>CM036323.1:34243813-34781877 GCA_020567845.1 Rhododendron henanense subsp. lingbaoense | reverse complement strand
TTCACATTATTCTTTCAAAGCTTGCCAAAAATTATGCGATAAAATAAATCTCCTAATTTCATGCAACTCTACTTTTAACAACATTAAAAATCACATCCACAACTTAACCAAACAATTATAACATTTTCAATCATGCAATTAAATTAAACATTTTAACAGTGATATCAACTTTTTAACTATTTTTAATTCTAATCATGCGAGTAACAATATCAACTTTTCAACTTCTAATTAGTCATGCGATCATGAATTTCTAAATTACGTTTATTGTAATTCCCATAACATAATTAAGCTTCTATAACATTACTCTTACCTTGCCAATAAAACATTTAAAATAACAATTCCCTATCAAGCTTCCCATGTCAGTAAACTTTATTTTTATTTTTATCATGCATGTAATTTTAACAACTAAAATCAAACTTTGTCCTTCGATAATTAATATAATTGCATTTTACTTAAGTAAGTAGATAGAAAGTTTCTACCTTGCTTCTACCCAGCAGTGGATTGATTCTAATGGCGTCGGGTCAGGTGGTGGGAAGCATGTCTCCTTCGGTCTCGGAATTACGAAAAACCTACCTTTTCCCTCTTAAAACTAGAAAATAATTACGGAAAATGTATAACATGAATTGGAGGGTGGTGTTTGGTGGTGATGTGGCTAAAAAGTGGCGGTGGAAGTGGCAAGCCAAATTCTCCTTTCTCTCTCTCCCTCCTCTCGGCCAAACACCTCTCTTTCTCTCTCCGAATTGGGCAAGATTGTTGTGAGTTGGTGGTGCCAAAATGGAAAGAGAGGCTTGCTATTTATAGGCAAGCTCACCCTCCTCCCTCTCTCTCTCTCTCTCTCTCTCTCTCTCTCTCTCTCCTAAAGTTGTAAGGCTACACAGTAGGTGCATGTGAAGGTTGAGTGTAGAACAATCCAAGCTCCCCTCTCTCCCTCCTCTCGAGTAGCTCTCTCTCTCTCTCCCCTTAGGCTTGTAAGAGACTACTACATAGGATAATATAGGGTAAAATATATGAATGTGGGTACAAAAATAGGATAACAATGATGGGATCACATGTTGGGATTTTGTGAGATCGATAATCCCATCTCTCTCCTCTCCCAGCTGATCTCCCTCTCCCCTCTCTCGGCTGAACTCTCTATCGTATCACTTGTCTGAGTCTTGTGTAAGAGAACACACTCATGGTGTTTTGTGTAAGAGGATAAACCTATCATAGCTCTCATGTTAGAATAGTGTAATGGTGTAAAGAGGTGATGTACATGTAAGAGATTATCTCTCTCTCTCTCTCTCTCCCTCAACTCACCAGAAAACCCTCCCCCTCTCTCATCCTATATCAATCTATCTATCTATCTCTCCCTCTCTACATTATCCGACATGGTTTGACAAGACAATTCAAGTGGGTGGAGGTGATAGCCGGGTAATCATGGTCTCTCCTCTCTCCCTTCGGCCATCCCTCTCTCTCCCTCAATATTTTCTTCCTCAAATTGAGGGATTTTGTTCCCTAGCTGGCTCTGTTTGTTTCAATGTAAAATGTTTTACAATGTAAAATACTGTATTTTTTCAGAAAATAAATTTCAAATTTTTATTTTTCGGTGTTTGGTTGGCACTTGAAAATATTGAGTTATGCTATTGGTACCGACTAATAGCATAGGGAAAATGCACCGACGGCCACCGGACGGCCAATCCGAGCAGTCCAAAAAATTTAAAAAATAAAACCGAGTGGGCCCCCACGAGAATCAACAGCATCCGAGGTGTGTAGGGTGCTTGATCCGAGCACGCCTTTTTATACACGAAAAAGGCGTGCTCGGATCAAACACCTTACACACCTCGGATGCCGTTGATTCTCGTGGGGGCCCACTCGGTTCTATATTTAAAATTTTTGGACGGCTCGGATCGGCCGTCCGGTGGCCGTCGTTGCATTTTCCCTACGGTACCATCGGTACCAATATCATTTTCGGAAAATATTTTAAAAAATGAAAAAATAGTGTGAAGAGAGAGAATGAGGGCTTAAACGATGGAGAGATTTGAGAATATTGGAATTGAACGTGAGTCGGGACTGACGATCGAAGAAACTGTGCAATGAGAATTGCTATAAAAGGCAGCAGGTTCATTTCGGAAAATAATTTACAGAAGATTTAAGGGTAAGTCATTTTCATCCAATTAATGGAAAATGTTTTACATGTAAAATGTTTTCCTCATTTTTTACACAACTAAACACCAGAAAATAGGTAAAATATTTTACCGGAAAACATTTTACACCCAAACAAACGGAGCACTCATGTTTTAAGTTCGGAAGAGGATAGGGTGTAAAAGTGGTGGTGGGTATAATTAGGGTTGCAATAAATAAGTTTGTACATAATAGATTTGTATGCAAATATGTGTATATATACACACAGGTACGTAGGTATATATATACTAGAGTGTCTAGGTCAGGTTATTAGGTTAAGTTAGATTTAGGGTTTAGTTATTATTAATTTTTAACATAATGACGATTAAGTGAAGAGAAATTATAAATAATTAAACATTCAAGTTTATTGACGAAAATTAGGATCGTTACAATAGATTTGTATCTAGGGTTAGGGTTTTTTAGGTTTGAAAGACTAGGTTAGGTTTAGTAAAAAAAATTGATTTAATCTAAAAAATAATCTAATAAAATATTTTATTTGGAAAAAAATTGGCCAAAAATTCAGATTGTTACAGAAGCCGCCTCCAATTTTATTTGAGAGCCGTGGTGGCCACCTCACTTAATTTTGGACAGGGTGTAATTACAATCATTGCCCTTTTTAAAAAAATTTAGACGCCACAAATGTTAGACGGGAAATAATAATGTCAAAACTGATTTTGTTAATGCAAAAGTTATTGTGCATAAGAGTATTATACTTTGAACATGGTACAAGATTTTATGCACAATAATTCTAGCATTAACAAAAACAATTTTGACATTATCACCACCTATGTTAGGCACACATCCAAGTTTATATTTAGTTTCCATTATCTCTCACGAGTGATGATAGAAACCCTCTCAATAGTATTATGAGTCTCACGATCACTTGTGAGAGTAGATATAATAATGGAAGTAAACTTGAATGTGTCCGTAACAACACACTTGTCTCACCAAGAAGGGAAATATACATAAAAATGTGCATGCATGAGAGTAGGGGTGCAAACAAGCCGAGTTTCGCTGTGTTTGAACTCGGCACGTTTGTAAACGAGTCGAGCCTTTAACGAGCTGTTCATATACTAAAAGAGCTCTTTTAACAAGCAGGGCCGCGTGAGCTTTACAGTGTTGAGCTTGACTTGTTTACTAAACAAGTCTAAAACTCGAGCTAACCTTGTTTGTGAACGAGTCGAGCCGAACTCTTTTCGAGTTGAGCCTCGAACTGCTTCGTTTACAACTCTATGCAGAAGTGCTCTTTTTTCCCTTTAATATCCACACCTCCTCTCCTATTGCAGATACCAATGAAAGCAAAATGGGCCTTTCCAACAAAAATATGTGGGAAGCTTCATTGGACACCTGGGGTGGGCCGTGGGGCACAACGAAGATTCGCAATTCCAGTGGAAGTACTTCAATAAGGGAGGGAATTGATTTTTTCACTCTCTTTTTAGTTATTCACACATTTTTTTTTATCTTTACCCACTTGAATTTACTATTTTGCCCTTTTTTCAATACACTTACTTCACACTTCAAAGACAATATCGTAAATTCATGTGGATAAAGACAAAAAAAAAAAAAAAACATATCAGAATTTGCAGGGGGGTTTTTCTACAATTAGCTGACGTCCAAATGCCTTGGGGGGTTTTTCTTCACTGTGTTTTTACTCAATAAATGCCTTTGGTAATGCCCTGACTAAGATTTTGTGCTTCAATATATTGATAGCTAAACGGGGCTCAACCAGTGGAAATTGTATATGGTTCACGTAAGTAACACAATTTTCGGTAGTGATGAGTTAGCTTGTGGTGGGATCCACACAATTTTCACCAATCACAGAGAGGTAATATTCACCTTCTTTAAAGGATGATAAACAAAATTATTCTCTAACGGGAGCTCTTTAACAATCACAGAGAGTAATATTCACCTTCTTTAAAGGATGAACAAAATTATTCTCGTCTAACAGGAGCTCTTTAACGCCAAAATGACAAGGACAGCAGATCCTGCTGTTCCCAAGGGACAACAAGAACATCAAGTCCGTTTAAAAAAAAAAAAAACAAGAACGTAAAGGAGTTTTAATTGGGGAATGAACGTCTAAATTGTTCTCAAATGATTATATGTTGGTACTGTCAAATTTAGGTTTTTGTCCATCTGTAACTTTGCAGTTTTAAATAAGTGCACAAGTTACAAATTTGAATTAAAAATAATTTCACTTTTTTAGTCAAATAAACTAAAAAAAGAAAAAAAAAAGTGAGTATCTGTGATTAATAACACTCTTTCTTACTTTTTGTAAACAAATCAGATACACAACTCACCTAATAATCCTAAAGGGGTCTACCTGAAGTTTGCTTCCTTCTAAAATCTCAGGTTTGAAACTTCCCAGGTTTTATCATCCTTTGGAATAAGTCCATACGGATTTTTGTTTCGGCTTTAAATAGGCTCCTGTTAGTGGATAGTGAATTAGGTTCCAAGACTAGTTCAAGTGCGTGTAAGCTGATCTGAATTCTTGAGTTATAAATAGATAGCATTATTATTACAAACTAGGATTAATTAACTACCAACTTGGGGATATACTTTCCTAATAAATCGTGCATGGATGCAAGCAGAGGGGCCTCACCGTCGTGGCTCTGGAGCAGTTTGTTGGAAGGCAAAGCCCTTTTGGAAAAGGGGCTCCGATGGAATGTTGGCAATGGGGAAAGTATCAAATTCTGGGAAGACAATTGGATACCAAATTGGGCTGATGGAAAATCTATAACAACACCACCTACAGATTGCCCGTGGTCCTCAGTTTCAGACTTTGTATGTCAGCAAAGGAAAGTTTGGGACGTGGGGAAATTACGAAGCTGTGTGTCAAGAGAAGAGGTGAAGGTCATTCAAAAAATCCCAATTAGTGTAACGAATGCTGGGGATAACATCATTTGGAGCCACACAAAAAATGGAGACTACACGGTTAAGATGGGATACGCCCAAGCCTTTAAAGCCAAGCTCAGAGCCAAAAGCTATCGTCCTTCCTCTTCACGATACTTTCCAAATAATTTCTGGGTAAAACTCTGGACAGTCCCTACTATTCCCAAGGTACTCAACTTTGTTTGGAGAGTGATTAAGAATTGGATAGCATGCAAGGAAAATTTGTGCAGGAAAAAATTCTCCCAATCACCGATGTGTCCTATTTGTGGGAAAGAACAGGAATCTATTGAGCATGTGTTATTCCGTTGTAGCTGGACTGAGGCGGTTTGGTTTGGATGCGGCCTTTCATATTGGATTAAAGAGAAACCCATTAATTCAGCAGATAAATGGGTGGAGGATTTGCTTTGTGGTGATCTTGCTACAGAAACGAGTAAAGAACAAGTTGGATTCATCTTCCAAGTCTGCTGGGCTATATGGAAGGCCAGAAATGACCATGTTTTTAATGGAACTCCTCCAAACCCAGAAAGAACAGTGGACAAGGCAAGACTTGCAAACTCTGATTACTTAATGGCTACCCTCAATGGAACCAGGACAACTACGGAGAGAGTTTACAGAGAAAAGAAATGGAATCATCCCCCCAGTTTACAGAGAAAAGAAATGGAAACCCCCCCCCCCCCCCGTCTTCTATTAAATTCAATTGTGATGGTGCTTATTCCTCATCCCGCAGCTATGCTGCCTTTGGTTGTTTAGCCGGGATAATGGTGGAGGAATACAATGTTACAGAGCTGGTAGGATTGTTGCTTTATCAGCCTTAGCTACAGAAGCTTGGGCATTACGGATAGCTTGCGGAATGGCGGTGGACATGAACCTATCTAATGCAGTTTTTGAGTCGGATAGCAAAGAATTGGTCGACTGTATCAGAAACAAGAACAGTAGACCACCGTGGGAAATTAAAGCAATGGTGGAAGACATCAAACAGTGGGCTCAGCAGAGAAACTGGAAAATCAGCTGGATTTGCAGAGATCAAAATTCTGTTGCACACTGGCTAGCAACCCACGCTTTAGATAGAAGCTTTATTTGTAATCCAAATTGTATCCCAACTGGGCTTAGCCGCCTTCTTATGAAGGATAGGCCTTCTTGAGTTTTAATGAGAAATTGAATTATCAAAAAAAAAAAAAACTACCAACTTGGATAAGCACGATAGATCGATTCTGCTATTTGTCTCGACTTCGTAATAAGGGCATAGCAGTACCAGGAGAGATTGGCTTATTCACGAAGCAGCCGTGAATAGGCCATTTGCGGAGTTGAACGATCTGAGCAGCCTGTTTCGATATTGGATGGTTCGGATTTTAATAAAACTTTAGTTTAATGACCAGTTGGAATCTCCTTACAATGAGAGAGACAGAGACAAATTACTAAAAAAAACAGCTATAAAAAAAATACTACTCCTTTAGTTCAATGACCAGTTGGAATCTCCTTTTCACAGTGTCAACGGATTTGCTGATTGGCTAAGCATCTTTCCATTAACTAGCTTGCTAAATGACCTAATGGCCTGAATAAAAAATAATTTACACATCATCATCTACATCATCACCCAAGTTAAGTTGGTTTTAAATAAATTAATTAAATTAGAGACAGTTGAAGTACTTAATTAAAAATTGACTAGCTAGACCAAGACTTTCTATAAACTTCGAGCGTGCAAAAATGCGTAGAAAGTTGGGTTCGCTACTATCTAGGATGACAAACGATATCGATTCTTGAAATGTTTAAGCTCAGCATGTTTAGGCGAACTAGAGCTCGAGTGACTCAAATAATCGAGTTCGAGTTGAGTGAACATAATATATATAAGCAAGTCGAGCATGAGCATGAGCATGAGCTTATAATCCAGATTGTAATAGCTAGTATAATTTTGGTAAATATAGAATAACATAATTGAATATGTTTTTTCGTTTATTAGCCTACTCGAGCCGAGCTTGGCTCATTTATAAAACAAGCTCAAAATTGTGTCAAGGTCAATTTGTATAGAATATACAAGCTCGAAAAACATATTGTTGAGTTCGTTTGGTAAATTAACTAATCAATCTCAAAAAAAATTATATCAAGGTCTTCGTGCTGCTCGTGAGCGACTTAATTCGTCTGCGACATTATTTTAGAATCGAACAAGAGTAGTTGAATCATAGACCGATCCATATACAGATCTATCAATGCTCTAGAGCCGTTATACATGAAACCGCCTCAAACTGCTCGAATCACCGGTCCAACTGCTGGACCGGAAAACACACCAAAAATGCATGTGGTATTAGCATTGGCCTAAAAACCGATTTTCAAAAAAGTTGCACAACAAATACAATTACTTGCAAACCAACAACTAACCTATTTTTGCCCAAGAATCACAACATATTGATTTCCATCTTGAGAAATACTTATTTACGGAGCAGCAACAACCAATCGGGATCATCCAAAAGTATTTTGGACGGTTCGGATTTTAATTAAATTTTTTCGGAAAAAAGTTTAACTCTTCTCCGAAAAAATTTCTTTAACATCCGAACTGTCTTTTGGACAGTCGCGATTGAGTGCCGTAAACACTTGCTTACGACTTCTCCGTAAATAAGATTTTCTCTTCCATCTTTTCCTTCTTCAACAAAACAGCATCAAGAAACTCATCCATGGCTACCACAGAAGACCCCTTGAAATCTCCATCATCCCTAACAGCATCCTCAATCATCTTCTTCACCTGACCAGCTTTCCTCCTCATTTCCTTCCCTTTCTCACTCTCCCCCATCACCATCTCAATCTTCTCCACCAAATCCTCACACCTCACCTCAAAACCAACCCCTCTAGCCACCTCCACGCAAACCCCAACCTCCTCTTCCAAAAACTTGGCATTGAAAAACTGCTCCGCCGCCATCGGCCACCCGATCAGCGGCACCCCGCGGCTGAGCGATTCCAGCACCGAGTTCCACCCGCAGTGGGTTAGAAAAGCCCCAACAGATTCATGTAACAGAATCTCCACTTGTGGGGCCCATTGCTCCACAACCAGTCCCCTGTTCTGAGCTTCGACGACTCTCTGCATAAACCCCTCCGGCAACCACTCCTTCGCCTTGAACTCGGCCGTTATGTCGAACCCCAAGGGCGGCCGGACAACCCATATGAAATGGGTATTTGTAGCTCGTTCTAATGCTCTACCCAGTTGCATCATTTGAGAGGCTGAGATGGTATTGTTCGATCCAAAAGATACGAACAGGACTGATTTTGTTGGTTTTGTGTCGAGCCATTCGGTGCACTTCTCGGGAGAAATCCGGGAACTTTTACGGTTATCTCCGGTGAGAAATATCGGGCCCACCGGCCAAACATTCCGGCCTGTTATCCGCCGGAAATAATCCAATCCGATATTGTCCAGCTCTTCAACTGAGTTGAATAAAACCCCATCAGAATCCGACCATTCCAAAATGTTTTTCCTCATGAAAACCGATTTCGTATCGGTATCGCTGCCGTCCGCGGCAGAAATGCTGGGTGCCAGCTGGGTCAGGTGGATCAGGCCGGCTTCTTGAAAATCCGGCAAGAAGAACTCCGGCGAGTTGGTTTTCCAGTGAGGCATGTTCAGCCACATGGAGCAGTAGCACCCGATGCCGAACCCACCCGCACTGCTGAAGATGGCGTGGAATACGCCAAACTCGCGGGCTATCTCGGCCGACCACCCGAAGAACATGTCGGCCACGATGGCGAGAGGGGGAGCGCCGCCGCAGACGAGGTCGGATACGAGGTGGCGGAAGGCGGGCTTGAGGGAGAGGGAGGATTCGATGAAGGGGAAGATGAGGTGCGGCGGGAGGACGTCGGTGTTCTCGATGGCTGGAGGGAGGCCGGGGTGGCCGGAGCTGTCATAGGGAATTTCGCGGAGGCGGATGGCGGAGGAGGGCGGGATGGACTGGCGGAGTTTCTTGATGTTGAGTGGGGTGTTGACGAAGATTATGTCGAAGCCTCTTTGTTCTATTTGGAGGGATAGAGCTAGGAAGGGGATAATGTGGCCTTGTGCCATGAATGGGAACATCACTATAGTAGGAGTGTTTTCTTTGCTCTGTGCCATTTTTACCTGTGGCGATGGGAAGTGGGGAATGCAAGACCTAGAAGACGAGATACAAGAGGGGACAATAAATTTTACACGGACCCTCCGTGTACAAGGGAGGTCCGCCTAACCAATTAAAAGAAGACAGCTCGACAATCGGGCTTTTTTTTTTTTTTTTAGGATCTTGTGGAGCAGAAACTTAATTACGAGAGTCATAGAGATAAAATTTAATTATGACACTTTAGAATAATATGATCAGAATAACAAGATCTTTGCACCAGTTCAAACGGATTGAAAATTGGAGCGCTTAATTTTTTTAGATTGTTTATATATTAAAAATATAGTTAAAAGTTAAGTGCTCCAATATTTTAATCTGTTTGGACCAGTGTAAAGATCTTATTATTCTGATCATATTATTCTAAAGGGTCATAATTAATTCTTGTCTCTAGGACTCTTATAAGTAAGTTTCTGCTCCATAAAGTTCCAAACAAAATAGCATATACTTAATTATGAAAGCCCTAGATATAAAAATTAATTATGTTCCTTTAGAATAATATGATCAGAATAATAAGATCTTCATACCGATTCAAACGGATTAAAAATTAGAGTACTTAATTTTTGTAGACTATTTATATATTAAAAAATATGGTTAAAAAGTTAAATGTTCCAATTTTTAATATGTTTGAACCGATGCAAAGATCTTGTTATTCTAATCATATTATTCTAAAGTGTCATAGTTAAATTTTGTCTCCAGGCTCTCATAATCAAATTTCTGTTCTATAGAATCTAAAATGGTAAAAAAAAAATTACCATTATCCTGACTCAAAGCTGAGCTGTCTTCTTTTAATTGGTTGGGCGGAACCTTCCTTATACACGGAGGTTCCGTGTAAAATTTATTAGGGATGCGAGTTTTTTGATTTTCATCTTTCAAAGCGTTGACTTGAGGAGTATATTATCTTTTCTTGTAAGGAGATAGCGTAGTCTAGCAGGGGAGGAATTTTTGGGGGTCGGGTGGGTACAACGTGGTGCCCGTTCGGTGCATCAAAACAGTTCATTTTGGTTTTGGACGGTTCGAATTTGAAGAGAAAGAGGAGAGAAGGTGGGGTGAGAAAAGAGAGAGAGTTTTCATTTGAACCGTCTAACACATTTTTGAACCATCCAGATGGACTGCTCGGACACCACGACTACGTGGTACCCACCCGGTATCTAACCGTGAGGTTGTTGTTCAATACTTGATACCTTCAATTTTTATGCAAACACTTTTTGAACTTGTACACAAATAGATTCAAATTGAAGTTGCTGAGACTTGAACTTGCAATCTTTAATCACAGAAGAGAGATTCCAAGCATTGTGCCACCGTACCACAAGGCAATCTTGAGGGGAGTCCAGATCCCCTGTTCGAGCCCAATCCGGACAAGGCCTATCCCATCCTTCGGAGCCGATGATCTCGCAAATCAACGGTTGAGATGTGCCGAACACTTTTTGCTCCAAAATAACGTCGTTTTGGCTCGCCAAATCTCAGCCGTTGATTTGCGAGATCAACGGCTTCGAATGATGGGACAGGCCCCCTGTTCGGATTGGGCTCGGACAGGGGATCCTCGGTGATCTTGAACTTTAAGTCAAAAATTTAAGATGTATAAACAAAAATGAGAAGCCTCATTTTCAATCCCCATCTTAGGCCCCCGAGAATCTCAGGGCTGGGCCTGCCTTCCTCCTAGGTAGCGCTCAAAATGTGAAGTGTTCAACCTCGACTCATTTAAAATCTGGTGAATTTGAGCTCAAGCACAAATGCATGTAATGGTGTTTGTGAAACTCAAGCTCTTAACCAAAAGTACTCCTCCGTCCCTAAATAAATGTTCGGCGCGAAAACTTAGGCAGGTAAATAGATGCGTTCTTTTGGATTCAAGAAATGTTTAAGCTCAGGATGTTTAGCCTAGCTACTGTTACCTCTAGCGGAAAGTATCCGTCGTATTCAATGGCAAAACAAACAACAAAGGTTTCAAATTAACCACGCAAGTGACGCAACAAAAGATCATGCCATCACCGCTAGACGGAGAATATACGGCGGCGAATTAAGCTTCAATTTCATTCCTCATCACGATAACACATAAAAACTCCTTGATTTTTTTTTTTTTTTTGATCAATAAAACTCCTTGATTTTGATGTTTGTTTTTGCATGACCTTATTTGATAAACAACTAAGCCATGCATGCCACCAAAAGGGGCTATCAAAACCCAATTACTTAGAATGATGCTACTGGTACAGATGAAAAATCTGTACCAGTGGGTACAAATTCCTTTCTCGGCCCATTTTTGGTCTCAAAAAAATGATTGGAGTTGCTCATTTTGTTTAAAATATTTTACTTATGGTCCCTGCAAAAAATAAGCTCAATCCGATATCGATTAAGACACCTACAAAACGTCCAACTTTGTCCCAGAATTCAAGCCAAAATTCTAGAGCAAAGTTTGGATGTTTAGTAAATGCTCTTACCTATACCGGATTGAGCTTTTTTTTGCAGGGACCATAAGCAAAGTATTTCAAACAAAATGAGCGACTCCGATTATTTTTTTGAGACCCAAAATGGGCCGAGAAAGGGGTTTGTACCCATTGGTTATCTGTACCAGTAGACTTTCTGAATTACTTAGACCCCAATTCTGTCTTCTCCTTCATCAACAAAGCAGCATCAAGAAAATCATCCATGGCTTTCACAGAAGAACCTTTCAACTCATCATCACTTCTAACAGCATTTCTAATCACCTCTTTCACCTCCCCAGCTCTCTTCCTCATTTCCATCCCCATCATCATCTTCTCTATCTTCTCCACAATATCCTCACACCTCACCTCAAAATCACTCCCCCTAGCCAACTCCAAGCACACCCCAACCTCCTCCACCAAGAGCTTTGCAGTGAAAAACTGCTCCGCCATCAGCGGCCACCCGATCAGCGGCACTCCGCAGCTGAGCGATTCCAGCACCGAGTCCCCCCCACACTGAGTTAGAAAAGCCCCAACAGATTCATGAGACAGGATCTCCAACTGCGGGGCCCATTGCGACACGACGAGTCCTCTGTTCTGAGTCTCGACGACTCTCTCCGCGAACCCCTCCGGCAGCCACTCCTCTGCTCTGAATTCTCCCCTTATGTCGAATCCCAACGGTGGCCTGACAACCCATATGAAATTTGTGTTCGTACTTTGTTCTAGTGCTTTAGCTAGTTTCATCATTTGGGAAGCGGAGATCGTGTTCATTGAACCGAATGATATGTAGAGGACTGAATTGGGAGGTTTTGAATCAAGCCACTTGATGAATTTTTCTAGCGAAATGTCGTGTTGTTTTCCTGATCGAGCTTGGGCCGGTAGAAGTATCGGTCCTATAGCCCATACCGGCCGGTTTAATTTGCGTCGAAAATAGGCCAATCCGGTCTCATCAAACTCTGCTATGGTGTTGATCAGAAGTCCATCAGATTTTGACCTGTTAAAAATCGAGAAGCTTTAAGATGCTACTGAAAATACAAGTCTGAAGTCCTCATGAAATAAGATAAAATGCAGACTGCACAAATTGGGACAGATCACGTGGTACTCCGGGACTGCTGAATAATTTTCCGTGAGAGTCGTCGTTGCAAGGGTCCTAACAGACAAAGTGTCTTATTCCTATGAGCGTAATATATTGGGTAAGAATTGAAGTATTTCTCCTTGTATTTCAGTAGAAGATAGGAGATGATTAGCTGAGGTGTTTTAGCTGAAGTTTGTTTGCTGTTTTGCGGCTTTTGCCTATGGGTGTGCCATGGGTTTTTTGAGCTTTCTTGTGGTGGTTATACAATTTTAACTTGCTCAGATTTGTTGAACTTTCTTGTGGTGGTTAATAGTTAAAATTTTAACTTACTAAAAAAAAAAAAAAAATTAACATGACCTTTCCACGTGAAAGATGTACACATCAAAGATGATAAAATAAATAAATAAATAAAAAGCTAAAAACAGCATGGCAAATATTTGAAGACTCCGTTCCATTAAGGTTATTATTTTTAAGTACTTATTTTCTATTTTACGAGACATGTAATTCTTTTATAGTATATTATCTTTAATTCAAAAAATTAGTACTTATTTTCCATGACGAAACGGGAGTCACACTATTTCTTAAACAAAAGGCCAAGAAAAATGACTTCTTGAAATCTTACAAAAACTACCATGCCGGAAGGTTCTCCCGTTGAAAGATGGACCACGAGTCGCTGCCGTCGGCGGCCATTATACTCGCCCCCAACTGGGTGACGTGGATTTTCCCGGCTTCAGGAAAATCCGGCAGGTTAAACTCCGGCGAATCCGTTTTCCGGTGAGGCAAGTTCAGCAACGTGGAGTAATAGCACGCCAAAGCAAACCCTCCGGACAAGCTGAATATGGCGTGGAACAAACCCAACTCGTGTGCGACCTCCGCCGACCACCCGAAGAATATATCGGCGACGACGGCGAGCAGCCTATCTCCGCCGTGGACGAGGTCGTGTAGGAGGGACGTGAAGTGGGGTTTGAGGGACTTGGAGGATTCGATGAAGCGGCTGACGAGTTGGGGAGGGAGGGCGTCGGTGTTCTCGGTGTCGGGAGGGAGGCCGTGGTGGTCGGAGCTGTTATAGGGGAGTTCATGGAGGCGGACGGCGGTGGCGGAGGAGGTGGCCGGGATTGATCGACGGAGTTTTTGAATGTTGAGTGGCGAGTTGACCAAGATTATGTTGAATCCCCTTTGTTGTAATTGGAGGGACAAAGCTAAAAAGGGCATTATGTGGCTTTGGGCCATGAATGGAAACATTACTATGGTTTCCTTCCTGCTCTCTGTCATTTCCTCTTCTTTCTTTCGTTTTTTCTCGACAATGTGCGGGACAGTTATGGAGCACTTGTAGATAAAGAAAAAGGGGCTGTATCTAGAGGTGTAAACGAGCCGAGTCGAGCCGAGCTTCAGTGACCTCGAGCTCGGCTCGAGCCTTAACGAGCCGAGCCCTTATCGAGCCGAGCTTAGTAATTTACTAAACGAGCCTCTCTTAATCGAGCCGAACCTCCTTTAACGAGCCGAGTTTTTGTCAAACGAGCCGAGCTCGGCTCGGCTCGTTTAGTAAACAAGCCGGATACTCGAGCTCGAGCTCGGCTCGTTTACTAAACGAGCCGAGCCGAGCCGAGCCGAGCTCACGAGTAGCTCGGCTCACTTACAGCCCTAGCTGTATCCCTAGAATTATTGGTATCCCAATCCCCTCCATGATGGGAAGCCACTATATATGAACGAGATATTTTTCAGTGGCGCGAGTGGGTAAAATCACGAGATATTTTTCAATGGCGAGTAGGTATATTTTACGTGGTATTCGCTCGGCGCATCCGATACATTTTTGCACGGTTCGGATTGAAATTCTTTCTCTCTTCTCACCCCAATATTTTTTCTCTCTCCAAATCTGAGCCGTTCAAACACGGAATGGACGGCTCGGATGCGCGAGCGGACACCACGTGGAACCCGCTTGGCACTGAATTTTTTTTCTATATGAACTCTTTTACTTTGTTCAGTTTGAGTTTTGAGAGATATTTTTGGGATAATAAGTAGAGAGATAGATAGAGAAATGAGAGTTGTAATTGAAAAGAAAATTATTAGGAAACCATGCACAGAGATAAATGATTGGGTCTAAAGATCCAAAATGAACATAGTTTTGTGATTTTAATGTTCACTGACAACCAATCAACAATTTCGACCAAACACGTGATGAAAATAGTTAAAAGTAGTTTATAGTAAGTAACAAATTCACCCTTTGCGATAATAAAACAAGAGAAAATCTATTTTATATCCCTTCGACTTTTATCTAAAATTTATATTGGTACTTCACCTTTCAATTTGGACATAAAAATATTTCGACTTTTCAATTAGTTCCAATGTCAACCTTTACACAGATGATGTTATCTTTTTTGACGGCCCAACATGTGACCCCTTTTTGGGGGTATTATGGCCTTATTGAGGGATTTTGGAGAGAGATAACTTTCTAGAGAGAGAAACCGGGACTCCCTAGTCCCTCCCAAAACCCATTTCCCCACTGTGCTCAACGACTCCCTCACAAAACCCATTTCTCCACAATCCATCCACTTCCTCCCCAAAAATTCCCTTCCCTTGTCCACGCTTTTTTAAATTCCTATGCTTCTCAAATCCCCTGTTCAGAAAAGAAAAGAAAAAAAAACACATTAAAAAGTTCCCATGGCAGAAGAGTTCCAGGAATCCGTAGTCATTTTCCTAGAAAATGTAGTGAACGGAGAAGATGACGTTGTGGAGTGCCGAATTTCGAGGAATGAGAACCCGAAGAGGAAAAAGAAGAAGAAGAATTCGATTCCGGTGGATATACCGGAGGTTTATTCCGGGAATCCGTGGGTACGGTGCGTGGAATTGGATTTCGTCGAAGACGATGACGATGAGGAGTTGGTGCCACCTCATGTGATAGTTTGGCGGTGGATTTTTGCCAGGAAAATGGCATTTTCGGTGTGCAGTGGAAATGGGAGGACTTTATACGGGAGAAGGAGGAGGGGAATGGGCCATAATACCCCTCAAAAAGGTCACGTGCTCCTTTACCTCTCATATAGTTAGACAAAAATGAGGCCTCATTTTCAAACCCTGCCTTAAGCTCCCGAGAATCTCAGGGCCAGGCTTGCTTTCCTCCTCGGTAGCACTCTAAATGTGAAGTGTTCAACCTCGACTCATTTAAGATCTGGTGAATTTGAGCTCAAGCACAAACGCATGCAATGGCAAAACAAACAACAAAGGTTTCAAATTAACCACGCAAGTGACGCAACAAAAGATCATGCGCGCCATCACCGCAAGACGGAGAATATACAGCGGCGAATTAAGCTTCAATTTCATTCCCCCATCACGATAACACATAAAAACTCCAATTTAGTTAGACCCCAATTCTGTCTTCTCCTTCGTCAACAAAGCCGCATCAAGAAAATCATCCATGGCTTTCACAGAAGAACCTTTCATGAACTCATCACTTCCAACAGCATTTCTAATCACCTCTTTCACCTCCCCAGCTCTCTTCCTCAATTCCATCCCCATCATCACCTTCTCTATCTTCTCCACAATATCCTCACACCTAACCTCAGAACCACTCCCCCTAGCCACCTCCAAGCACACCCCAACCTCCTCCACCAAGAACTTTGCAGTGAAAAACTGCTCCCCCATCAGTGGCCACCCGATCAGCGGCACTCTGCAGCTGAGCGATTCCAGCACCGAGTTCCCCCCACATTGAGTTAGAAAAGCCCCAACAGATTCATGAGACAGGATCTCCAACTGCGGGGCCCATTGCGACACGACAAGTCCTCTATTCTGAGTCTCGACGACTCTCTCCGTGAACCCCTCCGGCAGCCACTCCTCTGCTCTGAATTCTCCCCTTATGTCGAATCCCAACGGTGGCCTGACAACCCATATGAAATTTGTGTTCGTACATTGTTCTAGTGCTTTAGCTAGTTGCATCATTTGGGAAGCGGAGATCGTGTTCATTGAACCGAATGATATGTAGAGGACCGAATTGGGAGGTTTTGAATCAAGCCACTTGATGAATTTTTCTAGCGAAATGTCGTGTAGTTTTCCTGATCGAGCTTGGGTCGGTAGAAGTATCGGTCCTATAGCCCATACCGGCCGGTTTAATTTGCGTCGAAAATAGGCCAATCCGGCCTCATCAAACTCTGCTATGGTGTTGATCAGAAGTCCATCAGATTTTGACCTGTTAAAAATCGAGAAGCTTTAAGATGCTACTGAAAATACAAGTCTGAAGTCCTCATGAAATAAGATAAAATGCACACTGCAAAAATTGGGACATGTCACGTGGTTCTCCGGGACTGCTGAATAATTTTCCGTGAGAGTCGTCGTTGCAAGGGTCCTTACAGATAGGGTCTATTTCGGGGAGGTCCCGTTTGATAACAGTGATAGATGGATGGGATTCGTAAGGAGATGGGATTAGAATTGGGATTGGTAATGAGAAGGGATTGTTAATGAGAAGGGATTGATAATGAGTATGTTTGTTTAGGATGGGATTAGATGATGGGATTATTAATATCATGTTTGTTTGAGATGGGATTAGACGATGGGATTGGATTGATAGAAGAAATTGGTAATGAGAAGGGATTGGTAATGTGAATGACAACGGATTGGACTGTCAATACCAAGTCCCACGGGGTATTGCTAATACCCCCTAAAGGCCGGATTGTTTATCCCATGGGACTACCAATCCGGACTAATTTTGGAAGCCAAACAAAGAATTACTAATACCATCACCTTCGTAATCCAATCCCAACCTCCAATCCGTTTATCAAACGGGGCTTTGTCTTATTCCTATGAGCGTAATATAGAGTTTTTTTTCTTTTTATCCCCTAAACTATGCACATTTTCTCTACTTAGTCCATGAATTATCAATTTGACGATTTCATCTCCTCAACTATCATTCCGTTACCTATTTAGTCTAATAGATAACGGAAATTAAGAATTTGGACGGAAAATGCCACGTAAAGCCCTGTTTGAGACCCTATAGACCAGTTAATTTATTATAACAGCCCTAGAGATAAAAATTAATTATGACTCTTTAGAATAAAAAAAATCAAAAAAATAAGACATTCGCACCGGTTCAAACAGATTGAAAATTGGAGCATTTAATTTTTTTTTACGAGATTCATATATCAAGATCTTACATGGCACTTTATAGAGACTAACAAATACATATTTTTTTCAAAAAGACTGACCTCCTTATATAGAATTTAGACTGTTTATATATTAAAAATATGGTTAAAAAGTAAGCGCTCTAATTTTCAATCCATGTGAATTGGTGCGAAAATCTTATTTTTTTGATCATTTTATCCTAAAAGGTCATAGTTAATTTTGTCTGTAGAGCTCTCATAATCAAGTATCTGCTCTAAGGGGTCTCAAATAAAAAGTTGATAATTAACTATGAATGCCTTAGAGAAAAAAATTAATTATGACCCTTTAGAATAATACAATTAAAAAAAATAAGATTCTCGCACTGGTCCAAACGGATTGAAAATTGGAGCACTTAAACCTTTTTAAAAAATTAAGTGCACCAATTTTCAATCCGTTTGAACCGGTGCGAAGGTCTTATTTTTTTGATCATTTTATCCTAAAGGATCATAATTAATTTTTATCTCTAGGGCTGTCATAATCAAGTATCTGCTCTACAAGGTCTCAAACAGGGCCTTATGTGACATTTTCCGTCCAAATTCTTAACTTCCGTTATCGATTGGACTAAGTAGATAACGGAATGATAGTTGAGGAGATGAAATTGCCAAATTAATAGTTCAGGGACTAAGTAGAGAAAAAATACATAGTTTAGGGGATAAAAAGAAAAAAAAACTCCGTAAGATATTGGGTAAGAATTGAAGTATTTCTCCTTGTATTTCAGTAGAAGATAGGAGATGATTAGCTGAGGTGTTTTAGCTGAAGTTTGTAACTGTTTTGCCTATGGGTGTGCCCTGGGTTTTTTGAGCTTTCTTGTGGTGGTTAATAGTTAAAATTTTAACTTACTCAAAAAAAAAAAAAAATTTAACATGACCTTTCCACGTGAAAGATGTACACATCAAAGATGATAAAAAAAAAAGAAAGAAGAAGCTAAAAACAGCATGGCAAATATTCTATAGCCCCGTTATGCTAAGGTTTTTATTTTAAGTACTCCCTTCATCCCGATTTGTTTTCTCCTTTTTGACTTACACATATCCCAAATTGATTGTTCAATTTCAAAATCAATGGCTCAGATTATATAAATTTTCAAATCAATGAATTAGATTTGGTTTCCTTAATAAGTTGAAAACCTGAGATTGGACAAACAAATCAAGAAGAAGGGAGTACTTATTTTGTGCTTTACGAGATAGTTAATTCTCTCATAATACATCACATTTAATTCAAAAAATTAGTATTTATTTTCCTTAACGAAACGGGTCTCACACTATTTCTTTAACAAAAGGCCACAAAAAAAAAAATTTGACTTCTTGAAATCTTAAAAAAAATACCATGCCGGAAGGTTCTCCCGTTGAAAGATGGACCACGAGTCGCTGCCGTCGGCGGCCATTGTTCTCGCCCCCAACTGGATGACGTGGAGTTTCCCGGCTTCAGGAAAATCCGGCAGGCTAAACTCCGGCGAATCCGTTTTCCGGTGAGGCAAGTTCAGCAACGTGGAGTAATAGCACGCCAAAGCAAACCCTCCGGACAAGCTGAATATGGCGTGGAACAAACCCAACTCGTGTGCGACCTCCGCCGACCACCCGAAGAATATATCGGCGACGACGGCGAGCGGCCTATCTCCGCCGTGGACGAGGTCGTGTAGGAGGGACGTGAAGTGGGGTTTGAGGGACTTGGAGGATTCGATGAAGCGGCTGACGAGTTGGGGAGGGAGGGCGTCGGTGTTCTCGGTGTCGGGAGGGAGGCCGTGGTGGTCGGAGCTGCTATAGGGGAGTTCATGGAGGCGGACGGCGGCGGCGGAGGTGGAGGTGGGCGGGATTGATTGACGGAGTTTTTGAATGTTGAGTGGAGAGTTGACCAAGATTATGTTGAATCCCCTTTGTTGTAATTGGAGGGACAAAGCTAAGAAGGGCATTATGTGGCTTTGGGCCATGAATGGAAACATTACTATGGTTTCCTTCCTGCTCTCTGTCATTTCCTCTTCTTTCTTTCGTTTTTTCTCGACAATGTGCGGGACAATTATGGAGCACTTGTAGATAAAGAAAAAGGGGCTGTATCCCAATCCCCTCCATGATGGGAAGCGACTATATATGAACGAGATATTTTTCAGTGGCGAGTGGGTATATTTTACGTGGTATTCGCTCGGCGCATCCGATACATTTTTGCACGGTTCGGATTGAAACCCTTTCTCTCCTCTCACTCCAACACTTTTTCTCTTTCCAAATCTGAGCCGTTCAAACACGGAATGGACGGCTCGGATGCGCGAGCGGACACCACGTGGTATCCGCTTGGCACTGAATTTTTTTTCTATATGAACTCTTTTACTTTGTTCGGTTTGAATTTTGAGAGATATTTTTGGGATAATAAGTAGATAGATAGATAGAGAAATGAGAGTTGTAATTGAAAAGAAAATTATTAGGGAACCATGCACAGAGATAAATGATTGGGTCTAAAGATCCAAAATGAACATAGTTTTGTGATTTTAATGTTCACTGACAACCAATCAACAATTTCGATCAAACATGTGATGAAAATAGTTAAAGTAGTTTATAGTAAGTAACAAATTCACCCTTTGCGATAATAAAACAAGAGAAAATCTATTTTATATCCCTTCGACTTTTATCTAAAATTTATATTGGTCCTTCACCTTTTAATTTGGACATAAAAATATTTCGACTTTCCAATTGGTTCCAATGTCAACCTTTACACATATGATGTTATCTTTTTGGACGGATAAAAAAGCACGTGCCCAACATGTGACCCCTTTTTGGGGGTATTATGGCCTTTTTAGGGATTTTGGAGAGAGATAACTTTCTAGAGAGAGAAACCGGGACTCCCTAGTACCTCCCAAAAGGATCGGGAGATCCTACCAAGCAAGGGTGCTTGGCAGGGGTGCCGAGCGCATCTCGGCCGTCCAAAAGTGTTTTGGACGGCCCGGATGCAAAAGTACCAAATGGATTTTAAAAAAAAAAAGGGAAAAGAAAAAAGATGTTTCGATCCGGGCCGTTGATTCCAAGATGGACGACCGGATTGGCCGCTCGGCAGGCACCCCGGGTCCCTCCCAAAACCCATTTCCCCACTGTGCTCAACGACTCCCTCACAAAACCCATTTCTCCACTGTGCTCAACGACTCCCTCACAAAACCCATTTCTCCACAATCCATCCACTTCCTCCCCATAAATTCCCCATCCACTTCCTTTTAAATTCCTATGCTTCTCAAATCCCCTGTTCAGAAAAGAAAAAAAATACACATTAAAAAGTTCCCATGGCAGAAGAGTTCCAGGAATCCGTAGTCATTTTCCTAGAAAATGTAGTGAACGGAGAAGATGACGTTGTGGAGTGCCGAATTTCGAGGAATGAGAACCCGAAGAGGAAAAAGAAGAAGAAGAATTCGATCCCGGTGGATATACCGGAGGTTTATTCCGGGAATCCGTGGGTACGGTGCGTGGAATTGGATTTCGTCGAAGACGATGACGATGAGGAGTTGGTACCACCTCATGTGATAGTTTGGCGGTGGATTTTTGCCAGGAAAATGGCATTTTCGGTGTGCAATGGAAATGGGAGGACTTTATACGGGAGAAGGAGGAGGGGAATGGGCCATAATACCCCTCAAAAAGGTCACGTGCTGGGCACATGCTTCTTTTCCCTCCAAAAAGATAACGCCATCTGTGTAAAGATTGACATTGAAACCAATTAAAAAATCAAAGTAATTTTTTGTCTAAATTGAAAGGTGAAGGACCAAAATAAATTTTAAGTGAAAGTCGAAGAAGGGATATAAAAGAAATTTTTCCATAAAAGAAATAAGAAAAAACACTCAATAACTCACAGAGCAAAACTTGCAAAACGACCCATATACGTCATCTTCAATAACTCGTCCCTCACCAACCCAACCAAAGTCGTGATCTTCAATAACTCGTCCCTCACCAACCCAACCACAATTTCATTTTTTCAAACACTTCTTCAAAGAAATTGTACTTTTAGAAATAAATAAATAACCATATAGAAAGATTTGGTAACACCATGACTTGGCTGTTTGTTCTTGTAAGAAATGACAATTATGTTATAAAAATAAGTAGGTAAATCATCACATAACCAAACAAGCTTGTTTATTATTGTATGAGATTTATTTGTTTGTTTATTTCATTAAATAAACATATAAGCCACGCCGACAAAAGGAGCAATCAAAACCCAATTATGGGAGGGATCAATTTCTCTCCATACACCTCCATGATCTCCCTCTTACTGACACTCGTGAGCTAATACCGAGAATCAAAATTGTTTATCTCGTAGAACTCACAGTTAGCTATATTCGAGAAAAAAAATCAAATTCATCAGACATTTATAAACGTGCAAATAAATCACATTTTATTTCAAATGAACAATTTAAATTTATAGTCACATAATTTTTCTTTTAGTGAAAAGCGTCCGTGGTAAGAACATTGGCAAAACAAATACTATGCATATTTGTGTTGTCCTCAATGACTCGTTCGCCAACGACCCAACCACAATGTCATTTTTCTGAACACTTCTTTCAAATAAATTTTTCTGGGCCGTTTGATTTAACTTGCTTATTTATAAACAAATAAACAGATAAGTATAGAAAAAGATCGGACAAAACACCAAATAAATTAAATAGTTTCTTATTAGAAGTGACAACCAGATTGAAAAGTAATCAAATAAGCAACGTTTAGGGGTTGTTTGGAATAAAAAGTCAAAGTGGCTTTCCCGCCAAATTTTTTTTGTCCTTATTCAAATTTTTTTCGCAATTTGTGGCTTATTGTCAATTTTTTGGGGATTATTGTTTCGTTATGACGAGAGGAATCTAAAAAGTAAAAAAATTTGGTCGAAATCCAATTTTTTTTTAATTTCGACGAAAATTGGCGGGAAAGCCACTTTTTTCGTCTTTATTCAAAAAAATTTGGATTTCGACCAAATTTTTTTACTTTTTAGATTCCTCTCGTCATAACGAAGCAATAATTTCCAAAAAATTGACAATAAGCCACAAAATGCAAAAAAAAATTGAATAAGGACAAAAAATAAACCACTTTGGCTTATTTATCCGAACAACCCGTCACAACGCCTAAGCACATCGCGTGAATTTTAAATAATTTCTCTTTCCTCATGTTATCAATCATTGTTCTGTACTTACGCTCTCAAAGAGTAAATTTTAGTACTTTGATACTCCCTCCGTCCCTTTATTACAGTCCAGTATTCCATTTTGGGCTGTCCCTTAATAAGTGTCTATTTTGTAAAGTTAGTGGGTAAAAGTTGGTGAATTGTCTATTTTGTCCCTAAAAGTAGATTCCATTTTGAAAAGTTAGTAAGTAAAAGTGTAATGATGATGGGTAAGTAGGGAAAGGGGATGAAAAAATTGATGTAAAAGGTATAATGATGATGTCTTTTTAATAAGTTGGAGTTACGAAACAGGACATTTAAAAAGGAACGGAGGGAGTAGTATATTTTAAAAACGGTTTCTCGCTCACGGCTAAACACATCACGTGACTTAGCAACCCCATAACCAAGCAAGCTTGTTTATTGTTGCATCACATATGTCTACTTTAATAAAGACAAAGAAACAAATAAGCAATCCAATCAAGTGAGCCATTAAATCCAATTATTGATCCACCGATTACTTTGACCCCAATTCTGTCTTCTCCTTCATCAACAAAGCAGCATCAAGAAAATCATCCATGGCTTTCACAGAAGAACCTTTCAACTGATCATCACTTCCAACAGCATTCCTAATCAGCTCCTTCACCTCCCCAGCTCTCTTCCTCATCTCCATCCCCTTCACACTATCCACAATCATCACCTTCTCTATCTTCTCCACAATATCATCACACCTAACCTCAAAACTACTCCCCCTAGCCACCTCCAAGCACACCCCAACTTCCTCCACCAAAAACTTGGCATTGAAAAACTGCTCCGCCGCCAACGGCCACCCGATTATTGGCACTCCTTGGCTGAGCGATTCCAGCACCGAGTTCCACCCGCAGTGAGTTAGAAAAGCCCCAACCGACTCGTGTGACAGAATCTCCAATTGTGGTGCCCATTGTGACACAATTATTCCCCTGTTCTGAGTCTTGACGACTTTTTCTGTGAACCCCTCGGGCAACCACTCCTCCGCTTTGAAGTCCGCGGTTATGTCGAATCCCAATGGCGGGCGAACAACCCATATGAAATTTATATTCAAGATTTGTTCTAATGCTTTAGCTAGTTGCATCATTTGGGAAGCAGAGATTGTGTTCATTGAACCAAATGATATGTAGAGGACTGAATTGGGGGGTTTTGAATCAAGCCACTCGACGCATTTTTCGGGCGAAATACCGGATTGTTTTCCTGATCGGACTTGGACCGGTAGAATTACCGGTCCTATAGCCCATACCGGCCGGTTCAATTTGCGCTGAAAATAGGCCAATCCAGTCTTATCAAGCTCTGATATGGAATTGAACAGAACTCCATTGGATTTTGACCTGTTATATAAATCAAGAAGCTCGCTTTATGATGTTTCAAAATAATAAAAGTGAAATTATTGTAAGCTCTGATTCGTATATACTGTATATTTTTAGCTTATTCAAGAGTGTGTCTGTGAAATGATTAAGGTTAATTTAGACATTTACTTTGATAATGAGTCATTCTACCATTTAACAAAACTTTATTTTAGCTTATAAAAAGCTATACCAAACACATCTCTGTCCATAACCTGATTTTTCGTAGAACGTACCCCTGTCACAATCTCATTTAAATAGTTGCACCACCAAGTTGACCAAGTACGAAGACTGATTTTTTTTATTGGCAAATACCTAGTCAAATTTAATTTGAACTTACCATTATCAATAGCCAATTAATATGATTTTTCATGTGAATGATGTAGACTTCAAAACTAAAAAATAAACGACTCAAATCATGAATTACAAGCTTTGAATATATGACTTTTTCATAACGTGATTGCCAAAAAAATTGAATCTATCTCTCAAGAATTTCTTTGGAGACTCCAAAACGAACAAAAGTAGGCTGGTTTCATTGAAATATTTTTACTACTAGTAGCTTTTTAACTTTATTCCTTGAACAAAAATCCCCAAAATGACTTTTTCAGACAATCCAAAAAAGCTTAGATTTTTCTCAGATTCTCTATTTAGTAATCATTACTACCAACGCTACTTACCACGCTGAAAGGTTCTCCCGTTGAAAAATTGACCACGGGTCCTCGCCGTCGGCCGCCAGGTAACTCGCCGCCAACTGGGTGACGTGGAACTTCCCTGCCTCAGGAAAATCCGGCAGACTAAACTCCGGCGAATCCGTTTTCAGGTGAGGCAAGTTCAGCCACGTGGAGTAATAGCACGCTAACCCAAACCCTCCACACCCACTGAATACCACATGGAACAAACCCAACTCGTTCGCCACCTCCGCCGACCACCCGAAGAATAAATCCCCGACGACCGCGAGCGGCGGATCCCCGCCTCGCACGAGATCGGCGAGGAGGGACCTGAAACAGGGACAGATCCAGAAGTTTGCATTAGTGGGGCACACATATTCATAATTAACAGAAAAGGATGTGCTCGCACATAAAAATGATTTAAGAATTTAGCGCTCTATGAAATAGATCAGACAAATACCCCGCATGGGTCAGTCCCTGACCTGAAGTGGGGTTGGAGGGACTTGGAGGCCTGGAGGAACTTGATGACGAGCGGGTAAGGGAGGACGTCGGTGTTCTCGATGGCGGGAGGGAGGCCGGGGTGGCCGGAGCTGTCGAAGGGGATTTCGCGGAGGCGGATGGCGGAGGAGGGTGGGATGGACTGGCGGAGTTTCTTGATGTTGAGTGGGGTGTTGACGAAGATTATGTTGAAGCCTCTCTGTTCCAGTTGGAGGGACAGAGCCAGGAAGGGGATTATGTGGCCTTGGCCCATGAATGGGAACATCACTATGGTCTCCTTCTTGCTCTCCGCCATTTCAGCTCTCTTTTTCGCTTCTTTCTTTTTTTGTCGAGAAAGTGCGAGAGAAGCATCGGAAAGACCAAGAGAAAAGGAATATGGACTCATCAATCAGCGGAATGGTTGATGACGAACGAGGTCCCACACAAGCGTAAGGCGCCCACTACGTTTGTGTTTATCAAGTATAAAATCGGTGTTGGCAGACTTTCCTTTTTTAAATAACCGAATATTCGAGCTAATTTACGCATATTCTGACTAATTTCGAGTCTTGAAGTTGACAACTAGTTAAATCATCAAGTGGCTTCAAGTTTTGGAATTTTTTTTATAACTCAAGTGTCTGGGTCAATTTATACGCACTTCAAATAATCTTGAGAGACTAATCCCACCGCTCACTTGCAGGGTCCCAATTGAAGCTAGAGTAATGTTCGATATAGACTAGCCCTAAAGGAGGTAGCTCAAATTTTGGAGTGTTTAAAAACTTGAGCTGTTCAAATCATGTGTGTGGAATCCCGAAATGGATCTCACACAATACAGTGTATATTTAGTGTACACCAAATGATGCACTCACAGGGGCTATGCTTTGTTAAGAAATTAAACATATACTCCATTTTAACTATTTTTATACTCCCTGCTTTTAAAATCAAGGTTTACACCAGATGAGCCTCGCACACAATTCCAGGACTTGATTTGTAATAAGAATTTAATTTGTCACTTCTTTTTAATTTGTCATCTCACCTGTGGTGAAGTAAACTCCGGTGGGGTTGGT
Organism: Rhododendron henanense subsp. lingbaoense; assembly: GCA_020567845.1. Classification (NCBI taxonomy): domain Eukaryota; kingdom Viridiplantae; phylum Streptophyta; class Magnoliopsida; order Ericales; family Ericaceae; genus Rhododendron; species Rhododendron henanense. The sequence goes on along the minus strand of CM036323.1, from coordinate 34,755,385 downwards.
TTGGTGATCAAGACCTGAGACTTATGAGTTTCTTTTTAAGGTGTACGAAACCTTCTGGTTCCAAGTATTATCAACCCTTTTAAAGCTAGCCAATTTATACAAAACTTTGCTTCGACTTTAATTAGGCTCCCCGCATGTGATTCGTGAGACTTGGTTCCTATAATTAGTCAATGTGGACATAAGTTAACTCGAACACCCGAGTTATTAAAAATAGGGTGGAGTATGTTATGGTATTGTCATGAGATCGCACAATAGAATATACTCCTACATCGTTCAAAAAAGGTCAAATCTTAACAAATTTTTTAAATCACTTTTTACGTTAGTAATTAAAGTTCTTATTATACTCAACTCCTTTTAAAATCAAAATATGCACGAGCCCGTTCCAGAAACCTTCTTAAAAAATAAGCAGTTTATTTTACATTTTCAAATTCAAAAATAATGTAAATAAAAATAATTTTTCAATTTTTTTTGCATCGTATAAAATATCTCGATGACATCTTTCAAATAAGATTCATATTGCATATTTTTAGATTTCAATAAGCCCATAATTTTTGAGTTTGAAATTGTCTTCCTAAGAAATAAGGGTTTTTTTTTTCGTTCTAGAACGGGCTCTAAGATGTGCCTCACATACCATTGGGTATTGGAGGACCTATACCCAATAAGAGGGGCCGTACCATATTCTCTCCTCTTTCTTTCTTTCCTTTTTTTTTTTTTTTTTTGGGGGGGGGGGAGGGGGGGGTTAATTCAACCGTACCATGTTCTGTTATGCTCTTTTGTGAGGAATATATTCCCGATGAAATTTAATATTATTTGTAAAGACTAAAGACTGTCGAGTTAATTAAAATGAAAAATTCGATTATAAAATTACAGACCAATGAGACCATAAGGAGCACTCATTTCTTTGGTTGAACTCTTTCATATATTGCCCACTCAGCATGTTCAAATTGGTGAGGTATTCACTTGTCAAAAAAAAAATTGGTGAGGTATTCTTAGGCTCGGTTTGTCTCGATATAACATATGTAATAATAAAAATCATATAATTAACATGAATGGAGTAATTGATTTCGCAAACATAATCCTCTTACCTTGTTTTCCGGCATGCATTTGGTTTACACTTGCAAAAATACCAAAATAAATGTAAATGAAGAGGCAAAATGCCCATGAGAACTGAATAATCTCTTTTATTAATTTGGATAAAAACATTTAGGTTTAAAAAAAAGGTTCACATGGCATCTATTCGACTAACAAATGAACTCATTAGTACCACTCATGTCCAAGCGGTAGGGGGCTCTTGGCAGCATCACCCATTCCCCACTCATGCGTCCGATCAAATAAAAAAAGTACCCGTCCTCTCATGTTCCTGTCTCCGTTCACTTAGGAGACTGGGACAGAGGATGAGGATAGAAATGGGGGACATAGGATCTCAAGAGTCAAGCCATTTAGTTCGTGCCTTGACATTAAAAGGGAAAGGGGTTACTGGTTAGGTAAAAGAAACGCATGGTTAAAAAGGCATTTATAACAATATAGCAACTCATACATGACCATGGAGGCAAATTGCACCTCATGAAAGAAGAGAGACAAATATCCCTATAAATTGCAACGGAAGAAGACCACATCTCATGTAATGGTAATGTTTTTCGGTGCCGTTATCATATAAATCGGAAACCATAGCATCATTAATAGTTTGAGATGAGGGGAAGAGAAGGCGTATCTTTCGCTCGGATTATCCTCGTCTGTTCGGTCCTCTTCCCATCACCCACTTTGATTTCCGGGTTCAACCCTTTGAGGTGCGCAGGAAATACTAAACTTGGGGAGGGGTGCGTGGGTAAGGCCCTGCTTACTATCCTAAAAAAGGACATGGCGCACCTTCTAGACCCTACGTGTTGCAAGAAGCTCATCGAAATCGATAGGGAGTGCGTGCCGGGTTGGTTCAAGTTCATGAGCCCTTTCAGGGCCAAATGGGTAGTCCGAAAGTGCGAAGAACATGGCCATCACTATTAACAGCATGCGTAGTTTAGTAATACTGAAGTCTGGTTTTCATGGTAAAAAATGTCTGTGTTTTATGAACAGGGTCAATTGACCCACTGAACTTCTGGTTCCTCTTTAGTAGCTCAAATAGGTTTAGGCGCATTTGATTATAATGACCAAAATTGACACAAACACCAATTTTGGTTTGGTGGTTTTGGCCCGAGATTTAGTATCCTTGGGGTCAAACCGGCAAAACCAATAAATCGAAACTACCCGAAACCCAGAGGCTCGCCCCAATTTCCTATACTCTAATTTGCCTCTGGAGATCAGTGTTGGATCCGAAGTGTAGGGGTTTGGTGCAAGGGCAGGCCGAACTGAACTGAAGAATTTGATTCTATTTTATCATCAACAAAGTTGGAGGTGTCGACTATGGTATAAGCTCCTCTCTCCATACTTGCATTTCTGTGGGTCTATATATTAAGCGATTATCTCAATCCGATCTGTTCATCTGCCAAAATGCAACGAAGAACATGATCTGAAACATCATTATACTTATGAAATGAAATACAAATTCTTCACGAATCTGTTAACTTTTTTTTTTTGGTAAAGAGATATTGGACTTTGGCCTGAAATTTAGTATCCTTTAGGGTCAAACCGGCAAATCGATAAATCAAAACTGCCCGAAACCCAGAGGCTCGCCCCAGTTTCCTGTACTCTAATTTGGCTCTGAAGATCAGTGTTGTTTCCAAGTGTAGGGGTTTGGTGCAAGGGCACACCCGTCTTCTCAGTAACCCCTACATATCTAATACTATATAATAAGGAGAAGCGGTTTTTTGAATTTAAGTTAAAGCAAGATTTTTCAACAAGGTAGGTTCATTCCGGTCCAAAACATACCCATGGACAAAATCAGTAGATTCAACAAGGTAGATTCATTTCGTTGTAACATAATATCTTTTTCTCCCTGACCTCGGATCGAGACGAGTCCGGAACTGAAGTCCCATAAAATTTTGGGGAAAAATTCAATAAAACCCTTGAACTTTGAACCCAATGTCAAATAGGCATCTGAACTTAAATAAATTTCAATTGAACACCTGAACTTTCATTCCGTTATTCAATTTACCCCCTGCCGTCTCAATCTGTGACTTTCCTAACGGCAACCGCTGAGCTGGACACTAACAGACAAAACAAAACGTTAGAGGAAGAAATTGGAGGAAACAACAGTGATCTGGCACCTTTTTAAGGCCCCGTTCGGCTAAATAAGCCTACTGGCTTATTTTTTGCCCTTATTCAAAAAAAAATTTGTATTTTTTATGCCTTGTTCTCTTTACAATTCAAAAAGAATTTTTACAAAAAATTCTCTCTAGATTCTCTATACTTCCAACATTTCACTATCTATCTCTCTCCACTTATTACCCCTACTATTTTTCAAAAAAAATTTCAAACACCAATCCAAACATAGCAAGTTTTTCGTAATTTTTTTGGGAATTATTGCATCGTCATGACAAGAGGAATCTAAAAAGTAACAAATTACGATCGAAACCTAATTTTTTTGAATAAAGACAAAAATAAGCCAATAAGCCAATTTTTTCGTCTTTATTAAAAAATGGATTTCGATCATAATTTTTTACTTTTTAGATTCCTCTCGTTATGACGATGCAATAATCCCCAAAAATTGACGAAAAACTAACAAATATGAAAAAAAAAATTGAATAAGGACAAAAAGTAAGCCAATAGGCTTATTTAGCCGAATGGGGCCTTAAAAAGGTGCCAGATCACTATTGTTTCCCTTCCCTCCAATTTCTCCCTCTAACGTTTTGTTCTGTCTGTTAATGCGGTTGCCGTTAGGAAAGTCACGGATTGAGACGGCAGGGGGTAAATTGAATAACGGAGTGAAAGTTCAGGTGTTCAATTGAAGTTTATTTAAGTTCAGGTGCCTATTTGACATTGGATTCAAAGTTTAGGGGTTTTTTTGAATTTTTCCCAAAATTTTGAGACATTCAACTTTCATGTTTTGAGTTTTCCATGAATGTGTCCCAAAGAGGCCCCAAAATTACAGAAACGCAACAGTGCGCGTGAATGAACAAATGCAGATACGATTTTACGTAATACTCATCTGTTTCTATGTCTTGAGATACAAATGCAAGTTCCATTACACGTAATAGACCCAAGTCCAACGAAATAAAACCCAGAAAAGTAAATGCTTGTGTATGAATATATGAATGCAAAACATACGCGTAAATTACAAAGCGCTCACCCTCTGGACATGTTCGGGTGATGTCTCCGTGTCTTGCGTCCCTCTCCATTTTTGTTGTTATAGCTGATGCCGGCGCAGTCTGAAAGAAATTATGCAGGAGTCTTACAGAATTTATGAAGCTAGCTATGCGACTAGAAATTGAACCTATGATCAAAGTTATATACCTCTATAACGCAGGCCTTATTGAGAATGTTAGAATAATATTAGAAGTATTGAGTTAACATGTTTTCTAGGTTTTATTGTTATGTTTATTCATGTTTTCTAGTAAGGTTTCCTTGTGATGCATGTTTCCTTAATTTGTTTAGATTTCTTAGTCATCAAGTCTTATAGTCTATATAATTAATGGCATGTTAGGCCTATGTTTTTAGAAACAATCAATATAACATTAATGAAAGCAAACTTCTCGTCAATTCGCTTTTCTAATTAACAGAGAACATGGAAAAGCTTTGGAAGATTTTGTTGTGTTTCTTCTTGGTTCAACATTATCGGAAAGCATAATGTAGTGATCAAAACAATCCGTGTCCAACGATTTAATCCATCGTGGATTTCACGTTGCCTATCGTTGACAAGACCAATTGAATCATTCATTTTGTTCGCGTGGCATTCAAAACAATGAAACTCAGCATGGATGGCCGGCCGCCAGTCTTCCTGTTGAGGTTTTCCGGTTTTGCCTAATGGCTAGGTCAGTACGGTGGGTTGTGGTGACTTGGTTTCACGCGTCTCCACTGGTGTTCCTCTTGTTCACTCGGTTCTTGGCCTAACCACTGGTGGGGCGGCGGCGGCATTCGGGTGGCTGGCGATGGAGCGGTCCCTTAGTCGTGGTGGCTAGCGATGGTGTTGGCGGCAGAATGTTATTGTCTGTAGCTAGGGTTTTTGATTGGGCTGTAATGGATTGGGCTTATCCCATTTTATGGGCTTTTAGGCCTCTTTAGTGTTTGGTCTTAATTTTCTTTATTGGGACTTTTAGGCCAACGGGTGTAGGTTTTGTCCCAATGGGTTTTCCGTGTTTAGTTTCTTACATAAGATTACTCTTAGCATTGTAGATTCTTTGAGTCTCGGGCTAGAGATTTGATTCATCATTCTTTGTTCCTATTAATCTTTGTAATATTTTCAGAGATTAATGAAAAATTTTTGCCTTTCAAAAAAAAAAGAAACGGGGGGAAGGAATGAAATTATCACAACAGTTAATAGGAAAACAGAACCATTTGGTCCATTTCAACAGGAAATACATGTTTTGCTTCTTCGGGTGCGAATTGAATTTTTTCATAATGAATCATCATAAGATGATTTTTGTATGCTACACCTTTCATCCACTCAATTTTTTCATGATGAATCATCATAAGATGATTTTTAGGTTTGAAACCTTTAAGACAAACTATCAAAAGTAGAAGTATGCGCAAACAGCAAACTCATTAGAACATCCTGAGTTGTCAATCAAAACATGGAGTTATTAAAAGTAGGAGAAATTTGATTATTAAAAGTAGGAGAAATTTGATTCATAATGCCCATCATAGGTAAGCCCAATAATACAACTGCTAATGTTTCAAAATTGTATTCGTTGAAAGATAGGACTCGATTGAAGACATGGTTGCCAGATGTTATGTTTGGGTTCGACTGCATTTTCCTTAGTGGGTGGTGGTTTTCGGAAACTCTTCTCGGATCGCGACCTTCAACCTTCTCCCTCCACAGAGTGACCTGCAAAACAAGGCATGGGGGCTGAGACTAGCCTTCTGCCCCTCCGATAGTCAAGTTAATGAGTGGAAGAGTAGGTGAAAGTACTGTACCTAGGAATGACACACCTTGCTTAGGATTTATCCCTTGGCTTTTATAGGTGTTGCATACTTGCTCCACAAGTAAAATGTGCAGGGCACATGCGCATGACGTCACGCGTAACCGTCTCGGTTAGTGACATCATGGTGACAACTTAACCGACCATCACATCATGCACCGCCTTGAGACGTTTCTAGAAACATCCCAAACATTCTAGAAACATCCAGAGCCATGTGGAAGGGTTACCTTGTGGGTCAGTATTTCAGGTCGGGTCGATCCTCGGTACCAACTGACCTGCCGCAGAGTGGACCTTGGGCTTATACCTGGGCCGCCCAACAGCTGGACCGTTCGGCACAGCCCACCACCGCTCAACCCATCTTGTCCGCTTTGTGGATTCAATCTGCTTGCCTAGCTTCTATCAGCCCAGCATGGGTTCGGCCTGATTCGTGATCCAAGTTCGGCCCACCACAGGCATGACCGGCATAATTCGATGGCCCATTTATTAGAGAGTCATATCTTATCTTGGAGAAGATAAGATAGAAAAGGTTGTAGTAATCCTACTCTCTTAGAATTATATTATAAAACTTCTAAAGCATCTAGGATACCCCTCAATATAATTTATGAGGCATACCCACAAAAAAAGACACAAGAATATCAATCATTGAGTTCTAGAAAACTCACTTCTAGGGTTCTCTCTCTACCACTATAGCGCGATTCAAATCTTTTGCGCTTTGAAATTGAGAATGATTCTCAAAGCTCGTAGTGTCACTTCATCGCACTAGATTGCTGTTATTTGTAGGAGAAATTATAAGCTTTAGGAATTTTCGGATACGAAAATATTACCAATTATAATCAACCAAAATCAAAAGACAAAATATTAATTAGAGAAAAGAATTAGGATAGCCTGTGAGTGGTCGAGGCACATGGAGTGCTCTCCTAAGGAACAATACATTCCCTTCTCCACTGGGTTGACTGGTGTTCCTTCCCTAAGATACAACTGATTGACCTTCGAGTTTGCTTTTGTGCAGTGAAGCAAAAACTCATGAACCTATAGTTGCCCGACACTCCAAAATCACTTGTAGAAATATACAATCAAACCAATAGTAAATCACGAGGAAAGATAATGGGGGACTTGCTCTCTGTTTTTTCATTGTAAGAAGGTAAGAGAAGCAAAATTTACTCTAGTACATAATCCGGAGTTTGTGATTCATCCACAAACAATCCGATTCAGTTTATATTCATCGCGAGGTAACCCAAACCATCGCTTCCACATTCGTTATTGTGAGTTTACATATTAACTAGGTCCCATGAAAAACTGAACCTTCTTTTATCAAACCACTTAAAAAATGAACTCCCAAGTGAATGTAAAAGTGTTGGTTATTATAGAGCCTCCACTTCCAATGCTGTTTTTTCAGCAAAAGATTAATAAGTCAAACAACTATACATGGACATACACATCACAAACACAGCTATTGACAGAAAGTTGAGGCCTTTGGGACCGACCTAAGGCTTGGCGCGACCCTGCCAACAGATAGTGCAACACACCTTGTGATTAGTCAGTCATCCATACGGACGTTATCCTGTCGGAATATGACGCGGCTTTGGGGTCGTAAACTTGAGCACTCCTTTTGTTCGCCAGATTTACAGGACTTATGCCTGAGAGCCAACGCGGTATGCAAATCTCATCTAGCTCTTCAAGTATGTAGCTAGCAACAGTCAGCTTTTACAAGCTCCATTTTCCTTTTTACCGTCCCAACAAGCAAATTACCTGCGCACCTTGCCTCTACTAGCTTTAGACTCTACGTAACACTTCCAAGGATTGAACTTGAAGTTAAAAAATGCCAAAGTGGGTGAGGGAGAGAAGGCCAAACAGACGACAACGACAAGTATAGTACCTGCGAAAGAATAGATTCCCCTTCCCCACATCTTGACAGTTTTTCCACACATGTATGTCACACACTTACGTGTATACATTCAAACGTAGATATGTAATTGTACGATACACGTGATTCTACTAAATAACGAGGGGCGAATTTGAGTCTGGATTTGTTCACATAAATCTATGATCAAGGTTGCCAAAAAAAAATTCCCTTGTTTGTTTCATATGTTAACTGAGGAGTTCAATATCTATTGATTCCAATGGTCCTACAGTCAAAATTATGCATTCCGTTGACGATGGAGTCTCCAAATTCATTTCAAACAAGTGTTCGAGGTTTTTTTAAAAAAACTTCGTAAGAATTTTGAATAAATATTCGATAATATCTACTCAAAACAAAATTCCAAAAGCTAATGGAGTTCAGGAAAAATCAAATCTAGTATGGTAGTCTAGCTTTTAGTTCATCAACTAAGATTCTTTAGTCACAATAGAAATTACACAGCCAAATTACATATGCTATCAAATTTCAACGAATCCATTTCAACTAAGAATTTTGATCTCCAAAAAAATTTCCCAATTCTTTAAGAGTTGAAGGAACCCATATAAACATATCAACGAAACTTGAAAAAAAGCAAAAATAATACTAAGCTGCATTCTTACCCCTGGAAAAAGAAAGGAAAAACGTACACCTCAGGTTACGGACTTGTACCTGCAAAGAACCTTACACCTAAGTACTCTCTCCTGCACATAAAACCCCGGCATCACCATAACTTTAACACGGCTCGGACCGCTCGATTTCCGCTTATGCACAAAAACATCCTCCATGAAATGTGAATCGAAATTTCTGTTTTCTTCCACCCTCAGAATCGCCAATGGCGGGTTGAACGAGAACGCAAGCAAATGAAGCAACCAAATGCACTTAGCTGCCACAAAAAATGAATGGAGGAGGTTTTCGGGCCACGGTCGAGTCCAATTCAGAGTACTGATGATGCAACTCATTTTTTGGTCACAAAACTTACTGAACTCCTCGCTGTAGTATTTGGTTCCTTTCCTCAAAACTTCACTCCAACTCAAGTTTCGAAGGAAAACATACGATTGGAATTGCGCTTGGCGGTCTTGATGAGGGTCTAAGAGATTCCTTGATCCATTTTTTTGAAACGCAATGTTTTCAAAATCTTGGAAGAGTGTTTCGTTTATGATTGCCTCCAAATGGTACAAAACTGCCTTTGTGTACTTTGAATTTACAGAAAGCTTGTATGGTTGGAGAAGGGAATTCAAATTCTCCATCAAAGAATCATCCGTTTCGTTGATCCGGGTAACTAGGGTTTTGCAATACTGTTTCACTGATAGCCTCGCTTCGGATACTATTTGCAAGAAACCTTCCACCATTACTTCCTCGCTCACGGGCATATCATTGATAGAATTCAAATTCCCATTCGTTTCCGGGACGTGGGAATCCTTCTCCGTTGGCATTGCTTGCCTCAAGGCCTCTTTTAGTTCTCCACAATAAGTTTCCAAACGCTCCAACTTCTGTTTTAAATCCCCCATTGAGGATTTCATTTCCGCGACCTCCATTAGGGCTGCATCTCTACTTTCGTTCGCTTCCATGAGCTCTTTCTTCAATGCCTCAATCGACAAAATCCCTAAGTCGCTAAAAGCATGGGAAGATCTTTCCTCTGGTTGCATTCTGTTTGGCGAATTCACGTTCTTGTTCTTTTTCTTTAGCCCGGAAAAGGGAAACCACCGCGATAAATTTAGTCCATGTGTTTTTTGCTGCGATTGGTGAGAAGAATGTGAGTCCGATAGAGGTGCTAGGATATTGGAATTCTTGCTTATAACTGCGGGGTTGCATTTGTTGCAAGAAGATGATCGATATGATCTGAATTCCCCCAAACTGTTTCTTCTGCTTGAGTTGGAGAAATCATTTCTCAGTGAATTTCTAGGAAACAAAGGGTTATGAGAAAATGAACCACCGATGGACTTTTGATCTTCAGCTGGACAACTATGGGACTCTAAGTACGCAAATCCATTTCTTGAAGATGCATTCATGTTTTTGGGTAAAAAGAGGGTTTCATCGATATTTCCTTCTCCGATCCTATACTCATTCCAACATTCAGATAGAGTTCGACTTTCTAGTTGAATTTGTCGGTACCCGGGTAATGGTTCATCTTCATAACTCTGCCAAAATCGAACATGGTACATGTTTTCAGAAACAAGACAACTAAAAGTTTCAATATGCTCATTGTTTTCATGTCTTGGCGATTTTTCGCCTTTGGGAAACATTTTTTTGGTGCTTCCAGAGAAGTGTTGGTTACAGAAAGTTCGCCAAACAAAGTTTACATATTCCCAGGAAAATGCAAACAGAATTAGAAATTACCAGACAGTCTATGATCATCAAGGGAAATGAAAGGAGAAACACATGTAACAGCACAAGGGATTGGAAATCGAAAAAGGTATAACTAATGTGGCGAAAAATATGTGTACCATCTCCACTATTTTAAGGTATCGGTTGCGAAAATACATAATTGGTACCATATAAATGTGTAACTAGTGTGACGAAAAATATGCATACCATACACCCAAAACACTCGTAACAGGCACCGAAAATATGTGTATCATCATCCTTCAAAAGTCAAAACTATTCGTACCATGAACTTCCAAGGTTCACCTCTTTCGTAACTAACTAAAAACATACGTAACCTACTCGAAAATTACGCATAACATACACCAAAAATACGTAACATTCTATGAGGGTGTATGATAGCTTTCTCCTAATAAATTACCTGGACATAACTCTTATCAGGCCGTAGTTGGAACAAGGACTTCTACAAAAGAGGAAGAATTATAAAGATAAAGATAACAGACCTTTTAAAAATGAAGTAAAATACTTCGATGAATTAAAATTTGATTCCTCTGTACTAATTCATGTGCCCAACAAAGTCTAAGGTCAACATCGTCTAAGGAATCCTAGAAAGCATAAACAATTAATGAAAAGCAGAATTAAGGATAAAAAGTTAATGAGCACCACAAGAAACGGGGCTAGAAAAAACCCAAAAGTAACATACAAAAACAAACATTGGGTCATAATTAGAATAGGAATAAATGGAATAATTTGATGGGAAATGACTAGAAGAACTGACCGGTGTAAAAACAGGGTAATCCTGGGCAGATAACTGAGGGGTAAGGCGTGGAACAGGGGAAGAACCAGAGGGTAGTAATCTGAAATTGGCAGGGCTGTTTCCTTGGACAAGAGCCGAGTGAAGGGCTCTGAGCTCCTTCGCTTTGGCAATTGCAGCTTGAACTTCTTCCCTTTTGATTTCATTGGTGTCGGTGTAGTAATTTCTGTTTTGGGTTTCAAGGATTTCAGCTGTAGTACTAGCTGCCATGAACAGGGGGGGAAACAGAGTATAGCATGTACTCCTTCAATGAAAGAATATGGAGAAGTATCAAAGAATATACATGTGTTTTTCCTAATGTACGGAGTATTTGAGAAATTATTGAGAGAGAGAGAGAACCAACAAACTGATCACCAAGTGGGTATCCAAGATTGGATTTTGGGGATGAAGAATGAGAGAGAGAGAGAGAGGGCTCAATTCCAAAGAACTTTTTTTTGTGTTTTTTTTTGCAATGGAATAATAATGGGAATGAGAGAGCATGTGAAGCTGGGGAGAAAGAGAAGTGGGGGATGTGCAGTTGTTCTTTTCAGTGTGTTGGCGTGGAAAGTTGGAAGTTACCGTAATGCCCCAGTGACAGTTGTTTTAGTACGTAATTGATTGAAGATATATAGGGATTATCCGGATCCAAAAAGAAGAAGAAGAAGAAGATATAGAACCAACAAAAAACAGTAATCAAATGTCTTTTTTTGATTTCTCTCCTTTTTTTTAATGGATTTTGTTGAAGATGTTGGTCATAATTTTATTTTTCTCATCGAAACGAATCATTAATTCTCAAATTTATCTTAAATTAGTACAAAATTAAAACAATGACTTAATAACAATGACAACAATATCCAATAGCCAAACGCGCCCTAATTTTCTTTTATTTCTCTCTTGTTGTGCGTCACCATCTTTCCCAAGAATCACACCCTTGTCGACGTTGTCGTCATTTGACACCCAACCATTTAGTTTAAAGGTTTGTCTAAAGGCCGCCGTTCTCATCAAGTCACACGGATACAAGCGGGCAAAAATTAAGAATGTTAGATAAATGCATTTGTATTTTCTCTTTTTCCATCAAGTCTGACTATTTCAGCAACTTTTTAATTCTATATATCATTGTCTTGTATATTTTTGAAGGACTATCTCACCCTTGCTAAATCCAATTTCTCTCTCCTCGAAACAAGAATCAGTATGAGTTCGAGCCATTATAATCAGCCTATTTACGAAAAACAACTAGGAAAAAATTACGTAGAGTCCCTTCTTTTCGCATTGTAGAAGAAGTGTTTTTGAACCACGCGTGAGATCTTCAATCGAGTTTCCGAGCAGCTCCATTCTAGTTATTGTCATTTAGCCACAATCAAAGTAACTTTTTACCTTACGATGTCAAAAAACCCAGAAAATGTTCATTCCTACTCCATCAATGTTGTTTGGCATACTTTATTCGATAACAACTAGCCTTTACGCAATAACCACCAGTGACAAGTGTGTCGAAGCTACATTGAAAATCAACTTCGGCACAGGAAATTACCTTGCAATAGATTTGCTTAACCAGTGAACTGAGATTTTGCTCATTTCTACAAATTGGGAAAAGGGCAAGGAACTCATCAAACAAATCAAGGGATTACCGAACTAGTACCAGTAGAGATGTTATCATCTTGAACTACAAGGACAACTACAATTATCTGTCCAATGCAAAGAAACAGGAAAAAAAAAAAAAAAGAAGTCCAATGTAAGGGTAATTGCGTCTACTGAAGAAGAGTGAGCTGTAGATTTGCAGATTTTTCCCAAAGAGTTTTGTGGGGGACAGGAGAATCTAAATTCCTTCCAAACACTATTCTTTTTCCTCTGAAAAGTGCATCTTGTGAGACACCGGGGGCCAAGTAAAGCCTTAAATTACACATGGGACTATCATATCCTTATCAACTATTCAAGTGCTAACCAGATTAGAATATCCAAGGCCAGCAGAGCAAGAAAGAGTGAGCCAAACAAATATTTTTGTAGTATTAAACTTGTGGGTTTAAGTTAATATATAGATGGGGTTAAATTCATCTTTAGTCAACCAACTGGGCTGGCTCAGGCCGAGATTCTTGCGTTTCACTGGAAGGTTACGAGTTTGAATCTCCCCATGCGTGTGGGTTTTATCCCCTTCGAGGGACCTTTCTTTCTTTCTTTGGTTCTTCCCTGTGATTGCATTTTTTTCGTATTGGTTGAATTCTTGGGCCTAGTTATCTCGTAGGCTCTCACAATCGATGTTGTGTTCCATGGTTTGTACTTTGTAATTCATAATACATGATGTAATTGATCTCTCATATCGAATCATTAAAAAGAATCAGACAATTTTAACTCCAGATATATGTTCAATTAAATTCATTAAAAAGAATCGTGACCCATAAGATTACACATAATAGTACCGTATAAAAGTTAGTCTTGTATTTGTCAACCTTCACTTTCAAATGGTCATGAGTATGATGATTTATATCTTTTCCCCTTTCATGTGATTAAATTGTGACACTGCGCCTACTACCTAGTAAATGAACCAATTTTCTTCTAAAAAGGAAGTTCGAGGCTTTGAGCTTAAGCAAACAATCCCTTTCCTTTAACCTACATATATAAACTATAGTATAAAATAATTACAGAATTAGTCGATTTGTTTTGGAAATTAGGACTTCGGGTCGGTGCTGTGTAGTGAGGTGCACAGTACCGGACTGCGCACTTTCGAGCTGTCGGATCATGCTTCCGACATCTTGGCAACCAACGATCGAGAGTCGTTCATTGCCGATATGAGATCCAAGCCGTCGGATGCACGATCCGACGGCTCAGAAGTGCACAGCATGGACCAGTGCATAGCCCCACCCCCAATTCAACAAAATAAACCCCTCTTTGTTTTGAAATGTAAGACTTATCTACACGACAAGGGTTTTAAGGGTAAGGTCAGTTGTCAATTCCCATAAATTTCTGGTGTCCCTTGAACTAGCAGCGCAATTAACACACACACAAAAAACAATAATTCTACTACTAACAATATTTTTATAGTTTATAGTGATACAGGACGACTTTTCATGAGAATAAATAAATTGATTGGATTGCTATCATAAATTTAAGTGAAATATCTGCGAGAGGTTACCGTATTACATCAGAGATATTTGATAGTATCACTTTTTTGAGTTTGTGGTGATCACATCTTAACCCCTCTTGAATATTCTTGATGAAATGAAATCATTATGAGAAATCTCTACTTGACCACGTTTACTTTGAAATAGGTTATTTTTAGAAAAGGAATGTAATTTCAGGCTTAAAAATTATGTGTTTACGCAAATAATTTTCTATCAATATGGATCTTATTTGATAGATCTCATTGAGATCTTTTAAACGGTGCAAAAAAATTAAAAAATTATTTTTCATTTTCATTATATTTGAGCTTGAAATTACCTTCTTTTTAAAAAAGAAGGTTTAGAAAGAAAGCAGAATGGCACCTTAATTACTTATGTATGTTCGTTTTGTCTTTAGTAAACTAAACAAGAAAAAATGGTTTTGCCAAAAAAAAAACTCTTCTTTTTTCTTCTTGTTTTCCTTAAATTCCAATTAGAAACAGAGTTATTTTTTTAATCTATTTTTCATTTTATTTTGTTTGCTCCTCTACTAACTCAGATAAAAAAAAAAGCATTCGTCCTATTTCAAAGAATCTTAAGACTTTAAAATATAACTTTAAGGGTAGCTCAAGTGGCAATAGGGATAAGCTGTAAACTCAAACACCGTCATGAGTTTAAAACTTGGCAACCTCTTGTGAATCCCCTAGTTACGATGTGCATGACCGCAGCCTTTAACTAGACCGGGAAAGGGAAATAGTCGAGATGTGCGTAAGCTGATCTGGAAACCCCAACTATAAAAATGAAAGACTTTAAAATTTAAACGATAGGCTCCCAAATCCCCATGTAATGTACACCACATTTCCTCTCTGTATAAAATTGTGACATATCTAAAATGGAGTAAAATGGATCCAATTGATCAAACGCTTAGAAGTCCAACTGTCTAAATTATGTTTAGAGAAAGAAATTTCAAACGGTAGTAGTATTGAATAGTGGTCACATGGCAATGGTGCTAAGTTATTGCCTTAGGATTTGTAGGGCGAGAAAAACTTATTCACAGAGGAGCTGTGAATAAGTTTTACGATACTCAATCTCAATCGTTCAAAAATATTTTGGACAATCTGGATTAAAAACAATCTATTAACGGTATCTATTAGCGTTAATAGATTATTAATTCTAATCCGGATCATCCAAAACACTTTTGAACAGCTGAGATTGTGCGAAACAGCGAATAACTTATTTACGACGGAATTACCCTCTTTGTGGGGCACATCACATGTGCAAGTTTTTGTTTTCATATTTGTACGAGGCATCTCACAGGCTTAACTTGGAACATTCGTAGCCAGCAGAAAACGCCAAGTTGGCCCTAAAAAAGTTGAAATAAGGGCACCAAATCCATCTCGTAAGCTAGCTAGGTGGTCCTACGAGTTGGAATCGGCATATTATTATTGATAGACTTTTCTGAGGCCACTAGCTGTTTGAGGATTCTATCATGTCATCACGGACGTAGAAAATGATGAAACCGTTGCCTTCCGTCAACCAAAACAAACACGATTAAAGTTGTACGGTATGGTGGGGTGTGGCAGTTGGTGGTGATCGAGGGCGTAATTTCTTGGGACGGAGATAGCAGTTGGTGGTGCTGCACGATGGGGTGTGGCTGTTGTGGTGATCGAGGCTCTGTTCTATGATCTTTGCTGTGTCTCGGCCGGCCTTGTGGCAAGTGGTGGTGGCAATCAACTACACAATCTCTACCTCCAATGGAATTACCACCGGTAGTAATCTCTCTCCTTCAATTCCCTCCTCATTATCAATCTCCTTCAACTTATAGCACGCATCAACCGAGCCCTAAATAACAAAACCAAATTATGCCCCTAACATCTCCTTCGAAAGGTGAGAAATGATGAAAGAATGCAACAACAAAAAAACACACACAGAGGTCAGAATCCTCGTATCACTTCTTTGAATGAAAAAAAAGAGATGTAAAAACCCAGTGACACATATTTAGAAAAAAAAATGGTGATCGAGCTGGGACTAGAGCTGCAAACGAACTGAGCTACTTGCGGGTCGCTCGAGGCTCGGCTCGGTTCGTTTAGTAATTGAGCTGAGCTCGAGCTTTACTCTTAGGTTCGTTTATTTAACGAGCCGAATTTGACACTCCAAAACTTGGCTCGGTTGTATAAGTTCGGCTCGTTTAAAGAGACTCGTTTAGTAAATAAACTAGGATCGAACTGAGCTCGAGTTTTTAGTAAACGAGCTGAGCTCGAACACGCCAAAGCTTGGCTCGGCTCATTTGCACCCCTAGTTTGGACTGAGAGTGTTTTACGACTCGAAATTGGGCTAGGCCTCCAAGCCTATGTTGGACACACAGGCCCAACATTGGGGCCAATTATCCCAATCGACCCAATCAGACCAATAAAAAAAAGGCCAATCATCTAAACCGTTGAACAGACCAAATCAACGGCCTAAACTCGTACGTATCTTTCCTCGAATCCCATTGGCTGCTTAACATTTCACACGGATCGCTATCCGCACCAAAAACCTCAATCAAATCCACACCCTCCATTCCCCTTCCAATCAATGGCCCTCATCCACCTCCCAAACTCCTCCCAAGTCCCCAAATATTTTCAAACCTCCCGCCCTCCTCAACTCTGTTCTATAAAATTCCACTCCAAATCCCGTTTTCCTCAACTCACTCAAAACTCTCTCTCCGGATTCACACATCTTCCAAGCAATGGCAAGGACAAAGCAAACAGCGAGGAAGTCCACCGGCGGGAAGGCGCCGAGGAAGCAGCTGGCGACGAAGGCGGCGCGGAAGTCGGCGCCTGCGACGGGGGGCGTGAAGAAGCCGCACAGGTTCAGGCCGGGGACGGTGGCGCTGCGGGAGATCAGGAAGTACCAGAAGAGCACGGAGCTTCTGATCAGGAAGCTGCCGTTCCAGAGGCTGGTGAGGGAGATCGCGCAGGACTTCAAGACCGACCTGAGGTTCCAGAGCTCCGCCGTGGCCGCGCTGCAGGAGGCGGCCGAGGCGTACTTGGTGGGGTTGTTTGAGGACACGAATCTGTGTGCGATTCATGCCAAGAGGGTTACGATCATGCCCAAGGACATTCAGCTTGCGAGGAGGATTCGTGGGGAGAGGGCCTAGGGTTTGATGGGTAGTTAGATGTAGAGATCTGTCTTTAGGTCGTCGTTTGTTCAAGAAGACTGTTGTTCTTTGGCTTAGTTTGTAACTGATCTGCTTTTGTTTGGTGAATGATGATATAATATGATGTTGAACCTAATGAAATCTATTGTTCAAGAATCAGATTGGTTTATGTTCGTTCTGTTTTGTTTTTTATTATGATTTGAATTTTAGGTCAGTTTGTGCAGACTTTCATTAATTTATAGGGATCTTGAAGTTAAGGAGTGGATAAATTTTTCTGTAATCCAATTTCCAAGGTATTGAATATTTGGATTTCCTAAAACTTTGAACATTCATGTGACTTAATGGAGGATAAAAGATTTTGGCTTTGAATCTTTCATAATGTTTGTTTTGGGATAAAGGTTTTTTAGTGGGAATTTGTAGATCAGAAAAAATTTAGTGGAAGTGGAGTACATCTTTAGTTTCTGTCACATTTTACTTTTCACAAATCCATGGTATACAATTTTGGTTGCCAAAGATGAAGTTGAAAACTTGCACAAATTAGGGAAACAAACCATCTGACTATGCAATAATTTGCTATCGCAAAAATACCCCAAAAATCAAGTAGGAATGAAGAGAACAAGGAATCCCCACCAGCTGAGCTCCATGGCAGGTAACCCATATGATTTCATTGAGAGCTATTTTCAATATTCCGTAAATAATTTAATGCAATACAGCAGTCTCTTGCCACCATTTCTCCTACTATAAATGTAAGCCAGTGACAGCTCCAAGGACTTCAAACTCTTTTTCTGGGCTAGAGCACGCTTTCAGTAGTGAGCATCAACGGATTGAGAGCCCAGGTTAGCACTTCCCGTTGTGAAAGCTTTTCATCACCGGCTTCTATCAGAATTTATGGGTTTTGAATCTGGCTAGTAGTTTTTTTTTTTCTCATTCCTCACACGGTTATGTCTGCATCTGCTGACCAGTATTTTTGGGAAATCACCATCAAAGATGATCGCTGAAATAAATCACCAACAGTGTTACTGAGTAGGAAGTATTAAGGTAAGAACACATTATCTCTTAGATGAGGTATTCTTTCGTAATTTGTTTTTGTTCTCCCCTCCAATTGATTTAAGAGTTCTTGTTTTCGTTCAATTACCAAGATCCCTAATCTGATAATTTTAGAATTACGCCATACTCAATGCACAAGGCTCATGCCTATAGAAAGGTCTGGAGTAAATAAAGATGACATAGACCCATACGTATGCGTATATATTCGTTGTGAAAGTCAAAACTCAAGAGAACCTACCTTGGTTCCAGCAACAATGGTGCTGTTGAGTGGATGAGTTGCACATGCAGTGACACCTTCAGACAACGGAACAAACCTATTTTGCTTGTGATGGCTATTTTCCCTAGGACCACACTGTAAATCCTCACTAAAACCAGCACAAATGAGAGAATTAACTTCATGCAGAATACTAACTAATCCAGAAATTTCATAAATAAAAAAAAGATACACTTGTATTAGTTATACTCCAGAAACTTCATATGAACCTTTGCTCAATGGAACACAGCGCTTGTATTAGTCAGTCAGGTTAAAAGCCACAACCCATGAAACAAAAATAAATTCCAGCAAGGGTGAAAATAAAGGAGATAAATGGATTTTTTCTACCACGACTGAATCTTGGAAGCAAAACAAACAACTGTAACACACATATAGCGAGTTTCTTACTTGTAGTCGACGTGGCATGGGGAGCTGGGGTCTGGATAGAAGTCCAAAAGATGAATTCCATCATTATATGCTGATCCAACAGCATAGATCTAGAGTTGACAACAAGCAAAGAATTACACATTGGGTCACCTTATAATTCATGGTTTGCTTCTGTGCCACATAGAAATGAACCAGAAGTCCCCAAAGCAAGCACTATGTGGGACTGTAGTCCCTAAGCCTGACACTTCTAAAATTCACCGAGTCCAGGGTACTTTTGATTCTTTGAAATAATCACCCAACTCTAGTAGCTAAAAAGGGAAGAACTTGAAGACATAAGGGGCAGAAAGGAGTATCATATGTACTCCTACACGACACAAGGCATATAAAAACACTTACTGAATCTGTTCGTAGCCATGATGGTTTCCTCAAGCATGATAAACTGGTGAAAACATTTTCACCATCTCTGAACCCAGAAAAGAAATGAGTGTATTACAATTCAAGAAGATTTGAATGGAGTGGTATTTACTGTCTGTCAGTATACTCACAGCCAAGGCGGAGGAGGGCAATGAACATGTGTCACTTGGAAATTATGTATGTCCAAAACACCAGACCTATGTGAAAAATCACATATCAAGCATACTTATGTCAATGATAAAAATGTTTGGCAGACATCATCTGGGAACTGGGGTACATAGAACAATTTAACTGAATCAAGCCTAATCCAACAATCAGAATATTTCCCCCTGCTATTATCTCCAAAATCATGTTTCTCTATAGGTTGTGGTCCTTGGCCTGGGTCAGTGTTTTGGAAAAGTGAAGTCACAACTGGAGGTGGAATTGTCTACCAAATCCTTTAAAAAAAGGTATCTATGGGAACTATGCTCCCTGAAGCTTTTGCCTATTCACAGAAGTCGTTAATTTAACACATAAAAGGTGCATAACATAGAAACACCCATCAAGGCTCCTCCTTTACCATTTTGATAGGTGACTAAAGTTTGCTGACGAACCAACGCCAGAAGACAATACTTCATGTTTCAAAGAACATAAGTTGACTTCATGCATGAAAGCAGACTTGATGAGAAAGAGGAAGGTTTGCACTTTGCAGTAAAACACCAGCTTGCACTCCTGTTTTCCGGTGACATTTTGAAGGTTTAGTCTCCAAACTTCTAACAGGCATACTTCAACAAGCTAACTTATACTTCAAAAAGTTGTTGACAAAGAGGGTATGGGGGTAATGTTCAAATTTATACACATTGACTTTATTAGCCACTCAGTCCTCGTTTCCAAATGTTGGAGTCAAAGGTGTAGTAGAATTGGGAGAGCCAACAGCTTATTAAAACAAATACATGTATTTGATCCTGAGGTGAACATATGCAATATCTCAAAGGAGTTTTGAATTTTATTTCAATTCTTTATACCTCACCTCTTGTGGAAAATCCAAGGGAAGTCTAGGTGGGATCATTAGAGTCTTGTAGCCTGGCTTGGGTTAGGTATTTTAACTACTGGACATCACCAGGCCCACTTACAATTATTTGGCAACCATGTTTCCTTCATCACCAACTTTCACTTTCCACAAACGTGTCATAAACGGTAAGGGATATTGTCTCATGTGTAAGTCCTTCAGAACGTAGGTGTGATTGCCCAGGCCTCCCTTGTTTCCATAGGTGTGTTGATGCTTCCTATATAAGGATTAATTTTGGAGCTTGAAAGTTTCCGATACTATTCTGTTACTTCCATGTAGAAACATAATTACCAGGTAATAAGCACATTATTCCAGATGCATAAAAATCTTCCTATGAAACTATAAAAAAAGGATGCATATATTACTTGTCGACTTTTCAACAGATACAAACAAAAAAAGAACCACAGGAGATCTGTGAATGCTAGACAACAATGTTAAGGTAGTAACACATACATAGAGAGTAGAATTCTTATTCCGGCACTTACCAACCATCATCAAGATGGAATGCCAATTGGTATGGGCAGGATGGATCAATATCAATTGAATATATTCCCTTCGAAACAATATGCGATTGAGCCTGCACAATAAGACCATATGGTCAAGTTTCAACCACTACTGTAAATCAAGGCTCAGTGATATTCACCGAAGAGGTCTAGTTAATAAAGGCTTGGCATTCCTCCCAAACCACTCCCCCCAACACAACGTCAACGCACATGAAATGTATTTCTTCAGGGGATATTTTCTACTCTGGTGAATATGCTAAAAATGGAACATCTTTGTATCATCACAAAAATTATAATCATTGCCTGTCTACCTCTTCCTGCTTGTACAGGACTTAGACTCTTTTAAATGTGCATGAATTCAAAGGACAAGGATTAATATCTCACCAAAATATGCGATTATATCTCAAAGCCGCTGCTGAAAAGTAAGCTAAAGCAACTAGAAGAGAGTGAATGCAACAGAGAATGAAATAACCTGACATCATGACAGAATTCAATTACCTTCAAAGACCCAACTTTCTCCAGAACTGATGCTAATTTCACCGATGACACAGGAGAATGTGCCTGAATGAGAGATACAAAAATAAGTTTCCCATATCTCAGTATTAGTTAAATTTTACCAGTAACTTGATTATTCAGTAATTTATTTTTAACTTAGTGACTACTAAAGTTATGTTGAGTGTGTTTTATGTTCAATTCACATTATTTGATAGGGAAGGTGGTAAATCAATTTGAGAGCTTGTCAATAATTGATACTTCAAAATAGCTAAATGACATGGACACTAATGTAATCGTAATGTATAGGCAGGTATTGGCATCTAAATTGTGCCACCCCCACATCAATTCCTGTGCGTCTGTTATAGTTAAAGATGCTTTAACATGCACTTATTCAACTCTCATCATTTCAAGAACAAGTAAACTGACACTGGACATGGGAAGAAAATATTTGGGTCCACGACTCCACCTATATCACCTCTTTATGGCTTCGGAAAGCAGTTGCTGGGTTTCCTCCACGAAGATCCCAGATATGTATAATACCATTCTCGCAAGCACCAAAAACGACCTAATATTTTTGAAAAAAAATACAAACATGAAGTCAAGCAGATAAGATGATGGGGAAAAGGTTCTTATATCTTGATATATACATTGCGGTGACCCGGAGTTCATGTCAACTGGGTTACCTGATTTTCTTCAATTAATTGGATACTATTGAGCTTGCTGCTTGAATGAGTTGTGAGCTCAAGACATGGAAGATCACTCATTCTTCTGTCCCATGCGTTTACCACGCCATATGTATCAGAAGCGAGCACCCTTTCAAAGCATATAACAGAAGCAAAACGTTACCAAATTAGGAAAAGCTTACAGAGTCCTAACAAAGTCCACACAAAAGAATTTGGTATTTTTCTTTATATTGGAATTCCTTCAAAGAGGGATTAGCCTCAAATATTTATACTACCAGCTTATTTACCACAAAGTAAGGAAAATGAGGAAACAAATCAGAGGCAAAAACAAGTAAGCCAGAATTAAATCCTTATGACCCGTGATCCACAAATCAGGCAATCTTAGTTTATTCTAATTCCAACACAAACAAGAATAAACTAACGAGTCCTGCACATTGACGTAGGAGTACTTTACAATCACTTTTCGGCCCTTAGAATCTCAGAAAAACAGGGTACAGACCAGCTAGAGTAATATTGACTAGTTAAAGGTTAATTAGGGTTGGCTGTCTTGGACTATATTTGCACACGAAACTGAGACAAGAAAACGTCAGATTCCCCTGGCCAGAATATACTGCAAGCACCAAGGAGATTCCTTTGATTGAAAGTGCAAAGGTTAAGCATTCTGAGCAAAGAATACCCCCGAAACATGAAAAGAACATTAAAAGGACCAACTTAGCCGAAGAATACCCCACTAAATCTGCAATTGGAACTACAGTCATTGACAGCTGAACCCAAGGTACTATCCAAGCAAAATGAATTATATGCTTGTGAATGAACATGACGACTTTGCGTGGATTGAATTCCTATGAATTTAATTCTGCAGAAGACTGGTCTGTAGGAAGAAGAGAATTAAGTATTTTGTCAAGAACAATTGGTGATCCAACCATATGGATATGAAATCAAACTATGTGTTCCTCACCAGAGCAACTACTTTTACCAACCTTGAATTACTATTTGAAGAGAAAGCAATATCAGATAAACCTCTATGAACATCAGATTTCGTACCGGTAGGCCGCTTTCTTAGCACCTGCATGTATGAGAAACAAAAAGTGATCATCATAAACTTCCATTGCAGTAGAGTTTGCTTTCCGATTATGTGACAAAGACTAGAAACAGCTTTGAAGGATGAGGTTACATATTTTCCGGGAAATGTAACATGATCAAGGTCATCCATATGTTTTGACGAGGATCGTACGTTGTGAAACACAAACGTATGTGCCCTTTTGACCTATTCTTCCGTCTTTTCCTAATCAAATTAAGGTGAATAGATGCAGGGAGATAGGGTCACCAAATTGAGTTTGTGGGCAATATTCTTACACAAAAAGTTAGCTCGCTGTCCCAATTTGTGTTGAATTGGATACTTCAAACCAAACTGAGCCTTATGTCCCAATCACTTGGGGTCGGCTACATGAATTGGATACTTCAAACATGGTATCAAAACTAGGCTTTTGAACAAGACGCTCTTGATTGATTGCCCATTGGTTTGTCTCAAGTTCACCTTGTTTTATTGTGATCCCTTATGTTATGCATCCTTTGTTTACCTCTCTACGTGCAGGTCAAAGGTCGTGCACGCGAAAGAGTGTTAAACTTGCCCCACATTAGTGAGTATCATCTCCAAGTGTGAGCTTGGGCAGCCTCTCCGCTTATAGAAGTTGGTTTTGAATTGGAATCTTTAACAGTTGCATTGGCATTCCTACATTCATTTAGGTTCTGTTCCAGTTTGGAGCAAGGTTCTTTCCCCATGGAAGCCAGATTCTAACTAGATTCTTGCTGTGAAGCAAAATCATGATGCTAGAGTCGATTTTTCACCCTCAATACAGGGTTACCAAAACTAAGGTTAGATGTCTAGGTCACAACAAAAGGTAGTGCGTCTATACAACTAGCCAAGTTTGAATACTTTCAAGATAGTGTAAGCATGTTGCAGAGAAAAAGAAAGACCGATATTTTTCAACCTATAACCTCAGAAAATTGCCAAGAATTGAGGCCTTTGAAACCTAATCTATTCTACTTCGAGAGTATATATTAGAGCTTGTCCCAAATTGATTGATTAATACCTCCCAAAACTATTATATGAGTCCAGGTGGCCTGTTTACTCATTGTGCACCTTGTTTCCTTGTCATGTAGTAGAATTATGGAACTATGTAGTAGAAGCACGTAAATCACAATTCTGGAGAGAAACTTGCCTCAACTGGATCGGACGAGATATAACCAATATCAAAGATATGCACTTCACTGCTTTTCATAGATGTGCAAGCTACCTGAAAGCGCAAACACGCTACACTTGAGGAAATATAGAGTGAGTCCTTGTACAGATTGTGGGCGATAACAAAACATGGGGTTACTGGGATGTGAGAGACACTTGAGTGTCTTTTGTAATGTTTTGAAGTGCGTAGAAAGAGGCAGTGACATAAAAATCAAACCTCATCCTGATTTGCAAGATTCCATCGAACCACATCAAGTTGTTGAGGTGTAGAAATATGTAGTAAATGCTTTGTCTCGTCTTCTTTTAACCCCGAAGGACACTCGAAGTTCACTGGATACAATGTAGAAGATGGGAATAAGTAGATATTCCAAGTAAAGAGAAAGAATACTGTCAGAGAAAAGGAAATTGATTTCAACAAACAATTTATTAGTTCAAAAGAGAAAAAACATTAGTATGGGTGAGCAGTAATAATAATTTATTTTTCAGGCAAAAGAGGAGTAAATACCTTAGATAGCTAGTTATGTTCATAAGCGGAGATGCAAATATGAAGACTATGAATTGCACAGTCAAACTATGAAGTATGAACACAGAGTTTGTCCAAGACCTTGTGTAAGCATTGGCCAAAGTCATAACTACATAGAAGCATTCATGTTGGAGTTCTGGGCGTAAGTTTCGGTTCTGGTACGAGTCGGATGCAGGTGTGGGTGTTGACTAGGTGTATGGTGTCTGACTCACCTGATTCGTACATCTAGGAAGACCTGGGCACAGCTACATTCCATCTTTCTCAAAAGCCTTTTATATTATGCAACGGTGAAATGAAAGTTAGAAACTAAACTTGAGCATGCATGGTTATGTTAACCAATTCGATTCATTATACAAACTCCTTAGAAACAAGGCCATCTAGCATATAGGACACCTATTCCATATCCTTGTCCGTGTATCAAGTGTCAATAAGAGTATTTCACAATTTCAGAAAAGTCCAGGGAACGTAGCTAGTTTGGCAACAAATTGACTGCTGGTCATGGATGAGCTATTTTAATCAACAGTTGGTTTTCTTGTCCAAATGGACTATACCTCGAGTGCTGACAAGTCCTAAGAAGGAAAAAGATGTCAAGTATAAAGATAAAGCTGGCCAGATAAAGTGGCATGGAGAATCCATAGCACTTGCAGCTCCAAATCCAAGCATCTTCACCGTCATCAAATGCTTCTATATATGAAAAGGACTTCTGAACTTTAAGTTCTTTATATATAGGGGTTAGAAATGGTTGAACTCGTGTATGAATGCTGGTGGCATAGTGACCCAGAAACCATAAGTAAAATAACCTTCATACTTGGGCTCATCCATTAGAATTTGAACCATGTCTAGGAGCAATTTGAAAAACTACGACCAAAAGCATATTTATAGCACCAACTTGTAAAACCAAAAAATCGATCTCCCAAAACTTTAAACAGATCTAAATTAACATGGTCATAGTAAGTCTAGGGAGACTAAAAGTACAGAGAACTCCAGCATGGGAACTTGCAAGAAAAAAATTATTTACCCTGGGAAGAAAGATTTTCAAAGTCATGCACTGTCAAGCATCCTGCTTTTGTCACCGATGCTAAGTATATACCCTGATGAAGAAAAGAAAAAGAAGCGGTGTAAAAGCAAAGGAAAGAGGAACAAGGGAACACACAAAACTATCCCTTCCTATCTAAACTTCAAAAAAATAATGGTGAGAAAGCTCGATGAAAGCGTATTTTGAACTTGCATGACTTGAGCATAAGCAGTGCCTGCGTGAATTAATGGACACAAGCGGTTGCTCTTATCATATTACTTCCCGACTTCATTCAAGTCAGAATACAAAAGTGAGTTTTGACTCGAGTAGGAAAGGGAACTGTATACAAGCGGAATCGCTAATCGTGATGAAATTGAGGTCAAAGGTTCTCAATTTTGCAAACTCAAGGCACTCTCCTACATGAAGCTTGTCCCAACCTAAAAGAAACTACATGCTTATTATGATGAAGCAGAGCAGAAAGTCACAGTTAAACTCAAGGAACTCGTACATGACGCTTGTTCAAACTCTAAAAGAAACTGTAGAACAAAAGGCTGCATGAAAAGAAAGCATAAAACATTATCAAAGCTAATGCACGATTAAAGCATTTAGGATATCACAGCCACCAATTCAGGGTTTTTTTTTTTTTGTTGGATTGAAACCAATTCAGGTCAATGCTCAAATGTCTATCATGTGACCAAAGCCTTAATATTTGTTTGTTCATAATATTCTAACCCACTTTATCATGTACAAAACACAAGATCCCAGTCATTTTGCTCAAAAGGCACAGAGAGAATACTGCAGTACAGAATGCTTCTATAAAAGTAAACTGAAGCTCAAGGACTTGATTTTTAATGCCCAGTAACGTCAAACAATTTGTGCATATGCATATATGTAAGCTTGGATTGGTTGCAGTGGCAAATGAGGAAACCTCTCTTTTTTGATCGGCCCAATGAGGAAACCTCTCTTTCTTTGATCAGCACAGTGAGGATACCTCTCTCAACCTATCTTCCTGTGCTTGTGTTAGACCCAAAACATATTGCTACATCTATATTATCTAAACCTCTCACTTCAGCCAAGGCTTAGATTACTTATATCACACTTGATCTTAGACTGCCAAGCCAAAGCATAGTACACATTTCAATTTCCTATATTTCATATTATCTACAATTCTCTTTAATAGTAAATGATTAGTGATTTAGAAAGTACCCTTTTCCGATAAAATGTTGTTTCCCACTGAACCATTGTTTCAAAATCATTTTCAAATTCACATAACCATTTGGACTGCAGTTTAAGCTTTCTAGCTTAAAACATCATGCCTAATCCCTTGTATAATTTGGAGAAGTTTCTTAGGAGGTCCCACATCATTCTTTATCAAAAGCGGTTCATGTGCTGTGAAACGACTAACTATACTTCACCATAAACATACTAGGCAACAACAATTCCACTGAGAAAAGAGAAGAGAATTAACTTTAGTAAAGAAACCAACTAGTTTCAATGTCATATTCTAAACCTGATGATGCATCATTCACCTTGGAGTCAAATTCCAGAGCGGAGACACCCTGCCTAAGGAAAAAAAAAGAAAAAAGAAAAATCATAACGAGCACAATTTAGTGAATCAGAGGAAAATCATGAAACGGTAGCAGGATGTGTATCACATTGGGAAGGAAGAAAATACATCACAAGCATAATTTAACACGTTAACCAACATTACAAGAATGCTAGCAAACTAAGATTCAAAAGAAAAGCAGAACTGAAAGCATAGTACAAGCGTTGAAATACGTAGCTCTAACGACAAAGCCTACTTTTTAGAGTACCCTTGGGTTCAGAGATTGAATATATTCTCCTGGATCAATTGTACTCTTAAACAGTGACGAATACATTGGGTGTGACTTCCCCCTCCCGCGGTATCCCAAAAAAAAACCGTTGACAAAAAATTGTGACAAGGTCAGTACTACAAGAAAGAAAGAAGTGGACGAAAAACAGGGATTCCCCCCCCCCCCCCCCCCCCCCCCATTGGTGTCTTTCTTGATTAGTAGGAGCTATAATAGCACAAAGTAAACAAAAGTAAACTACGAAATTTGTCGCATAAGAAGAGTAGAGGAAGGACACTGACTTTCTGTATGCCGCTTGGTAATCCATATATTCAATATCAAGAGACCAGCACATCTGTATAGCAATATCCCAAAGTTGACACAAAGCCGCAAATCATAGTTAGAAAATAAATCAATTACAATAGACATAGAATCTCGGGTTGGAAGCACTTGGGAATCAATAAAAAGTTAAAAACTTTATCAATTGAGACAAGATTCATTCAAGAATGGAACAATGGGAGTAAGAATAAGAAATCTATTTCCTTGCCCATCTGCAAAATTTTCACCGCAACCAAACAGTGTTGAGTCAAACGAAAACAAACTTCAGAAAGCTTAATTTAGATCAAACAAATTCCTGAGGTAGCCATTTATGCTTACATGTGTTGGACATTGTGCTCCCCCAATGTGATACGTATGAGCAAACAATCCAACCTTTCCAACACACAGAAAAAAATCAACATCAGTTCTATTCGGCCATCCCCAACCCTTAATCGTCCTTTAACTCAAATTTGTGTGAAGTTTTGAGTAATAGCTTTCATTTGATATGAACCACTCTAATGAACCAACACAAATCTAAGCATGAATTTGGATACAAGCTTCATAAAAGGTAAAGATGTAAATGTGAGGGGTACGAAATATGCTTTCAAATTCTGAATAAAGGCTTGAGGCACCCTTCATTTGATTAACTATCAATTTTGCACAGGTTTGAGTGAAGGGTGGAGTGAAATTTAAGGAGTTTTCAATCAAATTTTGAGTTTGACTAAAAAAAGAGAGTAAGGGATGGAATTCCTCTTAGTCCATCTTCAGTCCTTCACACCAAAATTTAAAATTTTAAGGATGAACTTGAATAAAGCCTTCATTAGGTACGAAGAAAGGGCATGCAAAAAAGATATGAAGAACTACAATGCTGTAACTTGTAAACTCATGTTTAATTATAAATTGGGTCCTTTTATTGCTGGGCTGTCGATAAGTTAAGAAAAAGACAAAAACAAAAACAAAAAACCCACAGGTTCCAATGCATCTTTTACACTTTTCAATACACTTTCATGCACTTTTCAGACATTTACATTTCAATACGTTCTTTAAACTTTAACGAATAGCATTTTCCTTATAAATGGCAGCCGCATCATAAATTATAAGGCTGAAAAACTAGCCTCAACAAGCTTGAGTGAAGAAGAAGAAGAAGAAAATCTCCATTGATTTGGGTAAAAAGTGATTTGGGGCAAAACTCATTTTGATGAGAGTTGGGTAATTGAGAGACTCTTTTTCTCAAACTGGACATTTAACAACAAAAATAATACCAAAAGGTAATCAAATATTAATTGATAAAAAAAAAAAGAAGGGAATCAAGAAACCTCATAATAAGATTGCAACAGAAGACCCGAAACGTCGTGCCGGTACTTGGGTTCGAATTTCCCGTTCAATTCAGAGAGAATCCTCTTCCACCTAGGCCTTCGAATCGAAAGAAAATGAAAGATTGTTTACAAAAACCAAACAGACAAAGAATCAATTGAGAAAAATGTTACCTTTTGATGGGTTTGGTCTGATGAGTAGGGTTGAGAGGGACCAGGTATTTATCCATAGAGGAAAAACTATGGACGCTCTCTCTCTCTCTCTCTCTCTCTCTCTCTCTCTATACACTTGTTCGAGTATGAAGATGTAGTTTTCCCGCCTTATTATACTCGTGTCACGGGATGTTTTGGCGGCAGCCTTTGCCTCAAGTCTGGCAGTGGACTGCACGGGTGCGGTTCGACGATTTCCAATTTCATTCTCAGGCAGGTTTTGTGAATATCATCTGTCTTTATTCATTTTTTTTTTTTTAGCATTTATTAATTTTGCATCAAATTTTTATGAATTATTGATTTTTGTCGATGAGAAGAATCGAAAAAGTAAAAATAAAGCTAAAAAATCTGTCTTTTCTCTTATTTTTGTTTTTATTAAAAAAAATTGAGTTTCGATCATAATTTTTTTACTTTTCTGACTCCTCCCGCAAGACGAATCAATAATTCAAAAAATCTTGACGTAAAATTAAAAAATGCGATTTTTTTAATAAAAAACAAAAGTGACTTATTCATCCAAAACTAGCCTTATTTTAATGATCGGACTCGTTGATGTGGCAGAGATTGTCATGCCTAGCAGTTTTGTAAAGAATCATTTTTAATTGGATACTGATCTGTAATAATATGGACAAGTTTATCTTGGCAAAAATGGGTTCTTTTAAGTTATAAGCATACTCCGATCAGGTATTGATTGATATAGTATTAACATAATTTTCTATGTATTTGTTCTATTTGACGAGCTTTACACCATGAGAGACTCCGATTGTCAAGATGACCGACGGATAGTTCATTGACAAACTTGAGACAATCTATCCTTTTCTTTTTTTTTTGGCAAACAATAGAAGAAATCATTTCATCATATATACATACTACTAATAGAAATTCGGAACATTATATTAATTGTGAGAATCCATGAGACAACTAAGTCCAACAACGCAACGAATACAAGAAATAAGCACATTATATGGTAGAAACAAAAAAAAGAGGAAAAGCCCCTCTAAGGGAAGAATACCTACACGCAGGTGGAAAGATTCGAACTCTTGGCCTCCTAATAATTAAGAATCTAAGATGCAAGAATCCTACTCAACTGAGTTAGCCCCAGTTGGTTAAATCTACTACCTTTGGCTTAGTAATTTGTTTTGAATATTTTGTTGTCTTTATTTTAAATAATAACATTTTTTTGGTAATCTGTATTACTACTTTTGAATTATTGATTCCTCTTGAAGAGTGGAATCTACAAGTATACTCCCTCCGTTCCTAAATGAGAGTCCCTCTTTGGAATTCCAACTTTTTTAGGAGACATGTAATCATTACATCTACTTTCCACCATTACCCCTATATTCTACCTATTTTGTATCATTTGTATTCAAATAAGAGGGACACTTTTGGAATTTTATCAAATTTCCACTTCTATTTTTAGAAATGGACAATCATTTTGGAACATCCCAAAATAGAATAAGGGACTCTCAATTTGGAACGGAGGGAGTAATATATAACGAAAAGCTTTAAAATTTTGAATTAAGACAAACTAATAAAAAAAATTGTCTGTTTTAGATTATTTTAGTCTTTGGATTTATGTCGTTGAGACGAATCAATAATTAAAAATTAATACAAAACTAACAAGGCCAAAGAATTTAAACAATGAGAACAGAATCCTGGATAGTGCTATGATGTCTACCCCTTACGTGTATTTGTTATGCCTCTTGTGGTTTATGGATCACAAGAGGCATAACATAAAATCACAAGAGGCATAACGGAGACACCTTAGAAATAAACACCATAGCATTATCCATGGAACGAATGGGGAAATGCTACGGTGTCCACCCGCCGTTTGGGGACACCGTAAAAAATGGCATAACTGACCATTAATGGTATAACCAAAACCAGTGATGTGTATAACCAAAACCTTACGAAGGCATAACCCCCAAAATCCCAAAAAAAATTTGGGATTTTGGGGGTTATGCCTTTGTAAGGTTTTGGTTATACACATCACTGGTCGTTGTTATACTTGTAATGGTCAGTTATGCCATTTTTTACGGTGCCCCCAAATAGCGGGTGGACACCGTAGCATCATCCGAATGATAATTATGCCAAACTACCCCTTAATTGGGTGGAAGGTTGAAAAAGAAGAACTAGTTTTACTTCTTCTTTTTTGATCAAACCACAAACATAACATTAAACATACTAAACCTTAAAATTTACATCTTTAGCTAGAGCATGCGCTGCTCCAACCTCAGTTCTAGTTTTACTTTTGTATGCGTCGTCCCTTTGACAGGCAGGCTGGACGCACTAGTCTGATCATTTATCGGACTCTTTCCAGCCTTATTTTTAATGATGATGATGATTAGAATTAATTGGTCACTTCTAACGAACAAGAGAATTCCATACTAATACAAAATTAAATACGAATCTTGATTGATCGATCGAATCTTTATTGAATCTTTATTGATTCCATACTTATACAAATTGAAATACGAATCTCGAATGATCTTATTATTTGAGATACGAATCTTGATTGAAAGATCATTGGCAAACTTATACAAAATTAAATACCACCGTCTTATTTTGTTGTATTTCTTTGTTGTTTTGGACCGATGGAGTTCCCGTCGGTCCTTTGTATTTTGTTTGTCATATATAAATTGAGTTTAATTCTGGTAAAAAAAAATACCATCGTTTAAAACGGATTATTAACTGATTTTGAATTAGAAGATGGACAATTTTTATAGGGCAAATTTTTGTAGTAGTCCCTGTAGTTTTACGGTTGTCTCACTTTCGTCCCTCTAGTTTCAAAGTGCTCCAATTTCGTCCCTGTAGTTTGTTTTACGTTCCAAATTGGTAAAATCGTTAACACCGTTAACGAAACTAACGGAAAAATATGATTAAAAAATTAAATGCTTCAATTTTCAATCCGGTTGAACCAGTGTGAAGATCTTATTTTTTTGATCATTTTATCCTAAATGGTCGTAATGAATTTTTGGCTCTAAGACCTTTCAACGAGCACTTGAAAACTCCTTATTTAGTTTCAGGGCTCTCTTAGGGTGCTCATTGAAAGGCCTTAGAGCCAAAAATCTATTATGACCATTTAACATAAAATGATTAGAAAAATAAGATATTCGCACCGGTTCAAACGGATTGAAAATTGGAACAATTATTTTTTTTACACCGTTTATATATTAAAAAATATAGTTAAAAAATTAAGTGTTCCAATTTGTGTGTGTGTGTATATATATATATATATGTTTAATTAATTACTGGATAATGAGGTCATGGCTGGTGCAGTGACAGTCTATCTTCTAGAAGAGAAATGGAATAATGGATTGACTTTTATCAGTCTCTTTGGATCCATCTAGTACTTTACTACGAGTAGCATCTAGAAGAGAAACCCTTTTTTTTTTTTTAATCATTAAAAAGGTAGGAGGGGGCGACCAGTGTAGCAACTCCTCTTGGACGTGACCATAGGGGCTCCCTACCCGCTGTGGAATGTCCGAGAAGAGAAACGCATTGACCTGTTGTTTTTTCGAGAACGAAATTAAAAAGATTTTGTTCTATAAATAATAAGTAAATTTTAGTACGCAGTTTTTGTTCCACTCTCCTTTTTTTTTTTTTTTTTTTGAGCCATTAGAGAGAGATTTGCAATTTGGCTTTGTTTTGGGAGCAATCCGTGGGGTAGTAGTCCAAGATCCTTTCTCACCAAACACACGTGAAAGTTGCATACTCCCTCCAATATGCGGTGGAAAAGGATTAGACAATCACCTGTCGATGCTTACAGGAGCACTTAGGTTGAGATTGGACGAAATTAATTTTTGTCAAAGATCGATAGTTGGTATTATTTAACTTTTAGTTTCCTCTGTTTTAGCTTCCTTTTTTGTTATGATTATTACTTAACATCGTTCATCTAATCAGGAAAATATAGAACAATAAATCAAAGTTGCAAAAAGAAAACATATGAGACGATATTAAAGACATTGAATGATAGTGAAAACCGTCTTTTTCAAACTTTTTTTGTCTTTAATTTTTTTAAAAATCTTTTTTGCAACTTTTAATCTTAATCTTTTACTTTTTAGATTTCATATGTCAAAGCAAACGATTAAGCCAAAAAGTTTTACCCGAATTTAATAAAGAATTAATCGAAAAATCTCTGACTGATCTAGGGATATTTTTTGAAAACAGATCTAGGGATATTTGATTTTGCGATCGAGGTTGCCACACGTCATCAAATTCTAGAAAATATAATTGTCTATGAACTCAAACGTCATGATTTTTTTCACATGCTTATAATATAATTGTCTACTCTATTATAATATATAGACAGCCTTTTCTATCTATGCATTCTAATTTTCATGTTTTAATGGTTTCAGATTTTTTTTTTGACAAAAGTGAGAAGTACTGCATTAATAAAGCCCAACGGCAATTACACAACGAAATTCATTACAAATAACTTGGACAGAGGCAAACTAATTATCTAACTAATATATAACCAGAAAGAACGAGACGATTGATGTCTTTCATCCCAGCCCAGACATCGCCTGACGCACCTTCTACTGAGCGGAAAATTCATATATCCTATAATAGTCTCAAAAAGAGATACATTGCTAGCCAAGAAAAAAAGACAACAAGAACCCAGACCATCGGATGAACTTCGACCAGAAATGAACACACTAATGAATTTCTAGCAAACCACCAATAGATGCATCCTAATCTTCTCGAGCCTGAATAGTAAAAAAAAGCCAGAACAGTCAAAATATGTGAGACTTGGTGCCCGGCCAAATGCGAACTTTATTACTCTCACAAGGAGAGACAAAACTTCCTCAGATCTTGCTCTAAATTCAGCCGCCCAAAAACCACCGAACGGAACCCAACCCTCACAACCAAAAAAAAGGGTGAGTTCTAATCCTTTTTGTGAAGTTGCTTGAATTAATCCAAATGTAGAGAAAGGAATTTGATTGATCACATGTATTTGTGAGCTTCTTACCTAGCTATGTAGAGAAAGGGTAACTACCGATTGAAAACCAAAAAAAAAGACTCTCGTAATATCATCTCTTCTTTGCAGTAGTATTCCATGAAAATACTATCGTTGCTGGAATTCATTTACACTCTTTTGATTACTATCGTTGCTGGAATTCATTTACACTCTTTTGATTACTATCGTTGCTGGAATTCATTTACACTCTTTTGATTTCTCTCGACGAGTCAAAGCGAAGTGACATAAAAATTATAAAACAATCTACTAAAAACTAAGAGGAAAAAACTAAAAAGACCATGCTAGGAAACCGACAAGAAAATAGGCGAAAGGAAGCCTAAATCTGCTAATAGTCAATAGGTTTTGTCCCTTATGGTTTAAACCTTAAAAAAAATTACTGTATGAAATAAGGTCACATTTGAATTCGAATCTTTATGGACCGGTTGAAAGAGATAGCCATCCCATAGGCAGATGACGCAAATTCAAGTTGACTGAATTAACCAATAATATCAAGTTAATTAAATCGAAATTATTAGTTAATTTATCTTTATGGAGTGGTTGAGTGAGATAGCTATCCCATAAGTAGATTCAAATTATGTTATATATATTCAGTCGACTTGAATCTGTTATATTCGAATCTACCTAGGGAATGACTATCTCATCCAACCATTTCGAATCTGTTATATTGGCAGAAACGGAGCCGTAGTTGTATCGTAGTTGTATTGCCTAGTCCTATTAGGCTCCGTTCCAGAAACCTTCTTAAAAAATAACCAGCTTATTTCACATTTTCAAACTCAAAAATAATGTAAATGAAAAATTAAAATTTTTTTTTTTCACCGTATAAAAGATCTTGGTAAGATCTATAAAACAAGATCCATAGTGATAGAAAAATTATTTGCGTAAGCACATGATTTTTGAGCTTGAAATTACCTTCTTAAAAAATAAGGTACTTATTTTGGTTCCGGAACGGAGCCTTATTTGCACGTACCTCTCCCTCTCTCTCAAAACTCTCTCTCCACTAATCTTTTCCACCGCCGACGTCGACACTGACGCCGCTGCTTTCAACCTTTTCAGGTTTTGTAAAATCATTCCACCGCTCATTTCATCTTCGTTTGTTTGTTTTGTGTCCTGTTTATAAAATGAATAATAAAAATGTTAATCCTAATATATATTGCTTTTTTTGCAGTAGAAAAATGCAGTTATTTATATGTCACTCCGATACTGAAACATCCAAAAAGAGTTAGAAAATCAGTATTTCTATTTTCATTTGCATTCAGATCGTAGGCATGGGTTTCCATTTATTGAAGTCAACCGGTAAAAATTTGCCTTTTCCTTTATTCCTGCAGGTGAGGTATAAGAACAACACCAAAATGGATATTTGATTGAGGATACCAAATTGACACAATGAATAAGGTAGACGTTCTCTCTGTTTTTTACTTCTTTTTACCGTTTAGCTTTTTACTTTTCTAAAACTAGATCGAGACTCTTATTACAAGTCCAAATTGGAGAGTCTTTCGTGGTGATTCAAACCAAATCTTAGCGTATTTTAGTCATTTCCCAAAGTATCGGGTAAGATCCGAGCTGTCAATTGTCGAGATGAGCCACTCTACACCGATTTAGAGGATGCTGGCAGCATCCCCATACCCTATGTGCATAGCACGGGTTCATGCTAGTAAATATGTGGTAGTGGAAAAATTGGGGCACCACATGCTTCAAGACCACTGAATAAATTCTCCCGTTTGATATTAAGAGTATTTTCCGATAGCCAACCACCGGCAGTGGAATTGTCTGCGATAGAGACAGAGATAGAGAGAGAGAGGATAATAAAGAGAGAATTCTCAGACACTGACGCCTGAACTTTCTCTCTCAAAACAAAGCTCCGCACTTTAACCCATCGAACCATAAGAATGACCATGGAGCGATCCAACTCAACGGAAGCCGCTAAGTCGACGGTTCTATCAATCGAGTGCCTGAGGGGGAGCTCGACCGGCGACGAGTGGACCGGAGACATGTTGCAGACCGGAGACATCGTCGAAGAGCTGAAGATCGGCAGCCGAACCGGGCCTGTTACGGCGCCATTCGAGAAGGGTAGAGCCGGAGTCCAGAAAATCCTTCACAACTCGTTCAAGGAGAAGACCACGTCGATCCTGGTCCGAGTCCGACGCGGCCGGGCTGACTTCACCGAGTTCGCCGAGTTACAGGCAAGGATTTCCCGATGAGTGCAGGCGACCGCCCTACTCACGTTTCAAATTTTTACTAGAATTATACTCTTTATAGTCATAGTTTTTGGTAATATGTTTACAACTTATATTGGCAGGATTGATTAATTTCGTCTTTAATATGTTACGGTTTTCTTGAATTTTCGCGCACGCAGTGTTGAAATCTTGCGTTCGTCCTTGGTTACAGGCGTGTATCGTGCCCAACGAGTCGGCCGGGAAAAAGCAATATATGCTGAGGTCTATAAGTGATCCGAACTATGCCGTTGGATTCGTTGATCGGACGGAGGCGGACTGCCTTGACTTACAAGGTAAATTTATTTTTGTTCGGGTTCTGATTCTCTCCCGTCCGAATTTGGACCGGGCGGGACAGCCTAAATCCGAACTATTAATCATACCAATTCATGATATGGAGACTGACTTATTTACAGAGGGGTCGTGATTCCCTTATTCACGGAGCCACGTGATTACGGCCTTTTGTTTCGGTTTTGAATGGTTCAAATTTAAATGAAACCGTCCAAGACCGAAACGGATGCGCGTGATTCACCTCCATAAATAACTATTCACGGAAAACTCCGTACAGATTTTCTCCCATATATGATCCAATTATTTTTTCCGCATTTCACGCTATTTGGGTTGGTGGGGTGGTGTGGGGTTGACTTTGTTTTGAGCGTGTGTTGACTTTGTTTTGAGCGTGTGTTGACTCCCTGTTCACTGGCTGCCCGTTGCTCACACGAGTCACATTCCCGCACGTATCAAGGCATTGCTTTTTGTGTGTAAAAACACACAAGCTACCTCGGGCTTACTTATTTGATCTGAATCGTTCATAGTTTTCATTTTGTCAGCTAGGCGATTCATTGAAAAAATTAGGATTGATTGAATAAACATAGCTATAAGGTTGGAAGTTGGAACACATTTATATATATTCACAAAAACCGAGCTAGAATGAATTTTTGCATGTGAAATGTGACAAGGAGAATGTGTTCCAATCACATGACTTCTGATATTCGATAAATTTGAATTTTTTTTCACGAACCTTCTAGTCAATGAGATGAAGAAAATGAATGATTCAAATTAAATGAAGAAACCAACTCTCATACTTACGTTGACCCCAAAAATTTGTGCTCCTTTTGGGCTGGTTAAAATTTGTGCGAATTAAAAGTACAAAAGGTACAACAATTTTGACATAGAAAATCCCTACAACACAATACCCCCTCCGTCCCTTGGCTCTTTCGAGATTTTGAGGTATTTTAAAATTGCTTATATCTTTTAATGTATGTGATTTTGAAACTTGATTAAAACAGAACAGATCTACCAAAAAAGATCTAATTTTGCGTATGTAAAATCAAGTTTAATCCGGTTTTTCATTGATTTCCAAGCCATCGGCTGTGCTAACTAGTAACTATCGTAGTTTATCAGATGGTTCAATCTGTCGTTTCGATGGATATATACTACTCCATTTGTTTTTGTCCTTGAATGTTTTACTCTGGCCGCTAGGTTCCTCACAGCAGCCAGTTAAAGGCTGTGGCGAACCATTTAACACGCCTGGTGATTGTCTAGTCGAACATTTCGTCAGACATTTCTTGGCGAACGGCTTCATACGAGGCTCAGGTCAATTTGATCAGTAGATAGGTGAATCAACTTAGAAATTTGCTATGTTGCAGCTTCAAACATAATTTGAAGTCCTTACTCCACTGATCACCACCCTTTCTTTTCCTTTAGAACTCTACACGCTTCGTCTTTGTCATTGTTTACCCGTCTCCTCTCTTTCCCTTCTAAAATGTTGGATTCAAAATTGCGTTGCAGCTACAAGGACATCGAGGATGGTGAATGCAATAGCTACGACCAAGCTTCAAGATGGATATGTCCCGTACCCATGGGAGAAGAGAATGCAGGAGACGCTACCGATTCCCAATTCAAGCTGTTTTCTTTCCATCCTTTTCCTTCCTAAAGACAGAGTTGCTTCTCGGCCCAACGATTTGGAGGACACCCTTGCTAGAGGAAATGCATGGCTTAATGCCTCTCAGGCATCAGGGGTGCCTGTAGTTTTCATGAATATCCAGACTGAATCCTTGCTTACCAAGGTAATTTGTTTCCAAACCAAAGCATTATAAGAGATATGCCACAAAGCAGTGAGGCACTTGAAAATATTATGCGCTAAATGGAGTTCCCTTTCCGTATTCATTATATTAGCAGTACTAATCCTCTTCTGTTATCATCCCTTCGATAACAATTCCAACCCCTTTTTTCACGCATCCAAATGTAATCAAAACTCGAGATTAATCTTTCGTAGAAGTTATGTGCCGCAACTCGATCACATCATTTAGTCAAATTTAGCTATTCCCAAAGTTTTCATCTAATAATGGTTTTAGCTGTTTGAATTAACTGACGATATAAATTTGGGATGTCATTCTTCTTCTTGTTTGATCTTGGAGCAGATATCCGGAGAGACAGCTTCTTCTACTGTAAATGCCGGATCATTGTCGGATTTGACAAATCTTGCAAATACAAGCCTATATGGTTTTGAGGATTACCATGGGGTAGATATTGGTTTAGTCAGAGCAGTTCGCCTCTGGTACTCTCCTTTTGGAGGAGAGGTTTCTTTTGAGATTAAAATCAAAGAAACCGACTTGAAGCTTGGCTTTGCCATTAGCAGCACAGAAGAGGTTAGTCTTTAATTTTTATGCTTGCAGATAGCAACATAGGATAGGAGAGCATCTCAGAGCTCCATAGGAAAAAAACTGTTCCATATTCTTTTATAGATGAAAGATCTTTGTGTTCGGAGATGAGAATAAATCAAAACTGAATCTGCTTTGCTACTCTCCTGATAGAATATGCCTAGAATTGGATTCTGGTTTTATCACTCCAGCAGTGGACAAAGCAACTGAATAGAGAAACAACAAGAAGCAGTCATTTTGAAAATATTGGGAATAACATATTCGGACCGATCAAGCATTAAGAAATTACTTTGCAGAGACTTTTCAATACCAGTAAATCTGCTATTACAAGTGTATGTTCTTGAACCTTCTAAGAGCATAGACATGCATGCGCGTGCTGCACAGAGAATTTATGTACCAACATTTTCAACCAGAAGGATTTTGGCCTTACGCGATCTTTAATTTGAAATTAAAACACCCATCAAAGTGGCTGATGATTTCGAGAATGTGACTGCCACATTATCCATGAAGTGCCTTAAGCGATCTTTGAAACGCGATTGATGTGTTGTTTGTTGGTCTTTCAATCGAGTGAAAACACCACTCATGTGGCTGGTAAGAATCTACGTTTAAAATTTTCGTCCCAAAAACGTTTTTCGTTCATTTCAGTTCTTGTATCCTTTGCCATGTCCTTTCTTCATGTGTCTTTCTCATCTTTTCTCTTTCATCACAGGGTTTCATTTACATTTCTTCAGTCATCGATGGAGACGACAACGCAGCTTCAACCCGATCAGGACTCAGCAATCTGTACAAAGAGGCAGCAAGAGCATCCAAACGATTAGTAATTTCCAGAGTGTCCAACCAAAAAGTTCTCCCCTGGATAGTTTCCACCACAGGCGCAGTCAGATGCTTTGATACCATCTCTCTCAGCCAAAAACTCTCATTGCACCTCCACGCCAGGGTCCCTATCACCCTCCACTTCTTCCTGTGGGATCGATCATTGGCTTCTTCAAGCGGGGCCACCTCCAGGATCAGGGTTAGTTCTTCTTCCCCATCGGCGCTTCCGTTTCCACCAGGAATGCAATTTTCAAGCAGTCCGAGTGCGAATCAGATAGTTCCCTTGCCTTCTGAAGTTCCAAGCGAGGGTGAGATCGTGGAAAACAGGGTTGATAGAGATACCACTGGAGAAGCCTCATTTAGGTTCCGCGATTTTGCTCTGCCAAATAATTGGATATGATTTTCCATTTTCGTTTGTTCCTTTCTTTCAGGTTGTCTTGGTTAGTGTATATAGTATACAATTTGAGCTTGTATAATTATTCAAGTATCGCTGAATTGTACAAATTCGGCATTTGCATAGGTTTTATGCCTTGTCATGTTGACATTTCCATGTGTCAAGGCTTCTGTGATTTGGATTGCAGTCAAGTTAGGTTTGAGCTAAGTCATGTAATTGCATGCGCGAGCATGAAAGCGTATTTCAATCATTTCTCAAATTAGTAAAATCCGTGAGAGCGAAGATTGAGAGCGTGAGCGTAATACGAGGATTGAGAGTGGGAGCGCAGAGCAATTTGATGGGTTAGGGTTTGAGTCTTATCATGTTGATGTTTCCATGAATGGAGACAATGTGGCTTGGAGGTAGGAAAAGAAGGATCATATAGCATCACGCTGCTTACCCTGCGGGGTCGCTCAGGTTTATTTTAGTAGTAGTCACCTAATAAGGAGGGGTTCAGGAAGCTTTTGGTCTATCTTCCTTTCTGTTATAAAGCCTGCTATAAATTCCTACGTTGGGCCAGTCCAGATGCAACTTTTGGCCCAACTTTAATTGGAGCTAGCAAGTGGATGATATAGGGGGTGTTTGGGAGCCTACTTTTTGGCTTTTCATTTTTAACTTTTTGGCTTTTTAGCTTTTCGAATTATGGTCAGAATGTATTTTATATTTGGTAGAGTGTTTGGATGATATGTGCAGAATACATTTTGCAGCAGGAGTAGTGTTTGGAAGATATGGAATATAAATGAATTATGGATTGGTTTTTTACTATGTTGCCCCTAGTATTAATAATAGTGTATAATGTGTATAAATAATGTTTTAATCAATTTTTCTTAAGTTTTATTTTGAAATTGTTTTATATACAGAGAAAAGGGATAGCTGTACATGCAAACTAAAATCCCAGATCCAGAAACTAAAATCTCCCTCAATTCCCCCATAAATCCCTTTCTCCCGAGAAACCGTGTAGGCTGGAATCGAAAACGTTAACTAAAATGACATGGGTTATGCTTGAATTTTGGTGGCTTCTTTCAGCTGGGTTTCTCAAGTAGGGTATTTTTAGATTTGAAATTGGAAAAAGAGAGAAAGCAGGAACGAGTAGGGTGGGGGAGGAGAAAAAATATATGAACAAGAAGCGAGGACGTGAAGAAGTGAACGATTTCAAACCACGTTTAGAGATGGACGAGGTGATTGTGTAGATTGGCTTCCTTCCAGTCGTCTGCTCGTCTTCTCTCTCTTCCTGTCTTGTGTGGTGGAAGAAGGTGAGGTGAGTTCAGAAAAGTAGAGAGATAAACGTACAAAAGGAAAGGGCATGACTGTCTTTTGACGCT
Source organism: Rhododendron henanense subsp. lingbaoense (assembly GCA_020567845.1). Classification (NCBI taxonomy): domain Eukaryota; kingdom Viridiplantae; phylum Streptophyta; class Magnoliopsida; order Ericales; family Ericaceae; genus Rhododendron; species Rhododendron henanense. The sequence continues at coordinate 34,713,453 of CM036323.1, read as the reverse complement.
GCTGGAAAACGAAAATGGAAAAGGAGAATGGGAAAAGCTCCTCTAGACCTCTTTTTCACTTCTCTTCTCCATTGTCTAAATTAGAGAACCCATTCTCATGGAATGGATTCTACCGGTTTCTGCCAAACAGCCAAAACTGGAAAACGGGAAATGGAAAATGGGAAAATGAGCCATCCAAACACCCCCATAATTGACCCTCCAAATTAGTCCCGAATTTATCGGGCTGCTTGGAGCGACCGGATATTGAGTTATCGAAAATGGACAATGCGGCATGATTGTCATTTTCAGTCCTCTAGAAGCCGATCCCCTTTTCAACACCGAGGCACAAGGTACTTGACATTAGGGCCGTAAACGAATCGAATCGAGCCGAACTCTGTTAAGTTCGGCTCGAGTTCGTTAAGGTACTAGTTTGGCTCGAGTTCGATTCGAGCCTGAACAACTCGGCTCGAGTTCGGCTCGTTAAAATTTTTCAAGGCTCGGGTTCGGCTCGGTTGGGTTCGTTAAGGTACTAGTTTGGCTCGAGTTTGATTCGAACCTGAACATCCTGGCTCGAGTTTGGCTCGTTAAACTCAAACGAATGGAGCCGAGCTGAATCTAAGCTCGAATTGAGCTCGTCAAGACTCGGGTTTGGTTCGGCTCGGCTCATTAAACTCAAGCGAACGCAAACTCTCTCATTGATCTTATAGAATTTGGGAGAAAAATAAGTATTGAATTATATATACAACCTTAAAATTTTTTATATTTACAAATAGACTCCTATTGAATTATTAATTAAATTTAAGTATAGGTTCGCGAGCTTAACCGAGCCGAATACCGTTAGGCTCAAGTTCGGCACATTTACGGAACGAGCCTAGAATTGAGGTTCAGGTTCAGTTCGTTTAGCAAACGAATCGAACTTGAACGAGCTCTTGCCGAACCGAGCCTTGAACAGTTCACGAACTGCTTAGTTTATTTACAGCCCTACTTGACATATAAGCTCGATCTTCTTCAATGAGATATGAATGTAGGAAAGGTATGATATATAGCCAGCTGCATTGTTCCAAGTCAAAGATTTGAATTTAAGGGGTGGATCAAAATTAAATTGAAAGAATGAAAGGTTAAATTTGTAACTCTCGTCCTTTCTTTTATTTAAAAGCCCATATTCATGAAATCCGAAAGTTTAGCTCAGCAGTGGGGAGTCACGGGTAGAAGCGTTTTTCAGTACTAGTGGACAATGAGATTGATTCGTAAGATATGTGAATTCAATGAGAGAGCAATTTGCTACGGATGATGACGTCACCCATGATCTGGCGCTCACTTGAATGGTCAGGTAGGGCCCAACCAACCTGAAAGTGACTCATCTTTTCCATCCACCCAATCTACCCTTTCCTTTACTTTCACCCATAGTGTCCCTAAAGTTTCCTTTTCTTCCACTCTTCCCCATTTGGTAATTACCAATTTCATGCCACTTGTCCTTTTCTCTATTTTTGGATAGATCATCCACTCACTTCAAATAAAACATCTGAATTGCCATACAAGAGAGACTCTCCTGTGCACATCCTTTTAAGGGTTTTAGGCTATGGTATAATACATTACGCAATCTCTACATGTATTTCTTTGTGAAAACTATAGCTCACTTGGGCATCACTCTGCCGACCTTCGAATCCATCAAGTTATGCTCTTTTGAATCACATATATTGTCCAAGATGCATGTCTTTTGAAAAGGGCGGCCAACTGCTCTATGTATAACTCATTCGATTGTCTTCAACAATTACATTGGAGGGTATTATTTGGTGAGGAAAATTGAGCGTTCCAATACTAAGAAATGTTTTACCTACAAAAATTACACCAAAAGAACACAATTTTTATTTTTTCCTAATCACTAATTTATGCATATGCTTCAACACTTCTAAGTATTTTTCCTAGTTGAATACATATAAACTATAAAGCTAAATCGACAAATGTTTGGTGAGATGATCGACGATGTGACACTTTCTAATTGCTTAATAGTAAAATTTGCCTAGTCAACATATCACTACGTACATGTAACTAGTCAAAACACAAAAAGATAAAAGTCATGCTATTAGCTAGGTTAGTGCCTTAGTGGAGATGCAAAACTTTGCCTCTGCTACCTAAAATAGTTAGGTAAATGATATTGGCATTCCAAAAAAAGATGCAGGCACTCCAAAATCAGTGTAATTTCAAAGCCACTTTCCTTTATTTTTTGGAATGTCTCCATCAATTTTTGAAGTGCCAATATCATTTTCCAATAGTTAGCATAACTCAGTTTTAGCGGCAAGTCAATAGAGGTCACGTGAAACTTTTCGTCAGCTAATTGGACAATAATTACGTCAAATTAAAAGGTCAATTTAAGGACCGTGTCGGTAAAAGCTATGGATAACTATGTTTATGGATCACTGAATGTTTACCAAATAATGTGAATACAACTTTAATAACCAAATAGCAATAATGATCATAATTAATGGATCACTAACTGTTTATAGAATAACTAGTGCTAGTCCGTGCCTACGGCACTACGCATTTCGGTTGGAAAGGGATGACAGTTGTGTGATTTAGATGAAAACTATGGGCACTTAACCGGAAAGTGAGAGGATGCACTACAGCCTTTGGATCAAATGAATTTAAGCCGTTCCAATAACTTGTCCCCACACCCTTTTGTTTTATAATAGAAATGTGGAGGAAACCCTTTTACTACAGAACAAATTACCAATCAAGATAATACGATTTGAATTTTCAAAGAAAATGGATTGAAAGAGCACTTTAGCATAATGGCTGGCATTTCATGCCATCAATTGGAGAAAAAAAGATATTTTGGTCAGGTCAGGTCAGGGTCACCTCCATCCAGAAGATGGTGTGGTGCCCAATGGTCTAATGATGTTTGAGTTTTGAGAAGCATTGAACCAACTGCAATTGTCAATTATTGGATAGAAAGTTGGAATAAGACAAATGGGAAGCCCCACTAGTTCCCTGTGCAATAAGTAAAGGTCACCGTTACACACACTTTTTCCATCTAAATGAAAAGATAAGATAAGAAAACCAAAGGAGATTATGTCATTTGGACCCATGTAATTGAAGAAATCACTAAACAAATCACCTTTTTGCATCAATATACCAAATCTATAATGTACCATTTGACCAATGATTAGGCTACATGAACTCATTATCTTTCCCAAGTGAACCACAAGCTTGCTTTCTATCTTCATTCCGGTTTCAGTCCTTCCTACAGAGAAGCAATTCATACCTAGTACTTTTTTCGCTATGGCCTCTGCTTATTCGAACACTTGCACTTCGCTTGAGTATCCGAAAGTATCTGAAACATTCAAACGCATCGAAACAATTAGACGTCAATTCATATGGTTTGTTTGTTGAAGGATTTATGGGTTTTTACTCAAGGATTTTGATATTCGTGCTCCACTTTTTACTGATGGCGCTCCATTTTGTTCATGAAGTTACTAGTAACTTCACGTTAAAAGTAGAGCGCCAACAGTAAAAAGTGGAACACGAAAATCAGTTTCCTTTATTCAAATGTTGTATTATATACCTTTACTTGACTCTGGAGGTCTTTTATGTAATCAACAGCTAAATCCAACATGTCCGCTGTGTTTGTTTGCTGCAAAAGAAGATATCTAGGTAAAGTTTAGCTCTGGCTTTAGCCACTATTAGGAGAAAACTGCCTGGTGAAAGCTGCTACCTTGTCCATGTTTGGAACAAGCTCTTGCAGTTTCCTCATTCTTTCACTAATTCGGGTTCTTCTGACCTGAAAATTTCATATCATGAAACGAAGATGAACATCGGTATGTGAACATTTGTCCAACAATCTGTCAATAGATTAGAGAAAAAAGCTCAAGAACTTAAAGAGAGGGTAATTTTTGGTTGCAGTTTTCAGAGAAAATTTTACAAAATACTATGTAGAAAAGTAGAAAAGTGTCCCTTGAAGCAAAAAAACTCAATAACTTTACCCATTGTTTATTAAAATTTCAAGACTAGGAAAACATATTCCCACAAAATTCCTAGGAAACAAGTTCGAAACCCAACAAAGCAATAAGTTTTTTTGTGATGTGTGAGAGATCAGTCCAGAAAACAGATTCTGATAACTGCAACTAAACACGGCCTGTTGAATAACCTATGCAGCTAAAATTGTGACGAAGGGAAGGGACTGACAAATCCGTACCCTCTCCGCAATGCTTCGTGGATGAGTGGCAAAACCTCGTTTGGCTCGGATCCTACAAGGTACAGAGTCTTGAAATTGCAATAAGTTTTCCATAGCAGACAATTCTGCTGAACTTGTTGGCAAACTCAAGTGATGAGATAACACATGGGGAGGCCGCATTCCACCTTCAGCATTCTGGCAATAAAACAAGAGTTATGATCAGATCACTTGTTGAGTAAGATGGAGTAACTTTTGAACAGAAAACTAAGTACCTGATTCTCCGATGCATTATTCATTGCAGAGAATGTCTTTCTGTCCTCGTCTTCTTCAATTCCTTTTAAGAAGCTGTCAGAAATGATTGCTGAATCGTCCCAAGAACCGATTGGGAAACCAGTTATTTCCATGCTTTTGCTTCGGTTTTCCAAGATAGGGGTCATTCGCCCTAAAGAAGAAGACGGAGCTGATGAGAAATCTATCTGGCTTTTGCCGTCCAATCTGCTTGGAGAGGGAAAGGATGCTTCTGCATTGGTACCATTACCACCACCGAAATTCCTCATGCCTCTCATCACACCATAACCTGCCAATCGCTCAATAATTTCAATATTCACACCACAGAACCACTTGAAAGATGAAACTGGTGAAGGAAACAAAGTTAACAAACCCAAGAATCAAAACTCAAATGGCTAACTTTTTTCCCTTCAAAACCAGTGCTCTAAAACTATCAACGATCTATCTTTCTCACAATGATTGCATCTAAAATCATACTTTCTATTTTCACATGGCACTTAGGAAATAAGGGAAGGAAAGGCAAGGCTGCAGCTAGAGGCCATAAGATCAGACTCAGGCATCCTGCATATGTGCTTTGTAATAATGAAGCACCTCAATCTACCAACTAAAATCTTAAACTTCCTCAATTGATCAAATATCTGATCAATTACCACACAGATTAATACGAACTCCTCGTTCTTCCCATTTAAGTTGTTATCAAAAGATGGATAAATGTGTTACATGGACTTGGGCACGGCTGTCTCGGGCAATATCTAATCGTCACATGACTCTATTTTCATCTCAAGATCAACCTAATATATTTCCATCTCAACAAAGGGACTTGCAGAAATCTTCAAATTGCCTACTATATTTCTAATTATTTTCTACCATACATGGTGTTTACAAGGTGCCTTATGATATTTTATGACTACCATAGATTTCAATGCAAAATTAATGCTAAGTTCAAATAACAAAATGCCCACTGGGTACTATGTAGTAGTATATAAGAGCAGTACATTCAGCCACACATACCCGTCCTATGAACATAGATCCTGTGAATGCACTATGAAACCCACATGCATCAGACGGATCCAGATGTCCTTGAAGCGTTGTTGTACATTTAAAGGACCTTTTTCGAATACTACTTTCACAGTAGACATACAATTCATTCCTCTTATAGCCTATGCATATTATGAATGTACACAAGAAATAAATGTACCCAAGAAATAAATGTACACAAGAAGCTAACATAGTTACCATTTTCGATATTAATGTTGGAGAACAATCCAGCTGGCGAACTGCTGTGACGAATAAGATTAGAATTTCCACCACCGCCACCGCCACCGATCTTCATCTGAGGCAGACTTTCCATTCTGTACGTGCTCTCAATCCCCGAATTAGACGCCACCGAGTTATGATACATTATATTCGACCCAGAAGAATAATTACTGTTCTGTTGTTGCTGCCGATGCTGATCACTGTGACCAAAAATCTCAGCTCCCCCGTGTTTTGCAGATTCCGTTGGAAACTGTGATTGCAGTGCTTCGTTTACTGAAGCATTTTGTCCAGTACCACCACCACCAGACATGAGCCTCGATAGAATCCGCTCAGTTTCCGGACTTGTTTGCCTAGGGTCAAGAAATTCGTCGCAGTTTTCAACAACATCGTTGCGAAGACCACTGCTGTTGATGAGGTCTGCGAAATAGGAGCTCGGCGCGGACCGGTAGCGCATCAATCCTGAACTGGATGGTACCTGCCTCTGCTGCTGATTAGTATCGTGACTGTATTGAGGAACCTGTCGATTCGTATTCATTTCACCTCAAATCGATCTCACTCTGCGCTAGGATTGTTGACAAGATTAATTGTGTTCGTGCAAACTTGGCCCAGACGCCTGAGTTATAAAAAAACAAAAAAACCTCGACCTCACCTGAAAACTGCTGAGAAAAAGTAAGCCTTTTTCTTCCTCTCGTGATTTTTTATGAAGTCTATCAAAAAAAAAGCATCAAATTTGGATAGACTTCATAAAAAAAAAAAAAAAACTCGATCTCACTCTCTCTCTCCTATCTTCTCTCTCTGGATAGAAAGCTTGTATATACAGATGTATTGTTCCTGGCTCTAAAATTGTTCTCTCTCTCTAAAGAAAAAGGAGCAAATTGAGGTGGGAGGAGTGGTAATGGCGGGAGGTAGTGCAGTGAAGAGAGAGGAAGTGGGAGGAGGAGAGAGAGAGAGAGAGAGAGAGAAAATGTTTACTTTCCTCTTTGCGGTGGTATATAGTATCCAATGGGAAGTCACAGAAGCCTGAGATCTCGGATTTTTCTTGATTTCGGTAAGATTCGGAAAATTTATGTACGGTATTACCCCTGGCGTGTGCGTGTTATTGCGAGATGGGCGTCAACAAAGGGAATTGACCATATTGCCCAAATGTTGACTTACCGACTAAAAAGACTTGCCTTGCCGTATGGAGAAAGGATAGGGTCTATCTTTCTCGATCAATTTTCCTTTTCTTTTAAGAAACACGCATTTATTTAATGGTATGATTGGGCTGATAAACGGATCAAGCTGGTGGAATTTGAGTTTTTCCTCTCTCGTTAAAAGTTTGTTTTTAATTCGATTTGTTACAGCAATAAAATAAAAACAAGTTTGAATATTTTTTTGAAACTCGTTGAATTTTCAAAACTAAATCACGAAATTTACTACTCAGCTCGTTTAGTTTATGATATCTGATTTTTGTTCAAGAGTAAGATCAAGATTTTGAGGCATTGCAGTTCTTTGGTCATTGGTATAGAGTTTATAATTATAGCTTTTAGAGGTACTATTTCATCACCTTTGGCGTCAATTAGTTGCCTGTCTTTTTTTTTTCTAAAAATTAGAAGATATAATAGAAATTAAAAAAATAGAAAAGACAATATAACTATAAAATACAACTTTTGAGTCTTTTTTTGTTTTATAAACTATTTCAACTCCAATCTATATTTTTTATTTGTCTAATTTCTCTTGTTGAATGAATACAAAAAGTAAAAGTTTTTTTGAAAAGACAATAAAACATATTTACTAACCACGTACATAGATAATTAGCTAAGAATATAATTAATTTAGTCCAATGATCTAATGTAGAGAGAGAGAGAGAGAGAGAGTTATGTGGACCAATGATCAAATTATAAGGTGAACTTGAACGTGATTAAAAAAAGACTAGCTGAGTGAGTCCATGCTTATTTATTAAATTGAACTTAAAATCTATACCCAAATAACTTGAGAAAGATGTGGTTGTGGTTGTCAACGAACTTTTTAATTCCTATCTTCATCCTGTCTTTTTCTTTCTCAAACTTCCATAATTCTTGGAGAGAGACTATAACAATGTGAATGTATAAAATAAAGGATTATTTCACACATATCGGGCTTTGACTCCCTTGATTTACATTGTTTGATGAACCTTTTTCCATGGGAGATGTTGATGGAATTCGAATCCTTACTTCCACTCTATCCTAGCACAAAATGTTATTCTTTACACATGCATGTAAAGACGGTTTAACAACCGCGACTGCTACTTTAGTATTCGGGCAAAACCTCATTAGTTATTATTGTATTCGTGTTTTTATTTTACATCGGTTTGCCTTCCATGAATGGATGACACGTATGTTTACCTCCTAAAAGGTAATATTCTGCATTTGTTCATGATTAAGAGCATCTCCAATCCAAGACCCTCCAAATCTCTATTTGAGAGGATTAAATTAATCTATTTTATTTGAAAAGTAGATTTAGAGGATTGTACTATTTATCTCAACTCCAACCCAACACTCTATTTCTCAACTCCAACACATATTTGAAGGAGATTCTCTATTTTTTCCTTTATCCTCTATATTTAGAGGATCAAAGTTCATCCTCCCAAATGGAGGAGAGTTTTAGAGGATGGGTTGGAGAATGTTTTTCCTCCAAAATGAAGATATAGAGTATGGGTTGGAGATGCTCTAATACTAGTAGATTAAAAGCGTTGTGAGATCTTATACTGATTAAGATCTTAGGACTCGAGAATTTGATAAAGAAAAGCGGCAAATATAAACTTATCTTGTATTTGGAGGAATCACATTCAAAAATGTGATTTTGAAGAGAGTTAACAAAGATTATCTTTGGACTAAATTAATTTTTGTTAAAAGCATGCTATATTATTTAACTTTTAGTTTCAACCTACTAAAACCTTATTATAAATACCATAATGTAGATGTAAAAATGACTATACTAAAAAGGTACCTGCCTCTGCTGCTGATTGAGGAATCTGTCGATTCGTATCCATTTTTCACCTCAAATCGATCTCACCCTGCGCTAGGATTGTTGACAAGATTAATTGTGTTCGTGCAAACTTGGCCTAGACGCCTGAGTTATAAAAAAACAAAAAAACCTCGACCTCACCTGAAAACTGCTGAGAAAAAGTTAGCCTTTTTCTTCCTCTCGTGATTTTTTATGAAGTCTATAAAAAAAAAAGCATCAAATTTGGATAGACTTCATAAAAAAAAAAACTCGATCTCACTCTCTTTCTCTCCTATCTTCTCTCTCTGGATAGAAAGATTGTATATACTGATGTATTGTTCCTGACTCTAAAATTGTTCTCTCTCTCTAAAGAAAAAGGAGCAAAGTGAGGTGGGAGGAGTGGTAATGGCGGGAGGTAGTGGAGTGAAGAGAGAGAAAGTGGGAGGAGGAGGAGAGAGAGAAAATGTTTACTTTCCTCTTTGTGGTGGTACAGTGTATCCAATGGGAACTCACAGAAGCCTGAGATCTCGGAATTTTCTTGATTTCGGTAAGATTCGGGAATTTTGTGTACGGTATTACCCCTGGCGAGTGCGTGTTATTGCGAGATGGGCGTCAACAAAGGGAATTGACCATATTACCCAAATGTTGACTTACCGACTAAAAAGACTTGCCTTGCCGTATGGAGAAAGCATAGGGGCTATATATCTTTCTTGATAAATTTTCCTTCTTTTAAGAAACACACATTTATTTAATGGCTGGACTGATAAACGGATCAAGCTAGTGAAATTTTAGTTTTTCCTCTCTCGTTGGAAGTTTGTTTTTAAGATTGATTTGTTACAGCAATAAAAACAAGTTTGAATATTTTTGGAAGTTCGTTGAATTTTCAAACTAAATTTTGAAATTTACTACTCAGCTCGTTTAGTTTATGATGTCTGATTTTTGTTCAAGAGTAAGATCAAGATTTTGAGGCATTACAGTTCTTTGGTCATTGGTATAGAGTTTATAATTGTAGCTATTAGAGGTACTATTTTATCACCTTTGGCCTCAATTAGTTGTCTGTCTTTTTTTTTCAAAAAATTAGAAGATATAATAGAAATTAGTAAAAAAATAGAAAAGACAATTATAACTATAAGATACAACTTTTGAGTCTTTTTTTGTTTTATAAACTATTTCAACTCCAATCTATATTTTTTATTTGTCTAATGTAGAGAGAGAGAGAGAGAGAGAGAGTAATGTGGACCAATGATCAAATTATAAGGTGAACTTGTACGTGATTTAAAAAGACTAGCTGAGTCCATGCTTATTTATTAAATTGAACTTAAAATCTATACCCAAATAACTTGAGAAAGATGTGGTTGTGGTTGTCAACCAACTTTTTAATTCCTTTCTTCATCCTGTCTTTTTCTTCCTAGCTCTTTTTCTTTCTCAAACTTCCATAATTCTTGTATAGAGACTATAACAATGTGAATGTATAAATAAAGGATTATTTTCACACATATCGAGCTTTGACTCCCTTGATTTACATTGTTTGATGTACCTTTTTCCATGGTAGATGTTGATGGAATTCGAATCCTTACTTCCACTTTATCCTAGCACAATGTTAGTATTCTTTACACCTACAAAGACGGTTTAACAACCGCGACTGCTACTCTAGTGTTCGGGCAAAACCTCATTAGTTATTATTGTATTCGTGTTTTTATTTTACATCGGTTTGCCTTTCAAGAATGGATGACACGTATGTTTACCTCCTAAAAGGTAATATTCTGCATTTGTTCATGATTAATACTAGATTAAAATTAAGCGTTGTGAGATCTTATACTGATTAAGATCGTAGGACTCGAGAATTTGATAAAGATAAGCGGCAAATATAAACTTATCTTGTATTTGGAGGAATCACATTCAAAAATGTGATTTCGAAGAGAGTTAACAAAGATTATCTTTGGACTAAATTAATTTTTGTTAAAAGCATGCTATATTATTTAACTTTTAGTTTCAACCTACTAAAACCTTATTATAAATACCATAACGTAGATGTAAACATGACTATACTAAAAAAATTAAGGTGTGAGTGGCCGTCTCCACGCCCATTCGTCAGTCAACCGCTGTCAAATCATTTTTGTCAAACTTCATCAATTACAAGATCCTCTCATATATGTGATATATTGCATCTTTCGCACGTACTCATCTTGTGTCGCAAAATCCTGCTTACGAAATGAACTATTCGGATGAGCAATTGAAACCGTAATGAATTACGTCTTGCACATTTTATATAAAAAAGATCATCATACGAAGAGAGAATCCGCACTCAATCTTGAGTTCTATTACCTTAAAATCCTAAAATTATATTGACGGAATCCTACAATTATATTGTCTCCGTCAGATCGATAAAGATTATCGATCTAACCCTCGCCAACCCCACAATCAATCAGTGGTGGGAGCCTCGTGCTGTTTCTTAATTCTCACGGGGTGTTGTTGCAAATTGCAATGCACGTGTCTCTTACTTAATTAATCCCACGTAATTAATTAATTGTTGATAAAACTAGAGTAATACGGTAGTAATTAAATGCCAGCCATTAATAGGGATTAGTACAACTGTAGTTCGCAGCCAATTAGAGTGGAACACTATCTGATTGGTATATACCTAATTAGTAATTAGTTTACTTCCTTTTAGACCTCTTTTTGCTTAATCAATTCAGTTAAGTGACAATTAAATACCATTTGGTGGCGTCAGATTCTCCACTAATTAATCTTGCTTCTTTGGTGTAGTCCACAAGCCGTTTGGTCTAATTGTTAAGAAAAATTCCAAAACCAACCTAACAACTTAACTTAAGCCTTTTGAGAACAAAAGGCAAAAAATAGTAAACCTGAAAAGTATGCTGGAAAAGAAACTGATAAGAAAAATGAAAATCGCATGCAACCAGTGATTTCAGAAGGAATTGGATCATCTCCGGTTCTCATTTTGGATTGAACTACATATATATATAGTCTAAATCTTGAACGTTCATCTCGGCTATTGACGATCGTAGATTGCTAATATTTCTCTTACTCGTAAGATAAGAGACTAGTTTTATCAAGAGGATACTATCAACAAATTAATCTAGCTAGAGAGACCATTATCGAAATGATCATTTAAGATTTGAATTGTCCGGTCTAGTCTAAAATGATCGAGCACAGGTATGCTTTCTCGCAAATTAGTGACGCGAACCCGCCATCAAAGAAACATGTGGAATGATGTGTGCTTTCTTACAAGGTAACGCCAACCCGGCCACCGTCAAAAGTACATGTGAATCTTATCTGCATCCTCTAAATTTTGTCTATCACAAGACCGCCACTATATGTGTCAAATTTGATTTCTACTCATATGGGACCTTTTCTGATTTCTTTACTTTTTCATAAGCATATCCTTAAAATAGGAGCTATATATGTAGCACTTTGAGTCCTCATTACAGTTTTTAAGGGACAATATATGAGACCTATCTGATCTGATTCCTAATACTTCTTTAATTTATCAAAAAAACTATGGATACATATAAACATGTACATATCGTGCACATATGAATTTTGTGGGGCCCATCTCGGGTTCCAAAAAGATGATTTGAACCACCCATTATTTTTAAAATATTTTTTTATGGAACCCTGTAAAAATCCAGCTCAGCCCGATATCAGTAAGGATTTTTTCGGAATTTGTAGGGGCGAAACTACCTAACTGCTTAGTTTCGCTCCTACAAATTCAAGAAAAATCCTTACCGATATCGGGTTGAGCTGATTTTTTACAGAGCTCTATAAATTTTTTTTTTAAAAATAATGGACGGTTCAAATCATCTCTGTGGGACCCGAGATGGGCCCCCACAAATCTCATATGTGCAAGATATGTACGTATGATATGTACCCATAGCAAGTCTAGCCTCTTTGGAAACTTCTAATACTTTAAGGGAAATGATATTGCCACACCCTTTTTTGTTATTGCCACACCCTACAAGTGTATTTTTTGGTGCAAAAATACACTTGCAGGGTGTGGCAATAACAAAAAAGGGTGTGGCAAAATCACTAGCCTACTTTAATATTGCAACTCTCTTTAATGTTGAACACTACGACTTTGACCATCGGAACGGACTTAACCATGCATTGTCCGAATGGGAATAACATGCAGAAGGTCTCGAGCCTTGGAATAACCCTCTATGCTTGAACCGAAATCGGTCCATGCAAAACGCTACACGGTAACCAAGAATCAGACGATCTTATATTTCATATATATAAATGGATAGTCGATTTAGTTTAGAGAATGAACTAGACGAGAAATGAGTCCCGATTGTGTGGTTGTCGATGTCTTAATTCACTTAAGTTTTGTCGATTTCCTATGATAAGTGTAGTAGATGATAAATCGTAGCCGTTGATTGAACTACCTTATCATCATATTGTTGGATATTGGCACACAAATAATGGAGATAAATAAAAAACGTGGACCAGGATCAAAGATTGGCCCAAGCAATCATGTGTCCATATTGCTTGGAGGATCACAAAAAAAATTTGACAGATTTGCAGAATCCAAGGAGAACTTTTTTTTGAGGGTATTCCTATTTATTTGATTAAACAAACAAATATGCAGATAGACTATTTTAAATATTCGTTGTAACTCTTAGCACCACTTAATTATTTGCAGCAAATCTCATCGCACCTGCAAAGGCCCTGAAACGATAATTTTGCTACATGTTACGTACATGAGAGTACATTTAGCCTCATCAATCATCAAGCGACTTTGAAGATCATATCTCAGTTATAAAAAACAAAAATAACACACCTGTCCGAACTCGTGCTTTATCTTTTCCATGCCGCGTGCCCCAAGCAAAAGCATCTAATACATGGGTTAAAAGCCCAATCAAATATGGAGGGGAAAGTCTTTCTCTTAACATGCATCTGAAACTATGATTTCGCCGCATGCATGTTACATACACGAGAGTACATTTAGCCCCATCAATCATAAAGCGGCTTTGAAGATCATATCTCGGTAATAAAAAAACAAAAATAACACACCTGTCCGAGCTCGTTTTTCATCTTTTAATTTTCCGTGCTGCGTGCCCCAAGCAAAAGCATCAAATATATGGGTTAAAAGCCCAATCAATTATGGAGGGGAAAGTCTTTTTATTAACATTACATACATGAATATTGTTGTTAGGGACACTCATTGAGCTTAGTACAAAAGCTTCTTAGTATTTTCAGAACCATCACCATATCTATGGATCGATTAATTATCATTTACCATATCATGTGTCTCAAAGAGGCTCCTTCCTAGCGAGTGGTTGTTTGCTGTTGCACGCTCAATCATCATTAATTTAGCTGCCTCCCTTGTTCTTCAATCATCATTCATTTTCCGCCTTTGACAGACAATTAAATATAAAAGTTCAGTATATATATGAATCCGAGAAAAATGGCATTAACATGAAATATATGCATGCATCTCTAATACTAGTAGTTGGTAAATTGATTTCTTTGCCAAAGCCATTCCATTTTCGATCTAACTTTTGGATTTGGCATATTGGACCTGCCCATCTTTAGCCACAAATGACTCAAGGTTTGGCTTTTTTCCGCACATCACCTACAACGGTTGTCATAATAAAGTTGTGACCTAGCAGCTAAAATAGCACTTGTGCGGGAAAAAAAAAAAACCCCCATTAATGCAGCATTGCCAAATAAAAAGAAAAAATACTCGCTCCGTCCCTAAATAAGTGTCCCGCGCACGAACTTAAACCTTACAAAAGATGCATGTTTTTCGTTAAAAAATCAATTTTTTTTTTCACAATATAATAGAACTCATTGTCATCTATTGATTTGTGAAAAAAATTTAATTTTTTTAACCAAACAAATGCATCTTTTTAAAGGCTTAGATTTGCACGTTGGACACTTATTTAGGGATGGTGAGAGCAGTAAAATTGCTTTTTTGATGACCAACAAAAGACTTTTTGTTTTGAAAATTTGGTAAGTATAGCTGGAGATTATATATCTTAAACGAGGTGCATAATGTAAAAAAAATGAATGTGTCACTATTCTATTTTTTAGAGGAGTTCAACCAAAAACTAATTAGCAATAATTGGAATGGCCTCTAAATTATACTAATCAAGTTTGGGTAGCTTAGGTTAGCTTGACTCCAACAAACACACTGACCAGTCTTCTGGCCATACCAACCCCTAGTTTCTTCCTCTTTTCCCAAGTCAAAAGCTCTTCCAGGAGAAGGGAAAAAAAAACCCAAAAAATGTCTGTTTTGACTTATTTTTATCTTGAGTAAACTTTTTTTAGTTTCTCATCACAATTTTTTGTTTTTTTGATTTCTCTTGTTAATATGAATTAGAAAAATAAGAAATTGGCCCAAAATTAACAAGAGTTCAAAAAATAATAATAAGATAAGTTAAATATTTGAGTCAAAGATAAACAAATTAAGATCACCTTGAAAAGAGGCTGGAGTCGTAATTTGATGGCATCGTTGTCCCACTCTAATGCATCCCACCACTCCTGTTTGCCCCTGATTGCCTTCAAATTAGGACAACTATTAGTGTCGATGGGGAGTTTTCTCAACTTCGGACAACCCTTTATCTGTACTTCCAACAATGATGGCCAATACATGGGAACACCTTTAAAAAAACTCACGAATTCTGGCGACTTACGGAGCCACAAAATCCGCAATTTGGGTAGAGCCTCGTATTCAATCTTTTCATTATCTGGAACCATCCCCTTGAGTCCCCGACAGTCCCAGAGGTACAATTCTTCTAAGTTGGATAGTTGTTGAACCATGAATCCACTTGAGAATAGCTGCTCAATTCGTGGACAATTATTAAGTTTTAGTGTTTTTAGATTGGTAAAGCTCTTTAGATTTGGTGGGGGTGGTGGTAGCAATTGTCCCTCATCCGTCTCCAAACAAAGAATGGACTTCAAATTCCTCAAATGGACCAGAAGTAAACGTTCTAAATTTGGAAAAGCACCCGTTTGAAGCCCATTTCTATTGGCGACGTTTTCAAGGGCGTCGCATGTTTCAATCCTGCAGTATCTTAACTCAGAAGTGTTGTGCGCGCCCACTTCTGATAGAGAATTAAGTTTGTCTTGTCCCTCTAATTGAAAGCAATTCGAACGATTGAGTGCATCTTCTATGGCGGAGGAAAGACCGCTACCCATTTCTTCTTCTCCACTTACTTGGTAACTCAAACACCTTTTATACTTCTCTATCAGCCAACCGGTTCCCCAATGATCGGCATCAGAATAATAGCCCCAACGTCGGCCAACAGATAAACCGAAAACTGTCAATGTCCTCTGTTTCCATGGTCTGCTATGTTGCAGGAAGTATTGGAGATTATCTACTCTCAGGAAGTCAAAGTCAAGGAAAGAAAGTGAACTCAAGTCACTTAGTTCTTTCGTAACAATATCCATACTTTCATCACTTGGCCCAACGCCGAAATGCGGCGTCGAAAGTGCAAATTTAAATACTTCAATCCGAGAGAGCTTGCGTATCATCCCAACAGGGAGAGCCTCCAACTTCTCGCAATTTGAAAGGATTAGTGCTCGAAGATAGTCCAATTTCAACATGGAAGTTGGCAAAGATTTGATACCGGTGCATGACAGATCCAAAACTCGGAGGTTAGGCATGTTGTCAAAGAATGTTTCTGGAATTGCCTCTAAATTCCAATTTCCTTGAAGCAATAGTGTCAAGAGCTCAGGACAATCTGGCGATTTTGGCAAATTGCGCAAGTCATGATTCATAAACGATATTCTTGTCGCCTTTTTCCATTCCACTTCCTCTGGCATCTTCTCTGAAGAAATTCCAGCTATCACCAGATGTGCGGATTCTTCCCCACCTTCTGGAGAAGTCATTGCCAACACCAAGTCTCGAACA
Organism: Rhododendron henanense subsp. lingbaoense; assembly: GCA_020567845.1. Classification (NCBI taxonomy): domain Eukaryota; kingdom Viridiplantae; phylum Streptophyta; class Magnoliopsida; order Ericales; family Ericaceae; genus Rhododendron; species Rhododendron henanense. The sequence continues at coordinate 34,696,918 of CM036323.1, read as the reverse complement.
ACATCGTGCATCTTCACACAGTCATCATATCCATCACATTTTTCCAACAACGAAGCATCTATAAGAGCTTGCAATATTGCTTCTCCCTTATCATGTGCCTCTTCCCAAGTAAGTTTCTGAGGAAGAATACCCTCTGCTTTCCAATATCCTATCAATTCAAGTTTCTTAATGTTCGAGTCTTCCGGATACAATCCACAGAACAAAAAACATTTCTTATTTTGAGTGTTTTTTAAATGGTCATAGCTGACCTTTAGTACCTTCAACACCTTTTCATTCAAGTCTTCAATGAAAGATGTAGCAGGTGACCTCAATTCTCGTAAGAAATTGCTCCAAACATTCACATTTGCCTCCTTCCGTAACGCACCACTTACGACCTTTAGGGCAAGGGGCAAGCCGTCGCACTCTTTGACAATGCTTTCAGCGAGCTCTTTGATGGCAGGAAGCCTTACAACATCTCCCACATTTGTGTAAAACATCTCGAAAGCTTCCTCTTCGGACAAAACCTTCACCTTGATCTCAGTATATGTTCCCATCTTTCGACAAACTTCCAAATTTCTAGTTGTTAAAACCAATTTGCAACCATTGTCCTTATTGGGATTTGGTAACCCTATAACAGTTAAATCCACCATCTCCCAAACATCATCTAAAAGTAACAAGTACTTCTTGTCGTCGAGTTTGCGAAACAATTGCTTTGCGACTGTTTCATCAGACACACCCCCATCTAATCTTATTTCTAAACGCCACGCCACTTCTTCTTGTATCATTCTAATGCTTGGAGATTTTGAGATGGTCACCCATATCACGTGATCAAACATTGCTGTAATTTCTGGCGTGTTATTCAAGAGTTGCAAAACAGTTGTCTTCCCCACTCCGCCCATTCCCCAAATACCAATCTTTGGAGTGCTCTCGTCTCGAATTTCATCCAGTACCACGTCCAGTGTACCATATGCAGACGTTGACAACGTTGAACCGGGGCCTGGTTGCTTCTCAACTCTAGCAGGTGGTAAATCAACAAGAAATGCACTTCCAAACTTGGCCTTTTCTAGGAGTACGTCAATGTCATTGATCATATTTACCACTCGCTCACCAAGCTCTATACGTGCAAATATGTCAGGACATAATCCCCGAACACATTTCTTCTCAACATTGAACTCCTGCTTTATGGTCTCAATCTTGTTTTCCATCTCCCCCACCTTTGTTTTCCAAGCATCACATTCTTGGGTTGGAGTTTTCTCTAGATTCATTCTGTTGATTTCGACAACAATATCATTTCTTTTGATCCCTAACTCTGATGCTTTCTCACAAAGCGCTTCCCAATTCTTCGACAATTTTCTGGCATAGTTGATGCGTCTAGCAATAGGAGCCCATAAGCACTTCCCAATCTCGCAGACTGGTTGGGTGCAAGATGCAGCAACTGCCAAATGCAAGCAAACTGATGAGTTAAAAAAAAGGAAGTTGGATTGAGGTTTTTATGTTTTTTAGGACAAGCAATGTGGTGTAAGTGTGCAGTTTGAGCTTGTTTTGAAGTGGTTACATAATTAACCAGTTGATTTGATCACATTTTTTTTTAACAGTTTGATTCAAAAATCGAGCATCTAAATCGAGTTAGAAGGCAAACCAAAGTGGCTTGCCAAATCACACAACTTTTTTGATTGAATCATCTAGCTAATTTGGGTTACCGGTGACAAGAACTCAATGTTATTGTCCTTTCTTATTTCTTCCCTATTATGACGTGGCTATTCAATTCAGCGAATCTATGGTGCAAGACAATAAGCACGCGGATCTGTTTGGAACAATCATTTCTCTTTAAGGGAAAAAACAACTTGCTATTTTTTTAAGCTGAAAATATATTTGCTAAAAAATCAAGTACTGTTGAATTCAAACAAATCGTTGGATACAAAAAGGTTAAACCTAAATTTTGTTATTTGTAAACTTTTTTCTTTCAATTTCAAATTACAGCAATGACGTCGTGGTGGTGGTGTTGTTTTCCATGGTGGTGGTTTAGGGGTTCAAGCGAACCCTGGGTTAAGTAAAAAACATAATTTTTTTTACATGTAATTTAATTTTTCTTTAGTATTGTCGGCAAAAGACCAATCACACGAAATTAAACTATATGAAAGTTCACTTAAATTTGTGAGTAACAATAATATAGCCCACCAAAACTAAAATAAAGGAACCAAATAAGTTTTGCAACCTAAAACCTTTTTAAAGCTTTGGTAACCCCAAGAAGATATTTTTAATTGGAGAAGTTGATTAAAACACGATTGCATAAACGGATGAAAGATTGTTTCGTCAGATTCATCGAAAAGAACATGTTTGATATTGTTGATAGTAAAATTATAATCCAAAGCTGTCTAGATATGAAGAGTACTCGTGGTGGGGTAATATACCTGGTACTAAGATTTTATATGAGGGAGTATTGTTTTGTGAACTCTATAGGTAAAGTGTGCTTATGGTGTGAAAAGTTTATTAAATTTTTTTGGTTTATCAAAAATAGATAGTGTATATCGCTAAATTAAAGTTTATATTTTATTCAGAATTTTGTGTAGTCATTAAAAGCTCTTTGATTTTATTTTTGTCACCGCTAAACTAAAATCTTGAAGCTCTCTCTCTAGTGTTGATGAGGTAGTAGTGGTAATGATGGTGTATATGTGGGTGTGAATGTGGAGGTGGTTGTGGTGATGATAATGGTGGTATAGGTGGAGAGGTGGTGGCAACGACGACATGAAATGTGGAGGGTCAGGGACTCAAAATGGTGATAGTGTGTTGTGTTTGGTGTTGGGGTAGTGATGGCAGTGGTTACGTGAAGGTAATGGCGGTATTATTTCTAGTATTAGGGGAGAAGTCGTGGTAGTGGAGGCGCATTGGTCGTGTAGGAGAAGTGGCAGTGGGGTGGAGAGATGGTAGAATTGTAGAGGTTGTGGTGGTGCCAGAGATGGTGGTAGAATTGCAAAGGTGTACGTGGTGGTGGTGGCAGTGACAGTGACGATGTGAGAGTGAGATTGTACTAACATTTCGACGACCACTGTTACATGGTACTAGTGGCGGCGAGCCACTTCAAAAATTTTCAAAACTTTTAGCCTACATTTTAAGCGACTTAAAATTAAAAGTAGGTTTGGGGGTTTAGTCTGCAGATTTGGCTTATTGGGTGTCAGTCTGCAAATTTGGCTTATTTTTTATTTAAAGAAAATTGAGTTTCGATCATTATTTTTTATTTTTTATTTTTTAGATTCTCTTCGTCACAACGAAGCAATAATCCTTAAAAAATTGACAAAAAATTAACAAATGCGAATTTTTTTTGAATAAAAAAAAAAAAAAAAGCCAAATGGCTTATCTTATCCGAGCCGAGCAAAAAAAAAGAAGGCTTATCTTATCCGTACAAGCCCTTACTCAAGTGCTATTAGATAATCTCATGTCTTTATCTCAACTCATGATTGTCGACTTAAATATAGGTTCTGAGTTTGATCTTATACCAGTGATGGTCATACAAGTGAGGAAACGAGCATCCCAATTCCCAACTAAGTTAGTACACTTGCCTTCGACCTGAGAAATATTGTCCGAATCATTTTTTGGTTGATGTTTTTTTTTTATTGCAGGAAAAGTCCACGAATGTCACTAGAAAACATTTGGCGGAGGCCAACTGCCAGAGGAACTTTTCAATGGTCCGGCGTGATAGTTATGAGAAGCGCATATATATATATATATTTTTTATCAGCAAAGAAAGGTTTCTATATCATTAATAAATGATACAAAACAGAAATTCTGTAGTAATACACCAGGGAGCATTATGCACAAATGGTAGTACCTCTCCTATATATCACTACACCTCACCTCACAATTTCTTTTAAAAACATGAGAAGCGCATATTAACCTAACGAGTAATGACAATCTTTGCATCAAGAAGGTTTCGAAAGAGGCCACAGAAGTTCAAAACTTTGCTTCGAGCCTATATTGTTCTTTGCAAGACCTGGTAGTATTTTTTTTTTGGCATGCAGTACAGCTTGCAAGCTAAAAACACGAGTTGGACTCTTGCAGACCGTGAAAATGAATATGAGTATGACTCTGTTTACACCTAATTTTGGTCAAAATTACGGTAACAGTTTTTAATGCCAACAAAGGTTTTAAAAAATTGGTATTAACGTTAAAAGGGTCGTTCTTTCGAGCCCAAAATGATTGTTTGCTAACGTGAATTTGGACTGCAATCTAGTTCTGGCACGCCCGGAACACTAACCAACTTGGTTTTGACCTTTTTGTGGAAAACAGACTCCTACGGTCCTAGTAAGAGTGTCTAGTGAGTAATAAATAAAAAAGATAGACAGAGAATACATGAACTATATATACAATTACCTTCAGCCATGAAGAGATATAATTGGAAAACTATCAAGACGCCGAGAAAGAATAAGATGAACCTTCAACTATTTCCTCCCAATAATTGAGAGAACCTTGACCTGTATATATATTCAGATAAGTTCATTTGGAAATCAGAATATAATCATAAATAATCATGATTGTTGTATGATATATAGAGTACAATGAAAACTTGACAACAAGTGCAATGGTGAGTTTGGGGTGGCAGGTATGATGCCGGAGGGCAGGAGAGGGTTAATTGAAGGGCTTTTCTGATGCTGATGATTGACGAGTGCACGTAATAAAACAAAATTAATTACGGTTTAAGGTTTATTGAAGATGCATGGGGCATTTTGTACTAAATTAAACTTTTTTAGTGGGTATTATGAGAAAACAACGATAAAAATATATTTTTTTATTAGTTTCAAATAAAATCTCCCTTAGATCATTGCACTATGTTTGTCTTACATGTGCAACGTTAAAAATTGTCCTTTGTAAGTCAAAAAACATTACAAACGAAGGAAAATTTTAAATTTCCAATAGCCAAAATGAAAAGCAAATTTTTTAGTACAAAATGGGATGGCGAAAATAATTTCACAAATAAATTAGCCATTTTTAAAAAAAAAATGTCCATGGAATTGTAGCACAAATATATGGCAAGGACTTCAAAAACTAGCCGTTGTAAATTTGGTATAGAAATTAGGTCTCCTTCATTTGGGTACGTAAGAAAAAAAAAAGCTTTTAAGATGGTGGAAATCCAGTTTGTACGTAGTAGAGACTAGTTTTGAGTGTTTTTTTTTTAAAAGACACCTAGCCTGATGCAACAAAAGTGAATTAGTTCTTTTAATTAATACTAAGATAAGAGATGTGCTAATCAACTGTTTGACTAGCTAGTTGGTTTTACTGAAGCAAAAAAAACTACTACAGAATTTCACATCTAGAGAAACTCATAAAACTTTGGAAATTAAGGAAGGAAGAGAGAGAATTTAGGAGCATGTATTTGAAATCTCTCACCAGATTTCATGGTATTTTTCGCTGAAATTCGAGTCTCACTACCCTGCAGAGATAAGAGCATGATTTTGTAAACCCAGAATCCGGAGTTTCTTTCACCGGAATTCGGTCTCACTACTACTGGAGAGAGAGAGAGAGAGAGAGAGAGAGAGAGAGAGAGAGAGAGAGAGAGAGAGAGAGAGAGAGAAGAAGATTTTTAGTTCCTATTTCTTATCCTGTGAAGATGGTCCCCCATTTGATTTAAATGCAACCAAGCACTATAAAAGCACATTCCACTGATCAATAAGTATTCAACCACACACAAACACTTACACACATTCACAAGTGAGTGTGTAATTATAGCATTGTTGTTCAAGTGGCCCACTTCTTATACTTGCACAATATAATTGGCTCGCACCCAATCTAGCTAATTGGAGAAATTTGGGTACCGAGTGGGTACAACGTACCCATGCCCACGTGGTGCCTGAGCAGTCCATCTAGGCCGTTGAAAAGTATGTTGGACGGCCCAGATTGAAACTCTCTCTTTCCTCTCACCCCACGGGTCCCCACCACTCTCTCTCCTCTTTCTCTCTCCAAATCTGAGCCGTCCAAAACCGAAATGGACGGCCCGAATGCATCGAGCGGACACCACGTGGTACCCACCCGACACTGAAAAATTTCTCAGCTAATTGGCTTTCACCCAACACGGAAAACAGAAACACTATGGGTACGCTCGTAGTGTACAACTATTGCCACTATAAGAAATTACACAATTGTCAACTAAACTTAAATAAAATTTGGTCACCAATTGTTGAAAAGGTAAATATTATCGCTTTTTTGTAGTGTGCACAACTGAGTTTATGGCTCAATTTTGCATCATACGAAATGATCCGAGTCGTTTATTAATTTTATAATAATTTAAAAAAAAAATCGGCTTAATGAGATAACCTCAGTGCTTGAACTAATCACCTCAGAGTGTAGGGTCCTGATTTCAAAAACGAATATAAGACTATTGGTTCTAGCATTTACAGTTATCCGATTAAGCTAATTTTTTTAGGAATTATTTTTGAATGATTTTAAAATTAATGAATGACTCGGATTATTTCTGGAAAATCCGAAAGTACGTGGGAAATTTATATACAGTTTAGTTTCTCCACTCGAAGACTCAAGAGGCCAGAAGAGTACCGAAAGTCATATTATTAGTATGCTTTATAGTAAATGAAGGTGGCGCTCCATTTCTCATTCCTTTTATTACAGATTGTATTTTCAAAAGGCACCTTAAAATATTGGAAAAATGACGGCCAATGACGTGTTTTGATAATTAATACTATTTATTAAGGACTGAGAACATTTGTTAATGCTGAAAATATCATTGACAGGTATTAATTATCAAAATACATCATGGGTCGTCATTTCCCTAAAATATGGGATCCACACAACCAAGACCGGGGCCACACAACGCTGCTTTGCTGTCCATAGTATTGAAAAAATAAATTATTAGCTGCTCGAGCCACCTGATCCCTATCACACATTGGTGTGGGCCGTGAATTTATACCCACAAAGCATGTGAGATGGTGGCGCAATTGGCCCAATGGTAAACCCCTAATCTATGAGAGCATCTCCAACAAGAGAGGTCAAAAGTGAAAATGTCAAATTATTTTGAAGGCTTATATGACAATTTGACATCAAGCTTAGCTCCCGCTCTCCAACTTTTATGTTAAATTATTTTGAAAGTTGTTTATGGTCAATTTTTGAAAATTGACAGTCTAGAAGATTGATGTCAAAGTTGACATGTTAGGACTTTCTTTTAAAACCATGTCACCTCCCTTCAAAACCACGTCACTTTTGACATGATAGAAAGTATCATGATTGGATGGTGACTTAATGCCAAAACTAACTGTTTGATTTAGGGCTGTTACTAAAAACCGGAAATTCGATCGAAACCGGAAAAACCGGACCGGACCGGATTTTTCAAACCGGTCGAATAATTTCGATCCGGTTCCGGTTTATAAAATTTAATTTTTTTAAAACCGGTCCGGTTTCCGGTTTATGTGTTTTATAAACCGGTCGAAACCGGACCGGACCGGATTACACATGTATACAAAACTTTTGCAAGAGGTGTGGCTCGAACTCGAGACCTCAGATATCAGCCGACCACAACTTACCGCTGTGCTACACAAGCTATTGTAAATTTTATGTGTAAAAAATATATTTATTACATAAATACGCTAGATATATAAATACAAACCCAATTACTAATCCAGATTTCATCCTCTTTCCTCACACACCCCGCCGACTGGAGTCCAGGCGATGGCGATTTGCACGACCGACTCTCTCTCTCTCTCCTTCTTCTTCTTCTTCCACGGTGGCAATGGTGAAGTGCAGCGGCCGGCGACTTTTATACGATGAGTCTCTCTCTCTCTCTTCTTTTCCCTCCACGTTTGTTGATTTTTAGTTTTGTTTGAAACCCCAAACTCAGATCTGGTCTGAGATGGAGCTCGGTGAGGCGCCGGCGGTTGATGCCGATGGGATGGTGCATATTTTCTCTCTGTCCGTCTTGAAACCGGATAAACCGGAAACCGGACCGGATTATTTCGACCGGTTCCGGTTTCCATTTATTCCAAACCGGATAACCGGTTTCGACCGAAAAATATGCTTAAACCGGTCGAAACCGGACCGGTATCACCCTTAGTTTGATTGTATACTTTAACTTTGACATCTCCTGTTGAAGATGCTCTGAGGTTCAAGCCCCACCCTCCCCCCACTCTAACATCTTAACATTCTCCTCCAAAACTATGGCAAAAAAGAAAATACACTCCGTAAAGAATTGTGAAATTAAATGCCAGCCCCACCTTCCTTTTTTCTTTTGGAGAAGCCGCCCCCCGTTTTGTTTTTGGGGGGTTGAAAGCCCCACCTTCCTTTACTACTATAGCATATGACTTTTCGTACTCTTTTGGCCTTGCCTCTCTGTAAATCTTCATCATTTTCCACAATTGGAACCTCCAATAATTGTATCAGTCCAAATACTTTATTAAAAGTGGCACTAATACGCCCGAATGACATTCATCAATCTTCATCATTTTCCACACTCGGGACCTCCAATAATTGTATCAGTCCAAATATTTTAGTAAAAGTGGCACTAATACGCCCGAATGACATTCATCAATCCGCCCAAAAATAAAAAATTTTACTTGAAAGTATTTTTTTTTGATAAAATGAACTCCAAAATCATAACCCTTTACCCAAACTCCAAACATTATAAGTTCTCACCACCAGTCACCACTCGCGCCACCCTACATCACCATACACAACAGTATAAGGCTACAAAAACCCTCGTGGGAGAGGAGCTCGATCCGGTTACTCAAACTCCACTCCCTCTCTCATGGGGGAGGAGCCCTCTGTCTCACTCTCTCTTGCTCACAAATCCACACACCCCTCTCACCACACTCCGTACACACTAAATGCAGTCTACAGGTGGTTGATTTTTGTTCTTGCGCAGAGCCTTCGTTCGTTTGATAGGCATGATGGCACTTTTGCTCGTGTTCTTTAATTTGGTTTGAGCTTCAATAAAATGTTCACTTATAAAGAGTAAAAATAAAAAATGGAGTCCAAACAAATCTCTAAATCTTTTCAAAATTCAACGTACATCGGCTGGAGTAGTTTAATTAAAAAAACTACCCCAAACTCTCAAAGATAAGCCCCCTAATAATTACAAAAATATATATATTCAAAACCTGTAACGCCCTAATTTTCTAAGGAATTTCGGAAGCATTAATTAGTGATTTTCTATAAGAAGATTAATTTAATTAAACTTTATTACCATAACTGAGTACGATTATTATATAATAAAATTTTATTTATTACAGACCCAATTTTTGAAATACTGAATTAACAAACATAAAAGTCTAACATTTATTTAGAAATCAATTCCAGAGCAACTTCTAGTTTTGGTACGGATTCCAAGCATACTCTGCCCCAGTCTCCGCTCTTGGAATCTCTCTTGTATTATACAAGTCCGTCTCGTAAGGCTGTTCCACTACGTCGCCGAATCCTGCACTCTCTGGCAAATTGACCGTCGAAGCAATCGATTTGCCATGATACAAATGTATCCGTGAGTGATAAATCACCCAATAGATATCCCTAAACCCATATCCCATAAAATACAAATAATAACATGACATTTCAAGGAATAAAAATAAGCAAATAAATAAAATCTAGCAACAAGTAGCCTTTTATGAATTTTTTGTCTTTAAATGAATTCTAGATTTCTCCACCATGAGAAATACTCCTCTCAAACAATCTCTGAACTATGGCAACTCTGCAGATTTACCCTCTCCTTGGTTGCCCAGCCAGGGGTTCCAGACGAATAAGACCAAACTATATGTTGGGTCGAACTCGGCTGTACCATCACAAGGAGCGATGACAACCAACCAATCGCGAGAAATGATACCCATACTCCGGTTCCATCTTAATAAACCCATCCCCGGTAATATCCGGAAGATAAATCCTACAGTGCCATAATCAGGATTCCGAATCAATAATCCACCAGCCTTAACCACAAGTGCCAATTCCGCCGACCATGCTTTCAGGACCCATCGGGCTCTCGGCCACTTTGGTTTTCTCCTGACCGAAACTGTCACCACAGTAACTTTCCAATATTTCACTTTCCTTAATTTTTATCGTCTAATCAATTTAGTCACAAACTTGAATACCACCCAATGTACCTATTGTCCAATTCTACATTCACGTACACAGTATCAAAAACATATTAACATTATAATAATAATGAACTCAACCTTATAGTTCAATAATAACAACCAGTAGCATGTAACATTATTAATCTGTCAAAAGATAAGTCCGATTACATTCACAACTTCTTTTATTTATTTAGTTTTTCATGACAAGGTAATGAGTTTTGAATAAATCAAATAATTAAGGAAACAGTAACTTAATTCAATCACTAACTTGTAACTTGTCTCGGCGTTCACTTCAAGTCAATGTAGGATCAAACAGTCTAATGATAGACTATAATAAAACCGAATATTAATTTAGTCGAAACCAAAGCGTAATTAGGAACTTCGGTGCGTTTGCTCTGTAATTGTACGGCCAAAGAAAACTGTGGGAGGTATGGTGGTCTCTCTCTCTCTCTCGTGTTGACAGAATGGAGCAGAGGGGTGGTGTGAGTGTGTGCTGTAACTTAGTGTATGAAAGAAGTGTATAGTTGTACGTATGTATATAAAGAGAGTGAAGGAAGATTGTTTTGGAGTGAATAAATGATGTGGGATTGAATGAGTGATAGGAGGGTGAGGTATGGCTTACTGGAATGGGGCAGGAGAGTGAGGTGGGAAAGGTGCAAATTATAGGAGGGAATAGTGGGAGGAATTAAGATGGTGAATGGTGTGGGGTTGGTGTATGAATAATGATGGAGATGATATATTTCTCTGGAAGGGGGCAGAAGCAATAAAGGTGGGGAGGTGGCTGGCGTGGAGGAAGAAAAATAGGGGAGATAACTCGCTGATGTGTAAACGTGCCCCTATAGTGTTCAGTGGTCTGATTTTCGGTTTCGGTAAAATATATATACAAATATTACCGTAGCGTAACAAAAACATTCCGGGGTTAACCGTGGTCTCAGTTTATGGAGAAATTTTTTTCGTTGGTTGCGGATCATAAATCTCATGTCCTCTCTTTCTCCCCCTTCTCTCTGTACCAAAAACGTCTCTTTGCTGCACAATGAGCCTCGATCACTTGATTAGATTGCGTATTAGAGAAGACAGGGTTTGGGATTCGGGGACAAGACAAGCTAAGCACATCCAGAATTTAATTACAGATTCGTAATAACTTTCTAAGTTCTGCCAAATTTCAGTTTAGGTAATCTGAGTAGTGTTTGCAGTTTGAAATGTCTAAACCCTTCATATCGGATTCATTCACTCAATTGAATCCCTAAGTGCTACTTCCGATATTTCTGTTCGGAAATAATACTACCTATGGAGCACGGGTACCGGTACGCGGTACTGGTACAGGTACGGAAAACGGCAAAACTTCAAAAAAGTAGGGTACGGGTATGGGTACGGCGAGGGTACGGCAAATATATATATATATATATATATATATATATTATCTTTTACTATTTTTATTGCATAAAATGGAATATAAACCCATTTTACCAACAAAAAGTAACATAGATAAAAAGTCAAAATGAGATAATGTTTATGTTTGCTAGGGGTAAAACTGAAATACTAAACAATTAGAGGTATGCTGGAACTGGAAGCTATAAAACTGTAATTTTTAGAAATTAAGAGACGTTATTGTCGTGGTAAAGAACTTAAGGGGCTATGCTGTATTTTTGTAATATATATTACGATGAAATAGAGACAAGTCATCAGCGTCGATTGAGAAGCCAGCCAGAAGCCCTAAAGCCATCGCCATCGTCAATCGATCTGAACCCAGTCATCACCTCTTCACGTCAATCGATTTGAACCCAGTCATCACCTCGTCGCCGTCATCAATCGATCGACTCTGGTTCTCTCTCTCTCTCATCTCTCTCTCTTAATGTGTGTGTCTCTCATTTTGGGCTAAAACGTATCCACGAAGTACCCAAGGCGTATCGACGGAGTACCCTTGCCGTACCCAAAGATACCAAAAGTATCCGGTACGATTTTGCCGTACCGATGCCGTACCCGTACCAGTACCCGGTGCACGTACGGCGACATTTCCGAAGTACCCATGCTTCATACTAGAATACTACCTTCAAAGAAGAAAGGTAGCAAGATTGGCCCACCCTTTACCCAAATCATGTGTCTTCCTCCGGTATATATATTTAATTTCTTCAGGGTATACTTGCCTGGAAAAGTATGCACCATAATTTGCAAAGAAACACTTCTATGATAAAAAATACGGCTCTGATCATCATGATTTACAGATTTTGCGCTGCTAATGTGTCTGCGGGTAACAATTGTGGGCTGTGAAGGTTGGGCTCTGATGCGGTTATATGTAGGCCCAGTACCTGATTTGGAGAAGACATTTTTTTTGGTGTTGCTGCTTTTGGAGGAGACTATCCTAGACCTAGAGGGAGAATGATTATTTAGGATTTTTTGGAACAAAGAATTTGAAGTCTAGGCACTGCAATGGAGGCTGCGCTGCATCAGGAGGGATTATATATGTGAGGAGATGGAAAGGGAAGAGAGTGTGTGTTCTAATCTCAGCTATTGAAATAAATGGCTGAGATCTTGTGTCAAAAATTGTGTTAAAATTTGTGTGGGTACGTAGAATCGGGGCGCCGTGTGTACACTAATGATCAGATTAGATTGTAGATTATGTTGAGGAGTTAACGTCCAAACGAACAAACCATACATGTGAGCTCACGTGTTTAAACTAGAGTGCCGAAACTCACTCTACGTGCATTAAATTAAGCTTTCAACTTTCATTATATATCAAGGTACAAAACAGAAACCAAAGTGATTAATTAAAGCTTAAAACACATTACAATTAAAACATGTATCCGTGGGAGGGCTGTTTTAACCTTGGACCTCTTGAACCCTTTCCTCTTGTTGCTGATTCGTTGAAGAGCGGTGTGAGATGACGTGTACCTGCAAATCGGAGGGGGATGTTCCTTCGGAAAGATCGAAGCTCCGACGATCTAGTCAGTATATGGAGGAAGAAGAAGAAATTTAGTAAGAAATATGCTATGTGAGAGAGTAAAAGAATATTATGGAGAGAGTTTTCTTGACCCCCGGCCTAGAAGGGGTATTCTTCTATTTATAGGCAAAGGCTTGGAGTGCTGAACAAGGTGAGAGTGCACTGCACGCGCATAGCTATGCTCGGATGACGTCACCTGTCGGGAGCATTTAATGAACGCCGCCCTTCGAGGGTTGCAAAGTCACATGGGTCAATGTTAGAGATGTCACATCTCGTAGGAACATCCCATCGGTTATCAGAGAATCGAACATGCTTATCATCGGAAGCTTCCAAAATATTCCACAACAACCACATCCGAGGAAATTGAACGAATGAACAAAGTGCCGAACATAAGCATCCCCCGCTGAGCAACTATGGATTCAGGAGGCAAAGCTATCTTACCGAGAGGAAAGGATGCTTTACCGAACAATACAAGGACTCACTCGTTCGGATGAACGACTGAAGCTCGATGGGTCACCCCTGGCCCATCTAACGTTCGGCAGAAGAGTGAAATGACGTGTCAAGATGCTTTCTTTCTTGTAGACAAATTGAGACAACTGAACTATGGGACCACAAGGTTAACCGTTTGAATCCTCTGATCCTTCGGATATTTCGGCCCACTACAGTATCCATTAGAGTCGGTGGAATATTTGTCTCTCTTAAATCTGTATGTGTCCGATGTAGATGGACAATGGCTATTGGAACATTTGGAATTAAGATTAATCGGGACAATCCCGTACATCCTAACGAAAAAACAATACTGTATATTATATCAAAGGAATAGGCATATATCATTCTTTTAAATAGCTCTTATACAGAGCAATATTACGTACATAGATGCGTTTAGAATTGTTTGATGCACGTAAATTCCACAAAACAACGCGAGATCCAATTTAACCGAATGTTTCTTGAATGTCTAAATTCCGATGCCATATAAATCTGTGCACGCAGACTTAGTTTTCCATCTCATGAATCCTTCACTTAATGCAAGCTCTTAGGGGTTTTCCACATAGACAATCATTGTAAACGAACGACGACGCTTCAAGATGATCGAATGGCGATCCCAACGGAATGGGCCCACACAAATGGTTGTGGCTCAAGTCGAGGTGCCCAATATAAGTTGCCGCGGTAATCGATTTCGGGATTGGACCCCGAAGCCGATTATATGACAAATCCAACGCCGTAAAATACGATCTCGGCCCGAAAACATCGGGTATAGTGCCATCAACCGCGTTTCGGCTCAAATTCAGTATACTAATACTCGAGTTCATCAACGTGGGCGGTATTTGACCCGAGATCCGGTTCGCATCGAGATTTAGAGTAGCGAGAACCGCCATTTTGCCGAGAGATTCAGGTATGGTACCCGAGATCTCGTTAAAAGAAAGATCCAGATCGGATAACCGGTATATGTACGAGACCGAGTAAGGAATCGACCCTGTGAGTCGGTTCCGACTCAGTAAAGCCCGACTCAGCATCCGGAGCTTACCGAAATTAGTCGGGATCGTACCGGCTATCCGGTTATTCCGAATGTCCAAATGCATCAACGACGACAGGTTCGCTATCGACCGGGGTATCGTACCTGTTAGGTTGTTATCGGCGAAATTCAACACGGTGAGTCGACTCAGTCTCCCGATATCGGCCGGAATCTCGCCCGATATTTGATTCCCTATCAAATCAAGAATTCTAAGAAATGGCAGTTGGGTAATGCAAGGAGGGATATTTCCCGAAATGCCCTTCCAGTCGGCGATGGTGAGACTCGAGAGCCGGTTCAGGCGACAGATGGAGTGAGATATCGAACCGGTCATGAACCCGGTCCGGTGGGCTTTTTCGAAGACGGGGTCTTCGGACTCGCCACGGAGGTTGATGTCGGCGACCCGTTTGGTGGTCGGGTCGCAGCTGACTCCGTACCAGTTGTGGCAGCAGTCGGGTCCGGTCCAGGAGTTGAATATGCCCAAGTAGGGCTCGTGGAGGGCAGCTTTGAAGGATAGCAATGCAGCTAGATCGGACGGTGGGCATGAGATCACGGTGGCTGTGGAACTGAGGAGGAGAGCTGTAATGAAAAAAAGGGTACTCATCTCTCTCTCTCTCTCTCTCTCTCTCTCTCTCTAAGGTCTAAACACACACACACTCTCTCTCTCTTCACACTCTGGGAGAACACATGCAGGCATGCAGTGTGATAGAGTACTGATGGTTAGTATATTGATCCTTCTGGGGTTTTATATACTCGTCTAATAACTTTGTGACAGTTTTGCCCTTACGGCTATAGCAATCAAATGACAATAATTTGGGCTAGTTTACGCGCACATCAAACTAATACAGTCTACTAAAATCAAACTACTTGAGTTCAATTCGTAACCTCATTTACCATCATTAAGTACCCCAACACTCTTCTTGACCACTTATTTATGTGGAGCCTATCACTAGGTTAGGTACATATAGACTCTACAAAAATGTGTGGCGAAAAAGTTAGGGATTGGCTTAGTGGTCAAGATCTGAGATTTAAGGTTTTGCTTCCTCCTAAGATCTCAGTTTCTAAACTTCTAAAGTTCTATTAACTCCTTTGGGACCTGTTCGTACAGAGCTGTGCTTTGACTATTCAGCTCCCTGTAAGTAGGTGATGGGATTGGGCATTCAAGATTAGTTGGGATACGCGTAAGTTGGCCCTGGAACCTGAGTTACAACATGTAAGCTAACCCTAACAACTGTCTTACAGGAAAAAAAAAGAAAAGAAAAAAGAACTAGCTAGGTTTGGGCACCACCACCTAATGGGGGTGCTGTACCAAGTGGCAATTGCTTGTTCAGGTTTTAGGATCTAGGTTTATAACAACAAACAAAATATAAAAAAAAAAAAAGAAGGAAAAATGACGGTTCAGGACGTGTTTTGATAATTAATACCCGTCAAGAACATGCTGAGACATTTATTAATGTTGAAAATGTCCTTGACGGATATTAATTATCAAAACACGTCTTTGGCCGTCATTTTCCAAAAAAAAAAAAATACTAGCAGAGGTTGAATCATGAATGTTGAAGATAACCATTAAATTTATCCTTATACATTTGCGTGAACATTAAATTCAGTGACGAGACTATATTTGTGATAAAATCTTATCTACGATGGGAATTTTATTCTGCCTCACCGACCGCCTCTGTTTTGAGTAGCATGGGCAAAGATCCGATGCTCTTGGTGTCAAAGGGAAACTCTCTGTGCCCACAAAGGAATTTTTTATCATTCGTTAAATCTAATCTATTCTATCATAGGATAAATATTGAACTTCATGCCCAAGGTTAATTTGTTCACTATAAGACAATTTTTGTGTTTGCGCATCCATAAATTAAAAACTGTACACAAGTATTGTTATCCGATGTTAAATTATTTATCGTTTATTAATGCGGTTGAAACAAGAATATTTAATCAGTCTCAATACAAAAAAATTAGTACAAAATTAAGAGAAGACTATCTACTCAAGCACTTTTCAAACACCTAGAAACGCATTGGTGCGGGTATTCTAGTTTTCATTTCCAAAATTGCAGAAGGATAAGAAAATTAAGATACATTTGTTAGAGGAAAAGCAAATTATCATTTGCTTTTCCCATAGAAGCCGAATGAAAGGTCGACGCACATGTTGTTTGTCCCTTCGTTTTTTTGCATAATTCCTTCAGTGCACAAATTGGTCTAGCAGAAGTAATAGTCAAGTGGCAGGTATCGTGCATTTTCATGCATATGACAAGTGTTTAAATTAATTTCCGTAAAAAAGAAAAAAGAAAAAGGAGAGAGAGAGAGTTGTTTGAGAGAGAGAGAGAGAGAGAGAGAGAGAGAGAGAGAGAGAGAGAGAGTTGTTTGGACTCAAACCCAAAATCTTGTTCAAGGGTTAGCTGTTATGGCTAAAAATTTGGGGCCACAAGTTATGTCATCTGACTTGAAACTGAATGTGTGCCTGCCTCCTCATTTAATTGAGTCATTTAGGAGACAGTCCATTTTCTATTAAATGCAGTTCTGTGATTTTGTCTATTTCCTATGATAGGTGTACTAGATGATAAATCGTAGCCGTTGATTGAACTACCTTATCATCTCATCGTTGGATACTGGCCCACAAATAATGGATATAAAATCACAAACGCGGACCAGGATCAAAGATTGGGCTAAGCAATCATGTGTCCATGTTTGGAGGATCTCAAATACAGTAAAATTGACAGATTTGCAGAATCCAAGTATAACTCTTCTTCTTCTTCTTTTTGGCGTATTCCTATTTATTTGATTAAAAAATAGATATGCAGATAAACTATTTTAAATATTAATTCATCGTTACTCTTAGCACCACATAATTTTTTTACAGGAAATCTCATCGCATCTATAAAGGAGTTGAAATTATAATTTCACCGCATGTTAGGTTAATTAACACGAGAGTACCTTTAGTCCCTTCAATCATGAAGCGGCTTTGAAGATCATACCTTAGTGATACAAAACAAAAATTGTACACATGTCCTAGTGCTTTATCCTTCCCATGCCGCGTGCCCCACGCCCTTTCTTGCCAACCTAATCGGCATAGCTTAAGTGTCACGTGCCGTGTTGATTTTCTAAAAGTGGCGTGCCCTACCCGACCCAGTCACACTATCTTTGTCTCTCTTTTCCTGCATACTCTCTTTCGATTCTCGTTGTAACATGTGACAGGTTAATTAGTCTTTTTGATTGAAAAAAATCCCTAATTGTGCATTGAGAAAGAACCTTTTTTTTTTGGTTTGGCGTGGCTGGAATTACGATTTAGTAAATTGAATTAAAACAGCAAGCCGAATGTACCTCCATCTATTGAACCTGAGACATTTCCCCTAAAAATTGTGTCAAATTACAAATCATTTTGAAGTACTGATGTTGTACATGGGGTCTATACAGTAAAACTCAAATTATTGGGAACCTTGCTACTGGCACAGCAGATCTGTGCACAGATTGTGCACAGATCGTGTTGTGGGGCCCACTAAGGGTCCCATACAAATAATCCGATCCGTTAATTATGTTTAAAATATTTTTTCAAGGGCCTTCGCGAAAAATTAGCTCAATCCGATACTTATAAGTGCTTGATCTAATCATCTAACTTTTCATTTGGGTTTTTAGAGAATGAAAAGTTAGACGATTAGATCAAGTACTTATAGGTGTCGGATTGAGCTAATTTTTCACGGGGGCACTTGAAAAAATATTTTAAACATAATGAACGGCTCGGATTATTTGTATGGAACCCTTTGTGGGCCCCACAACGCGATCTGTGCACAATCTGCACGGAAAATGATCTATTGGCACAGATCTGCTGTGCCAATAGACTTTCTGAATTATTGGACCGAAAATGATATTTGCATGGAAACCGTACTGACGGCCGAGCCGGGCCATCTCCGGCCACCGGACGACCGATCCGAGCCGTCCAAAATTTTTTTAAAAAAAACCGAGCCGCGGGAATCAACAGCATCCGATGTGTGTAGGGTGCTTGATCTAAACACCCTTTTTTTAGATCAAGTATCCTACACACATCGGATGCCATTGATTCCCGCGTAGACCCCCTCGGTTTTTTTTTTAAATTTTTTTTGGACGGCTCGGATCGGTCGTCCGGTGGCCGGAGACGACCCGGCGCGGCCGTCGGTATGCAAATAGTAGTACTCTTATTGGACCCTAGGGCATCCATCACCATGAGTTTTTTTTCACAAAAGATTACACCGAAGTTAAAACATTTCTACTAATCAAAGAGCTTAATTGTGAGCTATCTCTCTATGGTTTAAAACTTTAAATTTGTACATGATTATCCTAAATATTCCGATAACAAAAGGGTTAATAAAGATAAAGAATTAATCATTAATTTTGTGGTATGCCAGAGGAGCTTCACGAGTGCAGCCACATGACAGACTGGTGGGAGTGCTTGCAAGAGCGTATAAGTCAGAACCAATTACCTTCTTCTTCTATGGGTTTGGGGATCCTTTATTGTTGGTGGATTTGGCAAGCTAAGAATGACTTCATTTTCAATGGCAGAATCTGGGTAGCAGAGACGGTTTGTGGAAAAGCACAAGGTGATTTTTATGAGTTTCTGGATGCGAATACTAAGGTCTCCCCTCCTCCAACAAGACTGGCTCTAAATGAGATCTTGGCCTGGCAACGCCCTATAGGTAATCAAGTCAAGATCAATGTGGACGCGGCATTATCAAGGAACACAAAAACAATTGGTACAGTGGCACTCTTGCTCGCGGGGAAGACGGTAAGGTTTTGGGTATATCGCTGAATATTCATCCTGGAATCACCTCAGACGTAAGGTTTTGATTTCGGCAGAAATGATGCGGCTTCAAACCCAAAATGGAATGAGGAATGAGAAGGAGAAGATAAGGAAAAAGGTAAGGAAAAAAAATAAATAGTAATATTATGATAAAATAAATAAATAATAAAACGGATAGTTGAAAATAATGAATAGCAAAATATCCATTGTTCATTACTACCTCCGTCCTAAAAAGTTGAACACTTTTGGGATAACGTGTTTTTTTTCAATTGTTTATATCTTCCAATGTGAATGTTAAAAATGCAATTTGGATATTGTTTGATGTAGATTTTAATTAATTCTATTAAAAAAACTTTCAAAATCACATAAAAACTTTATAAATCAAAAGATATAAGTAATTAAAAATGACACGCACTCCCAAAAGTGTAACTTTTTGAGACAGAGGAGTAGTATTTTTATCTCAAATTTTACCTAAAGTGGTGTACATGCTCTTAAATAGTAATAAATTCTCTCTATTAATGGGAATTAATACTACGTAGTAATAAATTCTCTCTATTTATTGTTCATTAGGGAATCCAAAGACAAGATTCAATCTATTGGACGATCATGTTGTCGTTCCGTTCCGCTTTCTCAAATACTCTTATTTAAAAAATAAGGGTCTATTTTCAAACTTAAAAATAACAAGTTTACAAAAATAATTTTTTAATTTTTTTCAGGATTTGATAGATGTCATCGAAATTCATATTATTTCGGTAAGCTTATTATTTTTAAGTTTAAAAATTATAAATTAATACTTATTTTTTAAGGAATGAAAACAGAACACCTTCGATTGACTAGATGAATCAATCAATTAGGTCATGACTCATGATATCATTATCCGGTACAGAAAGCTAGGCAGGCAACGCACGTGAACCATTTAAAACTGAGATTTTGACTACTCAACTAACAAGGGAAATTTGCATTTAAAAACATCACAGGCTTTGGTCGTCAAAGGGAATTTATTAATCAATTAAGAGATTGTCGGAGGAGCCGTGAATAGCTTGTTTACGGAAAACGCGTGATTTCAGTCATTCGTTTCGACAATTAACGATTGAGATACGTTTTTAAACTTTAACCGATAATAAATAGGAGTATTTCTTATCGTTAATAGTTTGTCTTTAAAATTGGACTCTGTAAACTTTATTTGCGGAACCTCTGTTAATAAAGATTTTCCCATCAATTTACCTCTTTATGGCGCGATCTCAGTCGTCTGTTTCGACAATCAACAATTGAGATATGTTTTTAATCTTTGACCGATAATAAATAGGAGTATTTCTTACCGTTAATAGTTTATCTTTAAAATTGGACTCTGTAAACTTTATTTACGGAGGGAACCTCCGTAAATAAACATTTTCCCATCAATTTACCTCTTTATGACCCTAACAAACGGGGCCTAAAAGCCTTATCTCCAAGACAGATTATTCCGCATTGGTATAGTAAAAACATGTGGGATATATTGGATGTTCAAACACAGATTCGATTATATTTGTACTTAAATAATTATTTATTATCATGCTGCGTTGCTTAATTACACGCACCGAAACAACTCTAAATCCATGATTGACATATGTTTTTGTAGCACTACTCATTAGTATAAGGTTTTTAAAGCATCCACTATGGAGATGATAACTTTTTACATGTTGAAGTGTCTTTATAGCTAAATTTAGAGTTCATTTCAATTAGTTAAGGTACAAGTTGAGTAATGAACTCATGTGAAGTATTATGGACAAGCTAAAAAGTTCATTAGTTAAAGTAACTACCTTCAATTAAAATACAAATAGCCTCTCTCTCTCTCTTCTCTCTTCTCTCTCTCTCTCTCTCTCTCTGTGTCCCAACACATATGTTTCTTCTCCAACGGCTCGGGTTTGGCATTACATGTTATTTCCCAACACAACCAGGCATATCATCATAGTGAATGCACAATAAACATAATTTTTTTGTAATTATAGCAGCAACTTAAAACTATTGTAGTTGCAAACAGAGAGAGATAATTACTGTTCCATCCCTGCAACTCTGTCTCTACTCCTTCCCTAACTTTCCAACTTTTGAGTTTTCAAGATTGAATGTTAAAATACAGAGTGTAAGATTCATCCCTTAAGCTAAACAATGGAGCAAGAATAAAGTTCCTTTTTGCACCTTTTGCCACGAAGCTGATGGGATGATACTGGCTAATTCCATTGCCTAGTACAAAGCTAGCCGTCTGTTTGAATTCAGCATCCGATGATTCAGAATTGCAGCTGAGCTTGATACTTGAACTTGATTTATAATTCACAAAACAACCCTCTTGGCTTTTTGATTCTAAGGAAGCCGTCCCAGTTTTCCCATCAATTCCAGCAACCAAACGGAAAACTGAATCCTTCCCGTTATCAGAATTTGAAACTTCAAGGCTTTCGTCCTTCCCTCCGTGAACCACAACCATACCCGGAAAATCAAACGGTTCTAGAACGACTGATTTCCCAAGAAAATCTTTTGGGTCTGCAAATTCAGAGGAAGTTGACTCTTTTAAAATGAGTCTAAAAGTGGCACGGACAGAAGCATTCGTGCCAGATATGGGAAAGTTCTCCATTGTGATTGAGTGGTTTGAGTTTGTGAGCGCCAATGTGGAATTTCCGGATTTTTGGGAAAGTGTAATCAGATGAGAATTGTAAGAAGCAGGAATCGGAGTTATCCAGTCGGAAAGAGAAGCCGAAGAGTCTCTTTTGATGTCCCAGTCTCCACTGGTTAGACCAGCTAGTAGGTATGGCCCATAAAGAATTGCCTGAGTAGAAGCATGCTCCGGGCGGTCATCTGAAGTTTTCAGAAGAATACTACAGTTATTTCCAATACAGAAGCTACTGGAACGTGTTACGTATACTCTATTAAACAGTGTGCATAAATGGACATTATGTAGTTATGAGAGCATCGCATTACCTTTGATGGCCTCCGTTCTAAGGCTTATCGGCAGTTCAAGAGTTATTTTGTCACCAGGGCTCCAGTTTCTAGAGACCGAGAGGAAGTTACCTGATCACGAGTTGAAAAATATGAACTCTAAGTTGTGCTTTAAAGTTGCAAGATGTTAAATTAGAACTTCTCCTCTGTAAATGCAAAAGGGTTATCTCGTCTCTTCATGGCATAATGTACATAAAAAAAGATACATGCCCCAGGCGAAATAACAAATATGTCAGAGGTAAATTGAAAGAAAGATTGTGGTAGATTAAAGTTCCCACCTGGAGATGGTAGTGACATATCCTGACCATTTAGCACTGCTTTTGCGCCATCTGGGTATGTCCAGATCGGTATTCGCAAATGCAATGCAGAGGTCAGACTCGACCCTTCCTACATAAACCAAGATCAGATAAGCAAACTTGTTGAGTAAGCACTGAAAGGTAAAAACAGAAAAACAACTTATCTGGGATCATTTTGATGTTCAATTTCATTCCAGAAACTAGACCCTTTGGATCATATGACCAAATAGGCAGTAAAGACTTCTTTTTCCTACAGGCACATACAGCGTGTAAACAAATTTCAACTCCCTCCGTTCTAGTTTGTTCATTGATTTTATCTACTTTTAGATGTCCCAAAACCAGTCTACTTTGACTAAAAGTGTTACTAATTTCCTAGGAGTCATTCTCAGAAATGACTAAAAGTACTCTTAAAAGTGAGAACTAAGGGACAATGTGGAAAATCAAACCTAACTTTCTAAGAAGATTAATGCATGTCAGAAGGGATCAACATTAAGGGACGAAGGAAGTAGCATAGATGCATTTAAATCATGTTAGGGAAAAATGAACAATTATACGAGAACATGCTGAAACCCACACTTGCTCTTCCTTTTGCTTAATTATTCTAGTAACTAAGGTCTGCATACTGCATACACCGCCATCCCAGAATAAGTTTAAAATTGTGTGACTTATCATATACCTATAATTGTACATAGCTATAAAAAAACATTACCTCCTTTGACGAAACAGTCAATGTCACTTGAAGGCGAGGATCCCATGAAACAGCAGGCTCTACTTTCTGATTTATGAAAATCTTTCCAGATTTCCAGTTTATGGAGCTCGATATGTACTGGATTATGTAAAGCCCGGGAACGTTGCCCTCTTCTTCAAAGTATATTGAATCTCCCAACTTTGAGAATGACTCAATTCCTAGAGAAAATAGGGAAAATTCGATAAGGACCGGCAACAACCATTTATGAATTAATGATGGCAAAAGGAAGAAAAATGTAGAACAGCTGGCAAGCTGAAAAACTCAACACAACAAATGAACAAGAAAGAAAACATTGTTGCACAAGTGCAAGGTGAAGGGAAGGGTAATCACACGTTCTCAACAATGAATAAAAGGGCTACCCCGTGCACAAGGCTCCCGCTACTCTAGGGTTGGATGTATGCAGTCCCGCAAGCAAAGAGACTGTTTCCGCGATTTGAACCTGTGACTACAAATAAATGGGGCAACCTTACCATTGTGCCCGGGCCACCCTTTGTTCTCAATATAGAATGACAGGGGAATAAGAAAGCAAGTTATCCATTGCAAGATTACGAAGAAAACAGAAGCTATCCGTTGCAAATGCATTTTCACACTGCGTAGTGGATTACTGGATTCTCACAAGCAAAACCCGAACTGTAGAAGGAAGTTCAAAAGATAATATCTGAGGATTTTCAAATACTAAAACTACTGGAGACTGTTGGAATGATGAATCTCAATGGTTTCATGTGGCAGTTAAGAAGTTCTCTGATGCCTAGAAATTTTTCTAGGAAACAACCTTAGAGGGTTATTCCAAAAAGAAAATAATACAAATAATAATGGGAAATATGAAGGTTTCAAGCCCGAACCTGTCCCATAGCAGCACCAAAAAGAATTGAACTTCGTACCCCATCCATGGTAGCTTACGGCCTTGGATTTTCCAGGGCCTTGTGGGAGCATGTAGATCATCACTCCTGGCTCTCTTCCTCTTTGGATACTCAGCACACCATTTGTTAGCGCCCTCTCATAAAAATCCGCATAAGCCATTTCTTTGGTCCATCTAAACAAGTGGCGAGAGACCTACAATTTAACACATCAATGCATACTCGAATATAGCAACGCAAAAATCGATATAGTAACAGTGGCAACTTTAGCGTCAATGGATTATGGAGATTCCCTTCCATCGAGATTGTTTAGACGCATGATTCTCCAAAGTTCCATAGAGATCTAGAAAGCTTCCAACCACCATTCGCATTATTAGAATATCTAAACGTCCCCCCATTCGCTTCATAGATGTAGTACCATTGTGGGAATCATCAACCAAATTGAAATCTTTTTCCCTTGACAATTGAAAGTAATCAGAATACCTTCAGCATGTTATAAGTTGTACATGATTCTTCATTCTCAGTTTGTAGAGTGTTTGCTAGTCGCTTTGGGTCTGACCTGCACACGGGTTGAGAAAGGAGAGCAACACAATTTAAGATCAAAACAAGCACCAAAGAAACAAGCAATCAAGACGGCACAAACAGTTTTCACTAGTTTTTTTTGGGGTAACCAGATTGCACTAGTTGCTATTCAAAAACAATTTGCACTAGTTATGAGCACATAGCCAGAAAATTGCAGAATGAGGTAGACATGCATCCAAATGTGATTGCTCATACCAGAACTCACTGACTGATGTGCCCCCTGTTGCATAGCTGTGTGACGAGTTGACGACATCCAGGAAGAATGTCCCAATTTCCTGGAAAAAACAGCATTTTAGTTTTCCTAAGATGATGGTTTTTCAGCACGACTTCAAAAGCAGCAAAACTACAATTATGCAGTCTCCAAAGGAGTTTAGTTGGCCGCCCCATTAGGGTATACTTCAATTAGGACTAATGGCATCTTTTGAGGGGAATACAGGTCATTATAGTACTGTTTCTGAAACTGTTTTGAGTTGTCAGAAACAGAAACTGAAAAGAGTAGGACATAATTTGTTATCCTATTTATCCAAAATGGCACTGATAAAATCTAGGCTTAAAGACACAAGAATATATGCATTCTTTTCACGGTTGAAATCCGCATCCCATATTCCATGGTGCCACTATGTGCAACAAATCTGTGCTCGTAACTGTAAAATAAGATTCCTGTAAAGATCTTGTTCTTTTTGCTAGAAAAGTTTTGATGAAAAAACTAATCCTAGTGGGAAAGTGAAAGCTGCAGGTACCACACCGGACAACTTTCCTGTTAAATGGACAAACAAAGACTGCAGGAAACTTTAAACATTCTCATGCTTGTCTTTCCACTCCCAGCAACTAAACGGGGCCAAAGCGGGCCAAGAGTTTCTAAAATTTCCATTTCGTCTCTGGATATCTTTTCTGGAAATAGGATATTATCAGGATTCTGGAAGGTGAAATAAATGGTCTATTAGTTTTTCAAAAAAATGGACATATAAGAAGGTGCAAACAAATAGAAAATGATTGTTTTCAAACCCTTGCCATTTGCATTTATGAAAACATGACAAACGAAAAACCTAAAAAGGAAACTAAGACAATGAAAATAATACCAAATAGGCCCCCACTTTCACTAAAGTCATTAATGATGCAAAACTTCTGGTTCTATCAAATGCCTTGCAGATGAGGCTACATTTGGGTTGCATCAATATCACGACTAATAAGCTAAGTAACTCTAATCGCGTGGTGGTAGCGTTGAAGAACTCAAAGTCTTGGTCCTTGCTCTTGCAATTTTGATCAGGATTCCCAATTCTTTTTGCTAACATATTTGCTCACATAACTTGGATTCCAAGGTCTCCTGGTAAGGAGGAGGATAATTTAGTCGGTGACAGGCTAATTATAGGGTTTCTCATCGTCGTAAGACTCGTAACTGGTGCAAATTAGTAACCTTTATAACATCGTTTCCTGTCTCTTGTTTTACCTATCTGAACTATAATTAAATAGGAAAAAAACCCAACATCATTGAAATCACTTGCCTCAAGGAGACCAAGACAAATTACTAACTAGAAGATCAGACTTAACCCTTAGTAAAAGAAGAAAAGTGTAAAGCCATTTGAATGTGAGCAAACTCTACTCAGCAAACAATCTTTGCTAATTATTTCGGCAGATTCTACGAAGACTGATGTTGAATACAACTGTTTTACCTTATAAAGTGAGTCACCAGTAATTTCATATCGCATTTGAGATCCAATAACAACTGGGATATGAGTATTGGCATGAAATCCAGAAATATCATCAGCCTACATGCAAAAGTAAAACCGTACAATGTTATCATGTTAGATTAACGCAACATGGCATATTTGTAAATATTTAACACATATCAGCTTCTCAGTACAGTAAAGCTTTGTTAGATACTGTTTGTCGAAGTTTCAAGTAACTATAACATTCAGCAACAAAAATGCTGAACAAGAATTCAAACTTCCACTCTGACGAAGACATCAGTCTTATCAAGTTTAATTAACATGTTAAACTATCTTTAAGTCTAGAAAGCCTGAAAGAAAACTCAATGCAAGAACGACAACAGAGAGTGAGAAATAAATGATACAACATGGTAGGTCTCAATTTTGATTTGGCATTCAGTGACCCCAGAGTAAGTCATGATAACAAACATAACTCACGACGACTGGTCCGAAGGAGCTAGCCCTTGGTAATAAGCTCCCTCTGTCTTTTACTCTGTTCCCTTTACTACAAAATGGCATCAAACAAGGTTTCCTCCTTTAACCATACCCTCGGACGGAAAAAGAATCCTCCAAACAGATGCTTCTGGTCATTTCTGGGGGGCAGTCCTCCTCGAAGAAAATTAGACCAGAAACGTAGAATTTGTGGTTACAAAAGTGGTGCTTTTTCTCTGGCAGAGCTTCATTATCACTTAACCGAACCTAGTCCCACTTTAATCTTTTTGACACTTTTGCTAGCAAAGATGACATCGACTGGGGCTCTTAGTATGAGTTCACTATCTAAGACCTGAGCTATATACATGGACATAGAGCTGATTACAAAAACTGATTGATATAATATACATTATGTAACTAGCATCAAGGTTTGTTGAGTTGCGTTCCTGTGCAAGAGGGGAAGAAGGTTTTCAAAGGCTCAAAGAATTCTGAGACAAATTCTTAAGCAATGTAGGATATTAAAGGCTGTCACATGAATCCCGAAAATACGAAAGGACTTACTACTGTTATAGTCCTCAACTCTCCATTCTACGTCCAACTTGTTCAAGGATTGCAATACTTCAACACTTAGAGGAAAGTTGGTCGAACTACAGTAGCTCTGTGACAAAGTTGGTATTCTTCCATAAAGTTGGAAATTAAGATACTCTTGACATTCTGCACGTGGTAAACTATGATAGTAAGAGTTCACCACAAGACTATTATTCCGGGCGGTCAATTCGAGCAACATGATAATATCATGCCGATGAAGTGCAAGAATCTTTTAGTGCATCCTTTGACAGCCCCATGCTCATCCACACATTGAGGCATTTCCCATTTTCAGCAAACAGGTTCTTGGATTGGCTGTTTCATCCCAAACCCACCCTATTACAACTCATCGGAAGTGCAAACCACAAAGTTTGATGCAGCCAAGAACTGAGTAAATGATGTCCCTCTTTGTGCAGAAGGAACAGTTTAGGATATGGATTTATGTTGTCTCCCAAAGGAAAACATCTATTCTCGTAGAGCCATTTCATAGGAGACAACCAACCAAAAGTAAACAAGAAGCAAATAATCAAAACAAAACAGTTATTACCTTTATCGCAAGCAATCCTAGAAAGCAGGGTTTGTCGAAAAGATGAGCCAACAATAAATGCTTTGAATCTCCCTGCACATAGTTACAAATAAACAGCTATGACAATATACAAGTGATGAATTATCGACGATTAGAAGACAAAAAACTAAATATTGATCAGCGGCAAAGTACCACCCCGCCCAAACGGGAAAAAATGAAAAGGAAAAAAGAAAAGAAAGGGCAAATGAGACAGAATTCTTCAAAGACTTGTACTTCAACTACGACCTTAAAATATGTTTTCCAGTTCACCGAAGTCAGATTTTACAACTTTATGAGGGTTTACAATATGAATTTTGTGCAGGATATGCTGCAGTCAAGGGCAATAATGCAGAACTATACATGCTCAGAGCAAACTAAGTTGTCAAATTCTCAGGGGAATTGCAGATTGAATGAAACTCCTTTTGCAGATTTCCCCTGTGCTAAAAAGTAGGCTACCATATACATGGATATCGTAACTTTAAATTTCCAGGAATAACATTCCAGTGATTCAGGCTGATATAGTACAAGAGACCTAACAGATAATCACACTACTTTAAAATGGCGAAGAACAAAGCAGAAGTGCTAAGGAAATTCCCAGATGAGTTTTACGCACCGTTACAGTGTACAACTTATAAAGAACATCATTCATGCCACCAGTTTCTTCATTTAATGATCGCCAGTGTCTTTCTATAGTGTACTTTGTTATCACATTCTGCACTCTGTTGTAAAAGTAATCAACCATCCGTGTCAGCATCTTCAAAGCTTGAGCATTACCGGCGAATATGTACTGATCCAGAAGACCTGCCATTACCTGTTAACGCAGAGAAGGGTATGATCAGTTACATATTAGAGGAGAATACGGTAATAACTGGAATTGTAAAGAAGTTTTACCTTGTGAATGGTATAATATGGTGCCCAAACAGGCTTTATATCTTCAAAACGGTCAAAAAGCTCAGAAGGGAAAGCAGAAAGATATCCTGTTCCCATTTTATCTTGACAGGCAGATAATGCAGAAACAACTCCAGACATTTTCTCTTTGAGACTATCATTGTGAGTGCTAGCCCACATCTGGGCTGAGGCACTCATGTAGTGCCCTTCAATGAATAACAGAAAAAGGGTTATTATTAAAAATCACGAACCTACAATTCTACTGACCAAGACAGAGGACGCTGATTTAAGACAAGCCATTGCTATGAATTCAGACCAAAATATGAGAAACGAAGACTTGATTATTATTAACAAGAATCACCATTTAAAGAACTCTATTCCAAATATGGGGCTACTCGAAGTTCAATAGAGCAGAATGTGATACAATCAATCCAGATCAAAAGACAGATTTATCAATAAACAAGGGATACCAAGAAGGGAGTCGTCATAAACCGTGGATAGCCCTTCCAATGAAAAATTTGGTAAATACCACAAAACCTTCCTCCATCAGGACAACTTAAAGTTCAAAGATTTAAAGAAGACAACAATTTGTATGCGACGGCAACAAAAACAAAAACTGAACAACAAATAGCAGAACCATCATGCAGCTGAAGAGGATTGTTGCATGCTCGTTAAGCAGTTCTCAAATTACAGCATTACTGCTTCATGCATGACACAGAATTTCAATGTCAATATTTGATCCAATCAATGTCCTGGAAAAGATAATATGAGAAATTTAATGAATGGATACCAAAACAAGGTGTCATCATAAACCATGGATAGCCTCCCTCCAGTGAACATATACTTGTGGTTCTTCTGTATGGAATAAGTCAGGAACATATACTAATAGGACACGACACGCACTTTCTCCAACAGCGCACCCTAAAGTTCAAGGTTCTAAACAACACGGCAATCTCAAAACTAAAACCAAAAAAATGAAACCAAGATATGACGAACTGCAAAACCAATCATTACAAATGATTAGTGCTTTCCAGTTGAGCAGTCCTTCAACCTAAGCACTAATGGAGTAGAAACTGAACGCGGGCTTTGTGGAAACTTTATATCCATCTCAAAACCAATTGGCAATGAGTGAAGAGGTCCCTCATGTTATTAAGTGATCACCCATTCCACTCCTAAGCAATGTGAGACTATATTTCCTTAACAGGTTTCTCATGTATGACATGGAGACATGATTTCAACAGTTCATTCAGGATGTAGTTCTGTAATAGACATAAAAGAAATATAAAAGAATAATCTTTTCATAACCTATAATATCCACAATGTAAACGAATAAAACGAAAATCATGGAGAGCAAACAGACCTACGAAATGACCGCGAAGTTCGACAGTGGGGTCCTCCCAACCTCCATACGCCTTGCCAGGGCTTTCCAACCCAGCAGTCTTCCTAAAGCTCCAAACCAAGCTATCCACATCCAAAATCAGCAAGTACTCCAAATTTGTCTGCTGAGCCTCCCCATGTTTTGATTCAGGGTCCAACCTCACATCATGAAGTGAAACCTCCTTGAGGAAACCCCCATCCGTATCACCAAACCCACCTGAGTTCTTCATTTTCCTATACATCATTGACCAACTAAGTTCATCTTCCTCCTTTAAAATCTTCCTTGGGAGCAAATTTGACCACGCAGAGTCATCTGTGGGAGTCAAATGGTAGTGGGAAAACATCTCTTGTTTCCATGTCTCGTTATTCGAGGACAAAAGCTCGTACCGAAACGAATGCGAAGATAGTTGAGTAGGAACGTTGGTACATTCCTTCCCCAAAACAAACCCAAATAGCAGAGATGACAGAGTGACAATCTCGACAAGTAGTCGCATATTGGAAACCATGAGTTGCCTCATGTTTTCACCAAACTTCAGAAAACAAGAACACTAAATGGGAGTCGAATTCAATGCGACACGAAGAGGAATTGCCTCACAATTCACAACCACCACAAATTATTATTTTTTTCTTATCTCAGTACACAAGAAAACTCCTGTCCACTTTATTTATACCAATCAGTCACACGGAATGCGACAATTTGATCAATATAAAACCACACTCTTTGAAAGATAGGAATGGTTTCTTGTGAAGCAACACTTATCCCGAAAAGAATTAAAACAAAAGCTATGTAGAAACCGATAGACAGAGACGGTGGACTTAAATTTAGCTCTAAGATTCGGTGAATTTTAGGACTGAAGCAAAAATATGAGCTCAAAAAAATAAACTCTGAAGAATCCAAAGGAAGGATTTAGTAATTCAAATTACAAATGACCCTTAGTCACGTAATCACTCTTGCTCACAATCCTCGCTCGCTCTTTGACGCCCGCGCATTATGTCACTTAGGTGGGAAAAAAACTACGTAATTACATACACGTATACATCTAGAATAATGGGGAAAGAAGAAAGAGGCGGTGAAAAAGTAAGCCCTAAAATTCAGTGAATTGAGAAGTGAGACTGGACAAATGAGCTCAAATAGAAGCAAGAAAATAGCTTGAGTTGTTCAAAGCAGAGAATGACGTGTATATTCCCTATCCATAGATAGATACAAAGAGAGAGAGAGAGAGAGAGAGAGAGAGAGAGAGAGAGAGAGTATAACGATATAGCAATCCGTGAAGAACTTGACAATTGAAGATAGAGAAGGGGAATGAATAATAAAAGTACAAACGGCAAGAATGAATGTGAAGAATTGCCGCCTCCACACATAATTGAGATAGTAGTAGTATTTTATACTTCAAGTATGTACACGGTAGGTGTAGGTGGAGAGAGAGAGAGAGAGAGAGAAAGGGACAGAAGAGAATCACGGATGGGGCGTCCTTATCTCTGGTTAGGAGGGAGAGAGAGAGAGAGAGAGAAAGTAGAACGGCATTTGATGTTTTCTTTCTCTTTGCTCGTCGCACCATATTGATATGGGGATTCCAGACGAAAAGGCGAGCCGTTAGGGCTTTTTCTGTTAAATTTGTTTCGTGCGAAGGAAAAAAAAGCGAGATTTTCCCGGCATTTTGTTGATGTGCGGGGGAAAATTTCCCAGTGCCAAGCGGGTATCACATGGTGCCCACTCGCACATCCGAGCCGTTCATTTTGTTTTTGAACGGCTCATATTTGGAGAGAGAAAATGAGAGAGAGAGTGTTGGGATGAGAGGAGAAAGAAGGTTTCAATCTGAACTATCCAGAAGTGTATCGGACGGTTCAGATGCGCCGAGCAGATACCCATGGATATACCCAATGAAAAATCTCTCATGTGCGGGAAAGGGGGGAAGGTGGAAAGGTCACACACTTTTGATTTCTCTAGCTAGTTGGGGTTAGTTGGGGGAAATTCAGTTCACGCTTTTTAAAAAAAAAAAACAAAAATAGTACTAACAATATGGCGTTCTGTTCATACCTTAATCACACAGTTTTTCAAAATATCACACGTTTCCGCTCTTAATATCTTGCACTGCGTTTGCGCTCTCCATCATTAGTCTCCCGGATTTTTTAGTTTGGAATGTAATTTCAAGAACGCTTTCATACTCGTGTTCGTGCTCCCACTCGTGCATGCGTAGCGAGTTATTTGTGACTTTAAATTAGGTACAAACTCCGCAACCCTTTTTCCTTTTCCGTTTTTTTTTTTGTTTCGGTCAGAATAATGAAGGGGAACTTAATTAGCCATCCTTTTTACCCTACTTATTTAGGTGCACATCCTAATGTGTTTAAATACTTATCTTTCCATCCTCAAATTCAATTAAATCCTAAACTACCCTTTCTTTCTCCTAATTTTTCAAATCTCTCTTCTTCTTTTTTAATCTTTTCTAATTATCTCAATTCTCTCTCCTCTTTCAAACATTTCTCTCACCTAATCTTTTGAATTTTTTCTCTCTCCTAATCTTCTCTCCCATATTTTCATTCCCCTAAAATCTAAAAAGAAAACACGACTCTTACAAAAACAAATGTGTAAGCTGGAAAACATGGCAAAACATGATCAATTCACAAAACATGGCAAAACTTGAACAAAACAAGATCAATTAAAAAACATGACAAAATCGGAAAACATGACAAGTTTCGAGAAGTGTAGGTTTCGATCGAATTAGTCAAATAAAAAAGATGACAATATGTGAACATTTCAACAAATATGATAAGTTTGTTACCTACGTACATTACAACAAACAAGATCAATTTAAAAACTAAGCTATCTCGAACATGATCAATAGGCTACAAACATGAAAAATTTGTTAAAACCATTACTGCCCATTCAGAATACAAGAATGTTGCATTGAAACTCAAACAATCCCTTTTTATATGCACTGTCGACAAAAAAAACTGTACCAATCTACCATTAAACTCAAACAAACCAAAAAAAGATAATAACTTGTATCACATAATAAACTTTTAAAGTCATGATGAAATTTAAAAAATATGACCAACCGATCTTCCATACAGATTATGAAAAATAACATATAGCACAAGGAATTTAGGTAAGGAATAAACATAAAAAAAACAGAGAGTAAACCCCACCAAGATTTTTGGATGAGTAGTACTTTACACGGTCAAATTTGGTG
This sequence comes from Rhododendron henanense subsp. lingbaoense, assembly GCA_020567845.1. NCBI lineage: Eukaryota > Viridiplantae > Streptophyta > Magnoliopsida > Ericales > Ericaceae > Rhododendron > Rhododendron henanense. The sequence continues at coordinate 34,663,468 of CM036323.1, read as the reverse complement.
CCAAAAATAGGTCGGGTAATCGGGATGACAAACAGAAGAACGGACTTCACTCGGAGGAATGAAAAAACAGATCGGATGTCACCGGAATATTTTGCGACTATTTCTTGAGTAGTATGGCTTGGACAGGGCTGGGATTGTAGGCGTCGTCTTGGCTCACAACCGCCGTGTTCTCTGATTCATCCAATACCACCACTGATTTTGTTCTTCTTCAGCAACCAAACCATCACCGATGCAATCTCGGTTGATTTTTTCATCCATGGAGAGAGAGAGAAAGAGTGAGAGAGGCTGTTCGAAGGGAAGAGAGAGAAGTGGTTGACATAAAATTTGTTAGAGAGAGTAATTTTATGGGCGAGAGAAACGTGAAAATAGGGGCAGATTTGCTTCAATTAGGATTACCCAATCCCGGTAATCGTGGGAACATAATAATGGGGATAAAATATTTATAAATAAATTGCTATATATATACTAGGGGTATAATGGGTCAAGAATACATTTTGAGGATGTGAACATAAGTATTCAAACTCCTACGGATGAGCACCTAAATAAGTCTTCTATTTAGGATGCCTATTTAATTTCTCCAATAATGAATCAATCTTTCTATATTTTCAACGGTAAAGATGGCAAGGGCAACCATCGATGGCGGGTAACGATATTTTTACTTGATTTCGACTATTTTCGAGGCCTAACTATATAACATAGTTGTATTGTAATTAAGGTTAAGAGAGTACCAGACAGAGAGGAGGCGAAAGATTAATTAATACTGTTTTTAGAGGGAAGAGAGAAGACTTGTACTCTATTATTTTTCAATTATAGTGCACTGGCGTGGTTCTGTGATTTTTCCTCACATTTAGATTCTTCACGCATATTCATGTCTTTTGTTATGCCTATATACTATAAAGTAACCTTGTCCTCATGAATCTTCGGAAATTAAAGGTTGTATTGTTGAATGAAACTAAGAGGCAAATAGTCAATCAATCAACCTTAGTAATTACAGCTCACGGTATTGCTAATGAAGTTACGACAAATCTGATTTTGATTTGCCTTGCAATTGTAGCCTTGCTGAAAAGGAAGCTATCTTTTAAATAATGGAGAAGGTTTCTTCATTGAAGTGGACACTCAACCACCAGAGAGAGAGAGAGAGAGAGAGAGAGAGAGAGGCATGTCTAAGTTGAGTTGGAATGGCTAGTTGGAATAAATATGACAACGTTCATATCATATATAGCAGGACCGTCCTGGCAATGTAGAGCTTAGTCTCTATTGCATTGATAACGAGGGTTTTTTAGGAAATAAGTGAACATCATTTCGTATAAGTAATTACCTATATCAAGTGATGTTTCTTTACGTAGGTAAATGTTTAAAACTTGGAATCATCGTACCTGGTAGACAGGGCGATCGAACTCAGAAACCGAAATCTCTTATGCTCTCTTCCGAATTTGAATTCAATTTCGCAATGTTTTAGACCAAAAAATAAAAATAAAAATTCAGATACCCTTTTCGTGTCTAGGGGCTGTACCATCTTGTGGGAAATGATGTTGAGGTCCTTAATTTATATTTCTGTGACAACAAAATTATAAAAACATGAATCAAATTCAAAAGTATTAAAGTGTAAATAATTAGTTGATGTACTTAGTTGAAATGAGCCAAGTTAAGTTTGCCTATTCCACGGACTCGACACAAATTTTTGGTGGACCTCGGCAAAAAACTTGCTTGTCTTTGCTCAGGACCGGTTCTGTTCATTAAGTCGGTGAATTTTCTTTTACTATTTTGTCCTTCTAAAGTTTTGCAAATAAGTACTACTAACTAACAAAAGAAGTCTTACAAAAGTTACAAATAAAAGTTGAAAGTTTTTTTTTTTTTTTCCTTTGCTAAATAGAATAATAACCAGACAAGGAAATGCGGTTTAAAGAATGATTAGTAAAAGACTTGGTCAAGTGGATGTCCAACATTCCACATCAGAGAAGTGATAAGCAAACTTCTATTCTTGTTCTTGTTCTTTAATAAATTCTTACTTTCGTTGGAATTTGTTGCGGAAATCTTCTTTGCCTAACTTAGAGGTCTTAACAGCAATTAAATAACTTAAGAGGTCTTGTTTGTTTACAAAAGAAAATGTTAAAGAGGGGCCAAGAGATACTCCGTATAAAACTACTTTCGGCAACGCCAATTTCGGTCAGAAGATACAAAGCAAATGCCAATTAAAACAGGAGAAATTTTTGGGTGCCGGGTGGTTATCACGTGGCCATGCCCACGTGGTGTCCGAGCAACGCATTCGGATCGTCCAAAAGTGTATTTGACGGCCTACATTGAAACCCTCTCTCTCCTCTATCCCCACCACTCTCTCTCTCCCAGGGCAAATACTACGACACACATCCTTTTCCTTCTTTTTTTTTGGGGGGGGGGGCAGGGGAGGGGGGTTTGTAACGGAGGAACGGTCCTATGGCTAGGCCACTAAATGAATCTGACTACGCAACCCAAATCATGAATCAAATTATAGGGGCTAGGGGCTGTACCATCTTGTGGGAAATGATGTGCCAATTAAAACAACCTTTTCCTTTCTTTTTCTTTTTTTTTTCTTTTTTTTTTTTTGGGGGGGGGGGGGGTTGGAATCCGATTGCGCCCAAATCTTCCGGGAAAGTTAGTGCGGCCAAAGCAGTCACAACCCCTCACTTACTTCAGGGGACTCACTCGGTGGAGAATCGGACCCCAGACCACTTCAGGGGACTCACTCGGTAGAGAATCGAACCCCAGACCTTGTGGAGTACTCCCACGGGGTACATCCCTATTTTGTTAACATGTACAACATAGTAATTTTTTTGTGTCATGTACGTAATGTTTGTGGGCGTCAATGTTTTTGGTTTGTGGGCGTCAATGAATTTCCCCCCAACAATCTGGATATATACTTCATTTAGTTTATCACGTCATGCAGATCGAATAGAACCTATCACGGTTCTAATTAATTTTTGAGCCACGATATGTCTTAATCGTCCATACCGAAAACCAGTACAATTAGATATTGATCGACAAAACCAAATCTAATCTTATTTGTCTCTACTGTCCATACCAAAAACCAGTACGATAAGATACTGATCGAGGAAGACCTATCTGATCTTATATATTTGTCTGAAGAAAAATAAAGTGTAAGATTCTAACCATCTATTTCTCTGATAAAAAATATATACTAGTAGTTCGTTTAGACGTACGGATACCGATTTTTGATCAAGGTAAATTTTGCATAAATAATACATACATCAAAATCTATAAAATAGGACTCCAACAATTAAATTAGAATGTACAGATAAAATTCTATTTTGCGACGTCCCATAAAGAACAATTGAAGCATCATGGGAGGAACTTGATTCGGGCTTGGCTTGTACTATTCATTATTGTTATCTTGGTGGTGACAAAACACGTGTTAGTTTTTCTTTTTTTCTTCACAAAATGAAGAAGCGGTTTTGGGGGCACATCCTCCGTGAGTCTACGTGGAAATGCAAGTGAAAATATTTGGGGACGAAAGTGGAAATCACTTTTGTGACACGGTTTCAAAAACAGGTCAAACCAAAAGCTCTTCTCCCTTTATATATTAGAATAGATAGCCCAGCGACATTTACATATATATAACAGAGTTTATTACAAATATCTTGGATAAAGTCATATTAATCATCTAACTATCGTAAAACGAGAAAAACACAAGGCAGACGACTGTCTTTCACCCCGACCCAGACGTTAAGTCTGACGCAAACAACGGCACTCACAATCTGTCATATATTCATACCTAGAATTAGCAGTATCAAAAGAGATAAAGTGCTAGCCAAAGATAAAAGACAACAAATACCCAAACGATCAAATGGATTCCAACCAAGTATGAACGTACCAATGAACATCAAAACTACGGATCTGACAAGCCACCACGAGTTGCCCGCCAAAAATATCATGTAGGGAAAGAGCATTATTGGTACGGATATCATTGTAAAGCAATATTATTGGTACGGATATCATTGTGAAGTAACATCATTTCTGAAAGAATCCGATCTACAGACAACATGCATATTCGTCCAATGGCGAAACTAACAATTCTCAAAAAGACGAGAGACAAAACTGTGACGTGGAAAAAATGAAACAAAGACAAAACTATACCATGGTCTTCCCCTCCCACTGCCGTGGGTATAAAACCCTAGGGAGAACCGGAGAAGGGAAAGGAAGAAGAAATATATTTGTGGCAGCTATAGTTTTGAGAGAGGGAGGGAGTGAGAGAGACGTGTTAGTTATAGTGGCATAAAAGGTGGACCACTTTCTCTTTCGGAAAAATTGTTGGACGAATATACAAGTCTCCTTTGCCTTACTTTTTCCTCTTTCCTTTATGGTTAGTTCATGATTTTCTTTCCATTCTAAAGCATGGCCTTCCATGTAGTATAGATATATCCTGATCACTGATAGTAGTATACACAAGCTAAAGCATGGCCTTCCATGTCTCTTTCCATTCTAGTTGTAGCTCAATTTAACCAAGCTAGCTAGTTCCAAAAAAGTTTTCAAGATTCTGATGTTAACGCAGAAATGAGGACGACCTCTTTCAATGCGGGAACTAGAAATTTCCACTCCATACGGGACACTCAAATTGGTGCTCTAGCGATTATTCGAGGTATGAACTCATCCGAGCAACACGAGATTTTGAAAAAAACAAAAAACAAAAATTGACGCTCACAGCCTCACACTCTCTATCTACATCGAATAATACTTCTACAATCAAGTTCTATAAAAACCATATCTGTGCAATCATGTACTCTCTACTTTGGACTTCAAAATTGAAATTCAAGTTTGAGTATAAACCTGAATTTTCTGATAGAGACCAGGAAGGGAGTCAGGGGGGAAGCAGGGAGGGGCAGCAGCGCGCGGCTGTGCCCAATTTTTGGGCCCACTCCAGTCTCACTCCGATGATCGGAAGCGTTCACTTCGTAGAGCTCGTCGAGTAGAACAACTATGCAAAAAATCAGCTTAATTGAATATCATTAAGTGCCTGATCGGAACCTTTTTATCTTGAAAAGAATGGATCCGAAACACTGGATCAAATCCACTGTAACCCATGGACCGAAAGTTATATGGGTTCCGATCAGGCACTTAATGATATCCAATTAAGTTGATTTTTTGCACAATTATTCTACTCGACAAGCTCTACGAAGTGAACGCTTCCGATCATTGGAGCGAGACCGGAGTGGGCCCAGAATTCGGGCACAGCTGCGCACTGTTGCCCCTAAGGGGACAGCAGCGCCCCCGCGTCCGTCAGGGGGTGTTACGGATTGTGAAAAAAATATTTTCTGAAAAAGAGGTAATTTCAAGCTCAAAAATCATGTGTTTACGCAAATATTTTTTTTACCAATATGGATCTTGTTTGATAGATCTCATTGAGATCTTTTATACGGTGCAAAAAAATTAAAAAATTATTTTTCTTTTTCATTATATTTGAGTTTGAAAATTAAAAATAAAAAAAAAACTTTTACAAAAAGAAGGTAAACTGGAACAGGGCCAAAGTCTACTGTCCAAGTGTATCTTCCTTTATAACACACTGGATTTGGGCTGGGTATACAATGGGCCTAGCCCACCGCCACTGGCCCCAATCGATTTTTCAGTACAGATGTTTCGTATTTTTATGTTTTTTTGAAAAAAAAAAATATTAGCAAAATTTGAAAACATTACCTTTTTTTTTAATAACCATTTACACAACTGTTTCAATATTTTCCCTTACAATTAGTATGCTACTACAAATTTTATCAAACTGGTTATTAAAAATAGATTTGGAAACATTTTTGTTTTATTTAAATTTGCTCTGTTTTGATTACGGAAAATCCATCTATTCTTATAGGTGTCCGGCCCAATAGGTACTTTTTGGGTTCAACAGCCCAAAGATGCACAAACACATTGTTCAGCTTGGCCCGCCCAATGGGCCCATAGACATAAATCTCAAGCCCTTAAGGAAATGCAATAGCTTGTGCGGATTGTTTCGACGCACGAGGATCCTCTCATGTGACATCCCTCGTATAAGCCGAATGAGACTTATACCATAGTTTTAAGTGATAATTTGAGTCGTTTGTGGCATTGTTTTTTATTAGACCCAAAATAATTGCCAATAAGTGGAGTGGTCCTTTCTTATTTTGTACTAAAATAAATGTGATGCTATCTCTTACAGCCTCCCTCACGTGCAATCGAATTTCAGATTTGCTACGTATGCTATTTTCTTGGGGCGTATGTAAGGGTAGCTATATATTTTTGGGGTGTCTGTCATCGGGTAGTTAAGCTATTTTAATATTACAATATGGAGATTTTATGTTCTATCCATAATCAATTGACAACGAATGAAGAGATCTCTCGTGTTATTAAGCGAATCTTTCATTTCATGGCCAACCAAAGTTTAAGTTAATCACTTCAATAAAGGCTCGGTACAATCATTGTTTTCTATTCCTGGCAAGTATAATTCTTTCAAATGAAGCACCATCACATGAGGGGATCAGGATTTTGCTTATTCAAAAACACTACTTTTATCGGAGTTTTCAAATCTACTCCTTATCTACCTAATAAAATACAAAGGTGTGGGGACCACACAAACACAAGTTGGAACAAGGGCTGAGATTCATTTGATCTAAGGGTTGATGTGTGCTCTCCAACTCTCTTAATTAAGAAAACACCCACACTCTTACAAATATATTACAAAAATGTCATCGGTTCTTTTTACCCACTGCTCGGCTTTTGGTATTGGCATAAAAAAATAAAAATATATCAAAAAATGCTCATGCCTACAGCACTATCGGGGAATGTAGTGCCGTAGGCACAGGCAAACACTAGTATATATATTCCCAGCCTATATATATATAGGCCAGGAATATACTCTTTCCAAGTGTACCTTTTTGACTGAATTCTATCATTGAACAACCCTTTATAATTTCTTGATTTTAGTTCATGCACAAATTAGTTGTAATTATAGAATACTAAAAGGAAGTGGAGTGGGTCTTAATACGACTTCTAGGGTAGTAACGAAATTAAGAGAAGCCCTAATTGATTGAAGCTCAATCTATGGAGCATCAATCTGGTCAACCTCAACCTTTTCTACTTTGGGAAAGGCATCTGCTTACTAATATGATTCATCATGGTGGCCAATGAATCTATTCTGATCGAAGTGTTAATTTCAGAACATATATATATCATCGTTGATCTGAAATAGTTTCACTAATGGAGTATTGTATATTTGAATATTCCAACTGGTGGAGAAATTTACTAAGATAAAAGAAGGTCGAAATTAAATACTATGTATATACATTTTTTCACTTCATTGTGCTCTACATAGTTCTTCTTCTTTTGCCATATTTTCCTCAAAAAGTCCTTGATCTAAACACACGCTAACTCATTTTAAAAAATAAATAAATAAATAAAACACACACGCTAACTAAAAGCAAAGGGATTGGCCTGGTAGTTGAGGGTGCTCTGTTACCATAATGTACGAGTTTGAGTCTTATTGCTACAAATACAACTTCCTATCTCCTTATATGGCTAAAAAAAATCTAGATCTACCACAGAATCTAAGCCGGCCGGAAAAGAAAATGAAGCAATTTTAATATTTTAATATTTTCAACATGGCCCCTCATGTGTGCAGAATTTTTACGTAGAACTGGTGGACGTCATGCTCGAAGCAACTTCTTTTTTTTTAATCAGCAAAAATCAGTATTGTTGGTAAGTTAGATTAGCACCTTGGGAGAGGAGATGAACTCCAAATCTCCTTTCTCCTAGAACCTAAATACACCTCTGATGCCGTTGGGCCAAATGCCTTTTGGCGCTCGAAGCAGCTTTGCAAGGAGCTAGATGCGCATTTGCCCCATCTTCAATACTTGGATACCATATAGCTAGAAACTTTGAATTCAACCCAAAATTTAGCTAACTTGGCTTAAATTGTTAGGTTAGGTAGGGAGGCCGATCACACAAAAATTTGTTAGGTAGGGATCGAGATGATCTTTACTATTTATATTCTCAATAATTAAGGCTCTATAAACAATTGGCGCAAAAGAAAAAAACAAAACAAACACATCCTAGCTAGATCCTTCCAAGATTTTCCCCCCCAATAAATGGGAAAAATATTATCCTCTAGCAGAAACTTAGGATTCTGTTTGAATCATAAATTAAATCTGCAGAGAAATGAATAAAGAGAAGAAGAAAAAAATTGATAGGAATATAAGCCAAAGAAGTAAAGTTGTCTCCTTTGCTCTATAATCTCCTCATCTTAATTATTTCTACCTCTTGTGTCTGAGTGTCTCAATAAATTCACAATCCAAATACAGCCAAATTAAGTCGGCAAGAAAACTTTATTATTGGCTCATTGGCAAATTAAAATTCCATCACATGTTGAAGACAATTAAAGGGGACAGACAGGCTCATGTTAAAGGGTTCCTTGTTCCTATCCCTGTGATTTTGCATGATTTGCATGATATGCGCGCATGATAGAGATGCCCTCTTTTGTTTTTGTTCGTGGCGTTTCGAATTGAATTTGCTTTGTTGTTTTCTCTGTTTGGAGGTCGCGACACAATCGTGGCAGGGATACCTCATATTCCATTCCAGAAGGACGATGCTTCCACTTGCCCATTGAATAATCCAAAGTGTCCTTAATTAATTACTTCCATTCAGCATTGCACGTGCCTATCACTTTCAAATTTTCTTAAAGAGAAGACCATTAGGTTTACCATGGTGGTTCAAGTGGCTGAGTCACCCAAGTTAATTAAAACCCTCCCGAGTTCGAGTTGACTTAGAACTAGCTAGATGCATGGTTGGATTGTGGGAGCCTCGTGTCTATTTGCATTTTCGGTGGAGTTCTGGTGATGGGTTCTCCAAAGTGGCGATGAACAAATATTTTCTCCCGGTCAGCTATGGTTCAAATTCGGACATTTCAGGGCGGGTGGGCTCCACTATGGTCACGTCCAAAGGGAGTCAATTATGCTGGTCGCCCCAACCCACCTTTCAACGGAGAAAAATAAACCCATTAGGTTTTCACAATCTTTACCCAAAGTAAACCCCGTACTGCTACTGTTAACCTTTATTTATGTGTACCAACATTATTAACCCTGACGAACCCTGTAAAAAAATCCGGGATCCGCAACTTTTTTCCTTTTTACTAATCAAGCAACTATAAATACATTTGAAATTTTCCAGAAAAAAATCTTCACTAATTAGTTTCATCCGAATTCGGAATCTTGAAATACATATAATGGGATATTCAAGGGGTAAACTATAGGGGTTTCTTTGACAACGAGGGGGAAAAAGGGGTCTACAAAAATAGTAAGGATCCTATGTACTCCGTATAATATTAGAGGTATTTCCAAAGTACCACACACACACAAAAAAAAAAAAAAAAGAGAGTATAATATTAAAGGGGCAAAAGTGAGAGACATTTTGAAACCATTGGTCTAGATAGTCAGTTTTGAAAAGTTGGTGGAGGGCTCCTTGCTTTTGCTCTGTTGAACAAATTCAGGGATTGGCAATGACCCGAATGGGTCTCAACCAACAGGAAATGACCCACAAATGGGCACTTTTCTGGTTCACTTTCTCTTGTAACCTAAATGAGACCCAAAAAAAAAAATTGGTGGAAAAGGAATGGGTTTTATGGCTAGGAAAAGGGAAGGAAAATCCAAGGTCATCTCCTATTTGCTAGCATCCAAGAACGGGGTTCAGTTTTAGACATTGGTTGACCTACCTCGGGAATAAATAAATGATCCAACCGTTCTTTTTTAGACCCGTATGTCCTGTTTGAGTCGCAGATCAGAATAGACGGGATTAATAGTTTTAGTATTAGTAGTCCCTGGACTACTTGCCTCGGTACTAGTTCTTTCCAATCCCATATTTCACCAACGCGTGAATTTTTGGTAATTTTATAGTGTATTTTTGTAATTTTGCAGGACTATGGAACATTTGAGGGTATTTTTATAATTTATCATGCCTATTAAAATGAGTTTCTCACGCGCTTCCTCAATCAATCCTACATCCACTCTGGAATTATATAGTACCCCGCATAAAAGAGAGAAAATTAATCCTAGAATTATTGATCCCAATAGCCATTTCGGGAACCAAACATGGGATAATATAGGATTAGCCTCGGTTAGTCCAATACCAGGTGTCTAATCCACGAATCAAACGAGGCGGTAGGGGAAATCATCCATGCAACGTAAGCAACTTATATTTTGTATAGAGAAAGTGAACAAAGAAACGTAATTTGAATTGACCCGTTTCTTCCCAACGAATTGAGCCTTACGCGCGAAAGGACGGATCAGTACATTCCCCAACTAAACTCCCATTAACTATATGTTCAGAGCTGTTGACGTCTCATCAAATTAATTCCGTGCATCAATCCGTGCACTATATGAGTTTGAACGGCACCGATCATTGTCATAATAATGCGGGTGAGCCCACAGATGCCCAGAACTGATTGGATCGGAAGCCAGGAAACAGGAAAGCAACAGTGAAGAGAGGAAGAATTGGATTGTTTTTGTGTTGGATTCTTCAGGACCACCCATGACCCATCCCATGATCAATCCGACGAGCTTTCTCTTAACAACTAGCATAGGAGCCAGGGTATGGGACAACGAAGGGACTGTTTGGTTTCTAGTACTCTAATAGGGACCACAATTATACTGAGAGTCACGAGAGAAAATGGACAGGTCGCCGGAGTTCGGCCGACAGAAAGAACGATTCGGTAACCCCTCCTTGTACTAGTTGATGGGAAAACTCTGTTTTCCAGTTTTGGGATTACTTGAAACACTCACTTGATGCCAAACACCAGGAGCCCCCACTCTGTCTGGTTTTTCCATATTTTTACACTTCAACCCTAGCAATGCTACAAATTGGAGTACTACTTACAGAAGTTACTTTTCATGATTTTTCTCTTTGTTATGAGTTCATCTCGATAAGAGAAATCTAAAAAAAAATGCCGATCAAAATACTTTCATAGACCTTTGAATTCTTCATCAATCAGAGCTCATGTGCAAATACTCCTCCTCCCCAAGACTTAGTTTTAGAATGGAGACATAGACATCTCCTGGAAATTGCTCGAGGCCTTATTTTTTTGTTAGTATAGTGATGTTCATATTTGCAAAAGATATTGGATATTAAGATCCAATATTGAAACTACCCTAAAAAGTACTCTCCACGTACAACATTTACGGGTAACAGGCCTAACGTCGGTGAAGATTTTTTTCTTGAACAATTATGGTGTTTGAACTAGCTTGCACACACCTCGATTGCTCTCAGAGTTCTAAAGTTAATGACCGACAAAACTGATCAATAAAACTAAGAATTTTTGCTCGTGATGATGAGAGTCGAACCTAAGGGTCATGAAGATTTACCAACCAAACACTATTAAGCACTAAATTGACATGAAATTGGTAAAGTAATTTAATCTCATGAGAATGAATGAAGACCTAAAAAAGAGAATTAACAGTACTACTTTTTCACAGAATTAATTGGCTACAAATGTGGGGAAGACTCCGTCCGAAAGTTTCACCTTTGTCATCCACTTTGCCGTAAAAGTAAGTTGCAGTGCAGTCCCCAAGAGTAAAAAGTGTCTCTTTATGCAAAAGTGGACTTCACATTTGAGAAATTCTATAATCACAACTTGTGGGGAGGGGGGATGGTGAAGATTGATGAGAGTATGTATTACCTCTAAATATATGTACTATATAATTATATCTAAAAGTGCATTTGACCATAGAAAATAGTGTAGTGGAAGTTTTAATTAAATTGACATTAAAAGTCGCTAGAATTATTTGTTTCCCCAATGTATTGTTACCATATGTGATATGCCCATCCTTTTAATTAGCTAGATTGATGGAGTTTTACGCAAATTCTTTGATAACTCAGGTGTTCGGGTCAACTTACGTGCATCTTAATAAATCTTGGACGATCAATAACACCGTCCGCAAATTTATCTAACTAAATGGATGGTTGGATTTTCAATCTTTATAAATGGGTCGAGGTGGGGTACTATTTATCTAACTAAATGGGTTTTAAATAGGCCAATGACCCAATAAAGACACAACCCGTCCAAATTAGGTGTGTGCAAAAAACCCGTGGACCCGACCCAAAGGGTCTTAGGTGGGGTCGAACATGTGGTTCGAATGGGTGTAGGTTTACTTTCTGGCAAAAATCAAATTTCGGTTCGGGTTGGTGCGTTCCTTACCCGTCGATTCGGACCTGACCCGGCCAATTCATAAAGCACAATTCAGTTTTTGGTGCAACCCGACTTGACCCGAAGTAAAGAATTGGACTCGCGGACGGTTTTTACCACCTGTGCAGCGGTTTGCGGGCCTAAATATTCTTACCGGACATGGTCGGGTCGGGTTTCGTTTTCGGGTCAAAATCGACCCACCCGACCCGTGCACACCCCTAGTCCAAATTGATGAAATGGAGGACCTTGCAGTCCAGCGTGGGTTTTGGCCCCATCCAAGTCGTTCATGTTCGGTAACGGACGGCTCAAATTCATCTTGATCAAACAAATTTCAGCTTTCCAGCCGAGGTGAATAGACGGCCCGAATGAAGCCAACATCAGCAGGTCCCCGGGCCGCTAATTCCATCTCGAGGTGGATAATATAATTTTTGAGGGGGGAAAAAAAAAAAACCATCTTGCTATTGGCGACGGCTCAACCACGATGAACAAAGGACGAACACAGCTTTTGAGGTGCTCCTCTGTTTTTGCTAATAGGACCACATATATAAAATCTCCCACGTACACAATACTATATTCACATGCTAATGCAACAAGCTGGAGTATTGTATTTTTTTTTTTTTGTCAACATTTATACATCAGCGGGGATTAGTGCACAGTCCCGTCCAAAGGCTATTCATAGCCTTGGCCCCCAAAGCCCCGCCCCTATTCCCATGGAACTCGAACCCTGATCACCATTGAGGGAGGGAGATGGGCAACCAACTTCACTAGAAGTGATTCTCCTAGATTATTGTATTGACACTTTCAATAAAAACCCAATCCAAATTTACATTTTTAAATACTCCTCATATCCCCCATTTCATACCCAAATAATGTGGGACTAATTTTATAATACCCAAATCGGTGTCGATATGTATTAATGGTGCACCGAAACCTGTATCGCTGGGTGCACTACAAGGTTCCCGGGTCATTTATTAGTTGGACTCAACTTTTAAGGGTCCCGCGCTTTTCCCATAATCCTCGACCCAAACGCAGTGCTAAGTACTCCTACTTAAAAAGGTTAGGTATAGTAGCTCCAACTTAGCCCGCAATTTTAGACAGTTTTGTCTCCTAATTATTAAAGCCACGACTTTTAAACTAAAAATACTACTCCTACTCCACAAGTGGCAAAATTAAATACACTGAATGAGGATTAATATCTGTGATCTCAAAACCAGGAGACAAGTGGGGCCCATTTTTTAGGTTAATTAATTAACCTGAGAACACCATGGCACATGGACGCACTAACAGCTTTTCTTTTCTTTTTTTAAGAATTTTGTAGCCATTAATCTATTCCGATGGGCGTTGGCATTTAATGGTGCACCCACACGTGAACAGATAATATTCTGAGGTTGTAAAGATTCTGGAATATTATTCGCACGGTGGTGTTTTCCAGGTTAATTTCATTTTTTTAATCTTCCTTTTTATATTTTGTTTTTTTAACAAAATGCCCCTAAGATGATTTCTTCTTATTCAATGTGTCAATCTATATTTGCATAAGATGAATTTGTTACAATCGTGTGTTTTATTCGTGACGTGTTGTGAGATAGCTGGTCAATATGATTTTTTTGCATGGTGAATATTCTCAATAAGTTTTACAGATAAGCAATTTGGACTATGAAGAGAGCTTGAGAAATTGACAAAAGAGATTAACTTGAAAAGGGCTCGCAAAAAGTCACAAACAAGACCGCCGATTAATGATTGTGTTTGACTCTAGCGTGTGCAAATATAAATAAATAGAAATCGACTTCGCCACCGGATTGCATATGAATAGGGTTTTTTAGAATGGTTTGTGACACCAATTTCTAAAAATTTACATTCATCCGCATATATTATCCGACCACTTGCTTGTCGATTTCTAGCTACCCAGTATTAAAAACCTTAATTGCTAGAATCTTAAGCTTCACACTTTGCAGAGAAAAGTTAGGTAGAAAAAAAAAATAGTAGCAGGAACCGTACACAAAAAAATTAATTCTCTTACGTCAATTAAATTTTTAGATGTTGTTGGACGACCTTACTTAGTTGTCGAAAATGACGTAACTCTCATAATATTTTTATTTGTTTTTCTAATTTTACAAAAAAATAATAATCTTTTTTTTTTTTTTACGTATATTGTCTTTTGAATATCCCTTTTATGACAAATAGTTTATTTTTAAATATTCAAGAAAAGAAAATCAATAAAGCAGTTGAACCTGTCCAACAAACATTCGCTCCTTCGAGGCATAAATTAAAGTTATGCCTTTGTAGAAAAAAATTTAAATATTTGTGAGAGTTAACGTGCCATCTAGGGCGGTAATTAAAATTCGTTGCTTTTTAGGCCCACACCTCCTTTGTAATTGACTACAAGAAAAGCAAGAAATAATTCTCTTCCTCACCATTAATAAATCAATACCATCAAATTATCGTGTTCAAAATTAACATCTCAGTAAACTTAAATTAAACCCCAACAATTGAAGCGCAACTGTATTGCCATAATGAGGTGCTATGATTTGGAAGCGTCTTTTTACGAACCTTTTTCTCTATGTTTATTTTGAAATAAAAAGACGACCATAATCTAAGGGCTGAGGGGTCGGTCTGCTCGTCAACGTTCCATCACACAGACTAAGAATCGTAATCTGAAACAATTCATTTTATTTGGCCTATTAAGCAATGCTTACCAAAAATTATACTGAGCGAATATTAGAAATTACAAATTTGTAACACACTCGTCATAGAATTTACATTTTAAATGCATTCATCATTTCATTTTTTTATTTTTTTAGGGCCAGTATGGTGCTAATACAAAAATTACACCAGGCCCACAGTAGGTCCCCCACTCCATAATTTAATCAGAGCATAATTACACAAATAATACCACCCATTAATATTGTCTAGCTAACTCCCATTTATCACGTTATGCCATTATTCCCCTCTGTACACAACTAAATTACACCAAAAACCAAATCCAAAAATAATAATAATTATTATCTCTTACACGTGTGTCAGAACTCCGTTAACGAAACATCACGCCGGCACTCATCTAACGACGGCGATGTCGACGGGACCACCGGTGCCGCCAGTCTAGCCAAATATTCCCTAACGTCAACCGTTACCTTTCCCGTTACGTCTTCCTCTTCCTGTGACGGAATAAACGGCGGCCGTAACACCTCCGTTAGTAAATCCCACTGGACCCCGCGGAAAAACTCGTGTCGTTTAATCTCACACGCTCCTTCGCTATACCCCAATCTCTTCGTGGGATCCTTCACCAGCAGCCGTTCGATCAAATCCATCAGCGCCGTCCGTTTCCCGATGAACTCGGGCTGTTTCACGACGACGTTTCGGAACGTCTCCTTCCTGTTCTTCCCCTTGAACGGCGTCGTCCCGTAGAGCATCTCGTACGTCAGGACCCCCAGGGCCCACCAGTCGACGGCGAATTCATGGCCGTCGCCTTTCACCACCTCCGGCGACACGTACTCTTCTGTACCGACGAACGAGTTCGACCTCTCGCCGTTCGAGAAGCTGACCCTCCGTCGACTCACCGGCGAGACCCTAGCGCTCTTCGCCTTCTTCAGGCCCTTCCTCTCGTCCCCCGCCGTCGCCGGCAAAAACCTCGTCAGATTCCGGCGATGTCTCCGGCGAGTAGTTTCCAATTCCATGGGATCCGCGACCAAGGTCTTAACCGTCTTCTTGTTGAGGCTACGGGACAAGTCGAAGTCCGTGAGGGTCACATGACCGGACGACTGGATCAACACGTTCTCCGGCTTGAGGTCGCGGTACGCGATCCCCATCGTGTGGAGGTGGTCGAGGGCGCAGACGATCTCGGCCAGGTAAAAACGGATGACGGCTTGCGAGAAAACGTGGTCGTTTTGTTTGTAACGGAGGACGTTGAGGTCCCCGCCGGGGCAGTAAGGGACTGCCCAGGCGAGGAAGTCGTGGGTGTCGAAGGATCCGAGGAGGGTGGGGAGGAACGGGTGGGCGTTCGGGCCGGTTAGTCGGGTCAGGACGGAGAGTTCCCAGCGGGCACGGCGGTCGGAGTCGGGTTTGGAGCTGATGAGGGAGGATTTGTCGACGACTTTGAGTGCGAAGGGGGAGAGGGCGGAGGGGTCGCGCGAGCGGTCGTGGACGAGGAGGACTGTGCCCATGGCGCCTTTTCCGAGTACTTTGATGGCTCTAAGGTTGTCCAGCTCCATCTCCTCCATACTTTTAGAGAGAGAGATTTTCAGAGAGAGAGAGAGAGGAAGGAAGTGTGGTGTTGAGGTTTTGGCTTTTGGGTTTTATACATTTTTTTGCCAGGTAAGTTACTTTTGTTGTTTTTCGCGTAGATTCTGTGTTGTTTATTTGGTAGGGTAGACAAAGAGTAAGCTTGGTTATGTATACCCATATCTCCTCGTCCTCGTTCTCGTCCTCGTCCTCGTCGTAGGATAGAAAACGAACATTGTTACTTACACCGCTTTTTATATTTCATAAATATAAGTGTGGGGAGAGTAAGATATATAGGTTGTGTATAAATAAAAAACGAGAATGCTACTAACATTGCATTTTATACCCTCACACTTGTGTCTATAGAGTATAAATACGATGTCAAAAATTCGGTGCCAGACTTTTTAATTAAAAAAAACCTCCTACTATTAACTTGTGCCTATAATATACTATTAAAAGTTAAGATTCTCTTTTGTGACGATCTTTCTTATGGTTCTACTGACGTAAAATAAGATACAATCGAATGTTATTTCGAGGATTCAAACTGTTCATTTATACGTATCAGTGCTGCAGTAATTTGTGTGTCATCATGCCAAAAAAATAAACAGATCAAATTCTGGAAAAGACTTGATTGTAGTGGCAGAGCCAGGATTTTGAACTGGGGGGCTCGGCTTATTAAACATACGTTTTTTTATCCAAACATATGCTTATTATAACATAAGGTTTTTGATTTCCAATACACTACATTTATACATTGAAATGATTCTATCCTAATGCAGTTAAAATATACCAATCATTTTGTTTTTTTTAGGCTACTTCAATTGTCACGTGCTTATTTTTTATTTATGAAAGAAATTGAGAAATGAGAATGTAAAATAACTGATTTTTTATCAAATGAAACCAAAATTATTAAGATTATAAGTAGTTATACACGAATAATTAATTATCAATAATATTAAAATTTAGGGCACAAAATAAATTTTTTAAATTTTGGACGCTCGGAGAGTCGAGGCCAGGCCCCAACATAACTCCGCCCTGCTTGATTGAATCATATACTCCTATCTTTGACGAGAAGTGACAAAATCATTGTATGACAATTTATTTTTCTTATGAAAATTATCTTTAATTCGTTGATAACAATGTTCGATTGATTGATCGATCGATCAATTTTATCATGGATGACAAACATATCAAGATCAATAATCTGATGACTGACAAGTTTTCATTTTACCAAATGTAGCAGAAGCCCGTACGTCAAGGTAATTCAATTCTGAAAAGTGTTGTCGAGTATTTGTACGTAGGATCAGCTGCCCTGCAAAATTGTGAAGGACTCTACGTATTGCCTTTGTTTATACGTTTTTGGTGGAATTGCTAATCTAACGTAACCCAAACGGAGTTGAATTATAGACAAGTTTGTGATGAGTAGTCGCTATATATATTCTGACCCTGCAAATGGACCTGTATTGCATGTAGAGTGTCATTTGACCTCGGGGAGGCCGAAACGTAACCCTCGCCTTGATGGGGCAGTTAACGGGCAAATAAAGAAGCAATCCGATAGTCGTGATAAAGTTCGATCATATCAAGTTCTTGAGATCGCGCACTCTGTTAACTATTATACATACAACATGTTACACTTTTAATCACTCTCGATCATAAACAATTTATTTCGATTCGCAGGGCTGATGAGCCACCCCAACGTTCAAAACGAGCTTCTACTATAATACTCCTTACTAGTAGTATTCGACCACACGTCTACATCCACTATACAGCTCGATCGAGCTAGCTAACTACTCATCATCTCTCTCAAATAAGAGAGGTAAATACTAATATTTAATTATTCAACTTTTATCAATAAAATAAAATAATAAGAGAGGTAAATTGCCCCAACGCACCCCCTGAGTTTTTTTAATACCTCAATATGGGACTCATGGAAGTATTCCTCAATTGTGTACGTTCCTTTGTTTCTTTCGTTGTTCGGTTAAGAGAAAAAAAAACATCATACATCTCTCTCCCTCTCTCTCGGCCAAAAGAAGTTTAATTAAATCGAAGCCAAAATAGAACAAGGAAAAAGATTAAAGGCAAAAGCAACAAAGTAACAGAAATATGTCCAAAATGGAAACACATCGCCCCGCCGAAGCTAAGCCTTGCCAACGTACGTTGGCAAGGTTGTTGGCTTAGCTTCGATACATGGCATGTAAATGTGTAATTAATTATGATGTGTCTGCGACTATTTTTTGGCCTCGCAGACTGTGAGTATCTCATTTTGTATATGTATATATATAAATATAGTACGTGCATGTGTACAGATCATAAAAGATGTACACACATTTTGCAAATTGAAAACAACTATTAAACGCATGAATTCGATCTAATCAGCAAAACACATACGGAGCACCTAAACAATTAGGCATGTGGGTTAGTAATGAGTTGGTCAGGGGCGTGGTGCGTGCGGATTCTTTTCTAGAACGAAGGAAGACAACAAAGCTGATGCATGTACACGTGTATAGGTTTAAGGAATGTTATCAGAGACTGAGAGAGAGAGATGTTAAGTTTTATCCAGATGAGGCGGAAACTCCGACCCTACCACATGTTCATTGCAGTAATTTGAACCGTTCATCTTGTAGGCCCAGCAAAATAACATATTTACGCAAAAAAAAAAAAAAACAGCTTGACCAGACATCAATAACTATATCAGAAGTTGATTTTCGTTTTTTAAAGCAGATGGCTAGATTTTGCAAGTAGTTTTTTTTTTGTACGAAGCAAAATATATATATATATATATATATATATATATATATATATATATAAAACAAGACCCTCTATATAACTCACAGAGCAGAAATTAAAAAAAAAATCAAATTTTAAAAAATCATTAAAAGTATTAGTGTAATAAATTTGATAATCATTTTACTAATTCAAAAGGTGTTACTACTACTTAAACTCTCGTGTTAATACTAGTACTGTAGAACTCTCATGTTAATTTTATGTATATAATTTTGAGGCTCTTAAAAAGTTAAAATTTGAAAAAGTTAAAATTTGAAGGCATGAGGCGGCGATATCTTTTGACATAAGCCTAAAGTCGGCCGTTAAAAAAACAGGAAAAAAGAAATTGCACTTGTGCAGGATTTTAATGGAATTGGTTCCTCTCCGTGTGTTTAATTTTGACCAAATCGTACTCGTCAGAGTCCCCGAATAAATTTGAACCATTAATTAAACTAATGCATGATTCGAATTTAAACTCTCTTGCAGCTCAAAACCTGAACCAGAAAGAATCTAAACCCAATAATGTAGCACTCCGCCGTGTGTGTGCATGAGCGTGTGTTTTGACAGGGGGAGAGAGAGAGAGAGAAGGGGGAAGCAAGGAAAACTCGACAAGCAAGAGACAAAAGAATATCACATGGCGGATTTCACAATCTAAGGCTAGCTGTAGGCAGTAGTAGGCTTTGTTGTTGGAATGTTTGTTGTCCTTTCATTCGCTTCGTTCGTAAAAAAAACCCCAAAGAAGCACCTTAGGATCAATCATCATGCTGATCAAGAACCTGAACTTTAGCCCTTTCCTCGTCTTCAGCTTCCATAATCATGATTCTGCTTATAACTTATTTATCATCACCTTGATAATCGATACCCATGATCTTACTTAAAGACTAAACCGCCTGAGACTCATTGAGGTGAAATTTATTAAAGCCATAAGAAAGAAGGGGATAGAGCAGCAGCAGATCTAAGCACGTACTACACATTTTTGCTTCTTTCTTTCGCGCCTCTTCTATAGGACTTTGAAAAACCCAACATATCATCGATCGACACTTTCTTTCTCTCCACACTTTCCGTTGTTCAACGAGCAATAAAAGTTCTCTATAGTTCATTTCACAATTAAAATAGACATGTTTATCTAATTCTGCAAGAGTCCTAATCTTTAATACAAAGCACAATTTAAAGTTATAATTCAAAAATCTGTTCCTTTAGCTGCTGCAAAAACCACCTTTGGCTTTTATTGAGGAGTAATGCTATATGTACCGACTGAGGGAGGAGGGAAATCGTACCGACGGCCGTCGGCGGGCTGTTTCCGGCCACCGGACGGTCGATCCGAACCGTCCAAAAATTCTATAAAAAAAAAACCGATGGGGCCTAAGCAGGAATCAACGGCATCCGAGGTGTTTAGGGTGCTTGATCCGAGCACCCATTTTTCGTGTATATACACGTACATACATATATACACGAAAAAGGGGTGCTCGGATCAAGCACCCTACACACCTCGGATGCCGTTGATTCCCGCGAAGGCCCCATCGGGTTTTTTTTTAGAATTTTTGGACGGCTCGGATCAGCCGTCTAGTGGCCGGAGACGGCCCGCCGGCGGCCGGCGGTACGTTTTCTCTCCCCCGGTCGGTACTCATATCATTTAAATTAGTATTAATCAATGTTTTTCGGCAAGGACTAAAAAACATATACTGTACTAATATTCGTACATCTTGTACTCGATTATTATGACGTCTAAGATGACATCAGCTAGAGCAGGGCATATGCCACACATGACATGAATCAGGGTAATCATATTCTACTTGAAGTATATCGATCGCCATAGACATAACTTTTATTGTAATCAAACTATATTTCCACAACTTTTTGAGAAATTTAATTTTTATATATATGTACATGTCAATTTACGGGGCAGTTCAAGGGACACCCAAAAAAACACCTCATAGTTTCCGATCAAATTTTTATGATCCGAGCCACTCAATGTGATCAGAATGTGATTTTAAGGGTCCCCTCAAGAAATTAGCAAAAAAAATAACCGGGAAAGACTTGATCTGAGCAGTTTTTAGCTTAGATTTAATGAACGGTTCAATTAAAAACTGCTCAAAACAAGCACTTCCCGGTAATATTTTTTGCTAATTTCTCGCGGGCACCCTTAAAATCACGTTCTGCACACATTGAGCGGCTCGGATCATAAAAATTTGATCGGGAACTATGAGATTGAGATTTGGGGTGTTTTTTTAGGTGTTTTTTTGGGTGTCCCTTGAACCGCCCCGGTCAAACCTATATCTGAATCATTTAAATTAATATGAATTTAAATTTTTGTGTCACCACGTTATGATCGATTTTATATTAATGTGGTGATATATAAGTAATATATGTCATTGAATTTTGGTCTGGAAACGAGTAGTATTCTTAATATACTACTCCCTCTGTCCCGTAAAGTTAGTATCCTATCAAATTACGTGTAATTTTCAAACTTAAAAATAATATTCTTACCGGAATATTTTTTCGTGTAATATGGATCTTATTTGATAGATCTCGATGAGATCTTTTAAACGGTGCAAAAAATATTTAAAAAATTATTTTAATAAATACATGAGCTATTTGAGAATTATTCAACTTGAGTTATGAGTACAAATGGTTTTTTTAGTTTTCAGGAACGAAGAATAAAAAAGGATTTCAATCATAATCTAATGGATTTAATCGTTTTATAGATCCATTTGTATTTTTTAGTTTAAAAATTGCATGTAGTTTCGTAGGAGCCCAACTTTATGGGACGGAAGAGTATTATTTCTAGAGCTAGGAGTCTTGTGCACAAGGTAGGACTTTGAAATTTAGAAAAAAGATTCTTAGGATCGAAAGCTCTTTTAAAATGGATTAATGTTTCCAAGGTAATTTACTTAGGTTTAGGTTATGTAATCCTTAATCAATGTATTTGGTGATGAATCTTTACATTGGGCAGACAGTGCCGTACGTGGTAGATCCAACACACTTGATTCTGATTACTTGTAGCTGATTTTCTTTAAAAACATAAAATAAAATCGATTACTTGTTTGATAACCTCTTCTTTTTCTTTTTTTTTTAGAACTGGCACGATACCCTTATTAGGTTGTGAGAGAATGATCTATTTTTATAAAGCGAAAATAAGTACTTAAAAAATAAGAACCTTTAGCGGAACAAAGTCTTAATTAGCTCACATATCAAAGAAATTGATTAAAATATCTCTTCCGTTCACACGGGGTGCTTCTATATAAGTTAGAAGACCACAATTGTCTTTAGCTTTTCTAAAAATATGTTTAATTATAGATTCTCTCGGATTTATATAGATATGTTTTCATTATAATGAAGTCCTATAGTACATATTGATGATTGAAAAGTAGGGGAATCAAACAAGAAGATTTGGTTATGGGGGATACAACATAAACAGGTAGATTAAGTGGATAACCAGATAGAGTCTACCTGGTAGATTAAGTGGAGACTGATTTGGAATAAGATATTCCTTTGTTTGTTTGATTGGACTACAGAGAAAATAATATTTATCTTTCAAATTTTGCGAATCCCATATCTTTTTTTTTTGGTAGTTAAACGCGCTTGTGAAACCGTAACAAATTTGAAAAAATCAAACAAGAATACACATACATTTATTAGGCCCCGTTCCGCTAAAGTATCATGAAAAGAAAGCTAACACATCCATGGAGAGGAACGTATTTACAAATATTTTCGGTGCTTCGGAAAGTTAATATATACATCCATGGGGATGCCTTAAAATTAGATTGCAATGTGACCAAACAATGTAGAAAGATCTGTGTGACAATTTCTTGTCAAGAAGATCAAGAAAGCATAAAAGGAGGACTACTTGATTCATGAAATAAGTGCAATTGGATATATGCTGGGGTTTTGGAATGTTCTGTCCTCAACTTCCAAAAGCATGCCTAGCTATTCCTAGTTCCTACCCTTAGTACCCTACCAATGGGCTTTTCTTTTCTGGCACATTTTTTTTTTTTTTTACCATGGATAGTAGGAATTTAGGGGTGGGGAAATTTATATATCACCCACAACTTCAACTTTATACATATTGTAACCCTCATTGATAGAGTACTTCCCCATGATTTCAAATACAGCAGTTTACATTGGGTGGCTAATTATGCCCCAAAAAAAGAATCCAATTCTACTCATTTTAAAAGTGGGAAGCCTCCGACTTGGGGTTTGTAAGTTCTCATGTTCGAAACTTTCCAGATGTTATCAATTCCTATATATAGAGTTGGTCCATACGGAACTTTGCTCCAACCTTAGTAGGCCTCTTCGTAAGGGGACAGTGAAATTTGAATCCCAAAATTATAGCCGACAAGCGCATAAGCTATTTCAAACGGCTGAGTTATCATCAAAAATTCAAAAGTGGGAGTCTTAAATACTACTTCCAAGGTTCCTATGCCCAAAAGCTCAAGTAATCATCTACTATTTGACTACCTTTGCTACCAACGATTATGAATCATTTCTAATCATCTACTCATCCCTCCACCATGTATTTCTTTAATTTTAATTTCAAGTTTCTTTTTCATTTGTTTGCTTGATTTCAGGGTTCAACTAGTTATGGATCGATCATCATATAGGCTCATGACTGTGAATAAGAAATGTCAATTAGACCTTTTATCTTTTATAACTCGGTATCCGTCCCAATAAATTGACTAATCAAGAGGACCAATTTCATCATCCACTAACATAAGTCACAATTAAGACAGCAAGATTTATATTGTACTCCGTACAATATTGGTATGTCATAGTCAATATAAAAAGTAATCCTTTAATGATCACTTGGCCCGAGAACTAAGAATTTAACAAAAAGAAAATGTTGATGGGAAATTGGAAAATTAACCAACTTTATTACCCACTCATTTAAGCTGCCTAACCTTCATATAATTAGGATAGAATACTTCCTCATAATCTCATTTAGAATGTTACAGTGGCTGGCTAATTATGCCTTAGCAGAATCCAATACTCCTAGCTGGGAGTTTCAAATAGAACTTTCAGAGGTTGCTTTATTTTTCTTTATTTATTTTTTCATAATTAAAGTAATCATTCAATTAACTACCCTTTCCTTCTACAATAGGTGTGGATAATTACTAATCTGCTACCTAACATTCCTTGGCCATTTTTTATTCTTCTTTTTCTTCATTGTGTCATATCGAAGTCTAATTCAGTATCCTAGTTCAGTACCGCGTGCGCATCGTGACATCTTCTGTCTCATCAACAGATATAGAAAAAAGTTTGTTGATGTTCCATCCGTTGAAATTTATTTTTACGTAATTTGTTGGCCGTATTATGTGAGTGAAATTACCATATAGCACTCTGAGAACATGCATTAATTGAACAATTACTCCATATCATCATGGGCAACTAAAGCTATACACGAGAGCTTCTAGCTCGAATCCTTTCTACTCAACAACATTGATGTTACAGGTCATTAATTCTCTTCATTGAATCACATGAGAATTTCAGAGAGATCGATCGAAATAAAGATTTGCATGTGATACAACGTTTAAAAATGCACAATTTTAGGTTTTTGCATTCGAGTGTCAGGACTAGCGTAGTGCTCGGATCATCATATGCCGAAATTCAATTTTATCGGTGAGTAGAAAAAAATGTAAGTGAGATTTGTTAGCTTGCATAGGGTTTTTTTTTTTTTTTTTCAATAGTAGGAAATGCAGTCCAATCCCCCAGAAAATAATCAATTACTTATTTGACCTTAAAAGAAGGAATTGACACACCAAAAAAGGAGAAAAAACAAAAAGAAATAAATAAAGTAGCTTTCAGTGCAGATGACCAGAAGCGTATGGAGCATAAAGGTATGGTTTCTTTGGCTTTTACTAGCATTTCTTTTCAAGCATGGGCAATTTCATTGTCAGCCTCGACATTTGGGTTGTTCAAGTCCAATCTTATGCTTAGTTATCCCAATCTGGGGGTTGCCCAAGCCCGCGGGCTTGCGGGGCTTACCCGGCCGGACCGGCCTTGGCCAACCCTTGTATTTCCACCCAAAATTTGTCTTTTTGTTTTTTGTTCACTATCACATAGCATTACTCAACTCATAGTCATAACACAAAAAGAGGGAAAATGTACTAATAATACTACTAATCAATAGAGTACTACAGATCCATGGGCCACAAGCCAGGCAATTGATGTTTAAAATAAGTTATCTTCTATGAAGCACAGATTTTGTTGGTATTGGATTCAGATACCTCTTCAATATTCACGAATATTGAATACAAATCCTTACGGATATTCCTTTAATACTCGCAGATACATATTCCAAAAGCATTCCCAATATCAAATTTGAAAGTTCTGTTTTTTATTTTGAAGCATCGCTTACTTTTCGTAATTCTTGGTCATGTATATGAACTTTTATAAGATCAAAATTATATGGCCCTTCTTGCATTGTTTTACTACATAATTATAGATTCTCTTTATTTTGAGAGAGAAATATATTCTTGTAAAAGTTTTTTAATTTAATGTGTTTTAGCCACATCGAATCTTTTAAAAAAAAAAAAAAAACTTTATTGTATTGCCGGTTCTCTATCCTGTATCTGTATCCATACTTCTTGATCAAGGTTTTTTTTTTTCTTTTTTGAAATGTAAATGAAATTAAGTGGTTTAGTGATATCAGAGAATCCACTAGCATATCCATGCATGCTTCTTAATCAAGATCTTATTTGGTAAAGTGGTAGTCTCATCAATAACCACTTTCTGAGTTTTTCTTACCCTAAAAGGCCCTCCATTAACTCTATCATCAATTAGCCTCTTCAATAATTCTTATAGGATAATTATTGATTCTTCATTGAGCCTCTACCCTCACAAAATACCAAATGGAAACCCATTCATGTGACAAACTGTTTCCAAAAATTGTTTCTAAAAACACTCGAGTACCAAAACTATTTTACTTTGCTATCGTCAAAAGTTGTGTCATTCTAATTAAGTTGAGCGTATCAATAAAATATGGAGTAATTTTTTTCGCAAAGTGCTACAATACACCCATATTTGGGTATGTGCGACATGCACCTCCTTGAATCAATTTAAATTCATCACATTCTTAAAGTTTCGTGACATATGTTAACAGATTCATAAAGTTAGTGTAAAAGTATGTAACATTTGCTTAAAATTTTCAAGATTTTATAAATTTATATCGAATTATTATGAATTAAATGTTTTTCTTTTTGGGTTAACAGAAGCAATATAGCACTAAGAAATCAAGGTCCTGGGGTACGAGCCCCTGCAAAAACATTACGGATTTGAACATAAATTACGCCTTTGAGCTTCCTTAGCCAAAACATCTGCATAAAAATTGGCTTCACGGAAAACATGTTTGATCGTCGCTGATGGAAATCCCTGCATAGAAACCTGCAATCCGAAGTCAAATGTATGTTCAACAGGTGGCTAATGCATCAACTTCCACATCTAAATTCGAGATTTGTAACTCCTCTGCTAGTTGTAAACCATCCCTTATACCCCATGAATTAATTCATGTTATACTAAAGTATGAATTCGAGAATGATGTTATGAATTTCCAAAGAAATTATTGTGAATTCAAGGTGATTCAAGTGGTGCATATAATATACATTCAAAAACGGGTATGTATGCATGGTAGCATTTCCCTTTTTTTTCCCCCCAAAAACGCGAAAAATGAAAGCAGAAATTAAACTTGAGAATTTTGAAAACTACTAATAGTCGCCATCGGTGGTCGAAAGATGCTAGCCTGAACACCTTGTTACGCTAATGCGAAAACTATTTTTGTTAATGCCAAAATTATTTTGCATAGAAGAAGATTGTACCATGTGCAAGGTACAAGGCTCTTTATACACTATAGTTTCGACACTAACAAAACAGTTTTCGCATTATCAATTCCAAAAAAAGAAGAAGGTAATTTCCTGTTTATTGAGTAGGAAAACCTTATCAAACAACAAAGATTGCCATGGTGTACGTTTTAGCTAGGCCATGTTCTTATGTCTTAGGTTAGGGATGAGGTGGTATCCACTTTAATTAATGCCTAAGACTAATCAATGTTACTTTAGAAAACGTTTAGAGAGAGAGAGAGAGAGAGATGTCCTATGCAGAAATAAAATGAATTCTTTGGAAAAGGATGCTTCCATCCAAAATCCCACATTTTCCTACTTTAGGTAACACAAAATCCTGGATCACTATTGTCTTTTTGTTTACCCTCTGAGGCTATGCCAACACAACTGCCCCACTAAAATTGTTGTAACCCTGAAAAAAAATACTACTGTTCAAAGGCTTCATCAAATGTGTTCCTGTCTGCCATCATTAGGTGGGAGAAAAATACAAAGGCTTCCACCTAAGTTTTCAAAGGTGAAAGGCAAGAAAGAACTGCCAAGTTTTGTTTATTCCTCCCACACCATTGTCAAAGTTTGGGAACATATTGTACTTTAAAGGGAAAAAGCTACTTGTGCCTTTGATGATGACATGGTCGGCCATGATTTCCCACCAATAGTCACAAATTCAATGTCTTATGATTTGAATATGTGTACGTGGATATATGATTTAAAAAGTGAAATTAGTAGTATGTAATAATATTGGGAACATATTTTATCTAGCTGTTGTATCTTTAGTGGTTGTGACCTGCTACAATCCCAAGTACGGAGTACTATTTACTATATCGGCATTTTGTGTGGGTTGAATTTCGAATACTGGTAATCCTTATGCTGTGTTTGGATGGCAGGTATCTTAGGGGGAATGAGAATGTGATTCCGAAACTCTAACATTACTGTGTTTGTGAAGAACGAGAATGAGATTACTGATCTTTCAATCCAGGAGAAATCATATTCCGGAATACAGGAGGAATCTAATTCCTCCCGACCCCCACGGGACGATCAATATAAAAAGGGAACATTCGACATTAAGATATTTCCAAAATAAATGATTCCTAGAGAAGATTACTTAATTAATCCAAACGTTGGAATAGAATTACTCCGGGTATCGAATTACTAGGAATTTGATTCCTGGTAATCAAATTCCTATTCCTACAAAATATTACAGGCATCCAAACTGAGCCTCAGGGTTTTTGCCCAGTTGCCCTGAAACTTAAAAGTTTGTTTCTTTTTAAAGTCTTATGTTTGAAATCTCAGGTGCTATCAATTCCTTTGGAATAAGTCCATACACAATTTTGCTCTAATTTTAATTGGGATCACAACAAGTGAGCGGTGGGATTGGAGAATTAATCGAGGTACACATAAACTGATCCGGACACATGAGTTATAAAAAAAATGTATTTGTTATAATTGTCACTCTACGGAAATGCATATATAAATCTAGTAATTTAGATTTAAAAAAAAATTCAAATCGCACGCTTAATTACTTAATTCTCCAATCCATGGCATAACCGGGAGTCTTTTTTGTCTTTTTTTTTTGACAAAAGTGAGAGGTACTGTATTGATAAAGTCCAACAGCACTTACACAACGAAATTCATTACAAATAACTTGGACAAACCCAAGAAAAAACGAGATGATTGATGTCTTTCATCCCCAACCCAAGTATCGCCTGACGCACTTTCTGCTGAGCGGAAAATTCATATATCCTATAGTAATCTCAAAAAAGATACATTGCTAGCTAAGAAAAAAAGACAACAAGAACCTAGACGATCAGATGAACTTCGACCAGAAATGAACACACTAATGAATTTCTAGCAAACCACCAATAGATGCATACTAATCTTCTTGAGCCCGAACAGTAAACAAATCGCCCAAAGGCGAACTTTATTACTCTCACAAGGAGAGACAAAACTCCCCTAGATCTTGCTCTAAATCCAGCCGCCCAAAAATCGCCGAACGGATCGCAACCCTCACTGCCTCCACCGCTGCTGCCACAAGGACTGACGGATTACATGCGGACAAACAACTCCGGTGACGGCGGAGCCCGCTGAACAGAGAGGGTCAGATCTGAGGGAGGAGAAAACGAAAAGAAAAAAACCATAGGGAAGAGGAGGAAGAAAGAGGAGAGCGAATGGAAGAGGAGGAGCACAGGAGGAGGAGGGAGAGGGGCGCCTCCCCCAGGCAGAAAAGTAAGACGACCGTGACTTCTAAAAATTACCTTAGAGCTCTCAAAACCCTATATAGTCTTTTTGTCAAACTGCATAAGAATGACGTTTATTTGAGATTACAAGAATAGAAAACTACATCAATCACACGTAGTAAAAAAATCAAGCCCAACAGACAAACCAAGAAATAATTCCATTATTTTAGAAAGAAATATACAACTGAAGAAAGCTCTTCACTTGTCATGTTAATTTATATTTCTTTGGCACTTTTCAAGTCACAAGTTAAACCGTATGATGCATTTGTTAGTACTTCGTATCTTTCCTATTCAACAAAACCAATAAGTATGCACATTTCAAGAAAGCCCAAGGCATGTTTATATTGGGAAGGGACTTCGGCTCCGTTCCAATTTTTCAAATAATTATTTAAAAAATAAGGACTTAATTTCAAATTTAAAAATTATGGACTTACGAAATTTTTTTTAAATTTTTTTTTGCAGGGTTTTATAAATCTCGATCTCATCTCGGTCTATCAAACAAGATCCTGCATATTGCATATTTTTTAATTTTAGTAAGCCTATTATTTTGAAACTTTAAAATTACAAATAAGTACTTTTTTTTTTAGGGGTAAATCAGAACACCACCTTCCAATTTCTTTTCCTCTACGAATCTGAAATTGAAATGGCAGTCCTTCTGTGTTATGCATATTCTCACTTCATTTTGGCTTCTTTCCCTAATTTTCTCGCTTTTTCTATATATTAATTTGTCACTTTTTTCCCCCTTTGATTCCGTTAAGGTTAAAAAACTTAAAAATCCAAACATAGCTTAAAAGAGATGCAATGCTTGCATACGATTATATGTACACAAGATTCCCCGATTGCGTGGGAATAGAATTCTTGATTCTTTCTCTGTCTGCGAGGAACATTTAACATTTAGGATAGGTATCCATAGCGGCAAAACTAGGATTTCAACTCGTGTATATATATATATATATATATTCTCCGTGCTAAAAAAAATGTCCGATCCGTCAAGATGTGACACCTAAAAAAACATTTTTTTATTCGAACATGTGAGGTTAGGACTCAAGATGACCCGTGCCACCAAGCCCCCTTCAGAGCTCCGCCCTGGGTATCGACATAAATACACAGACCATATAGAAAAGAAATTAGTGAACAATTTATTTGTTTGAGTGTGAACGCTCCTAGCTAGTTCAATAATGGTTCAAGTGGGCATATTCACAGAATTTTGCCTGTGGTGAACAAATTGAAGGCATAATATAGTTGCCAATTGGGTCCCAGCAAACACTTGAAAAAGGATTCTTCTCATATCCTCCTAATTTCTAAGATAATCATACAGTACGCTATTGTTTTAAGGAATTCAGGTTGGTGTTGTGCAGTGAGGTGCACAGTACCGTGCTGCACACCTTCGAGCCGTCGGATTGTGCATCCGACGGCTCGGATCTCATCTCGGCAACCAACGATTGAGAGCCGCTCATTGCCGAGATGAGATCCGAGTCTTAGGATGCACGATCCGGCGGCTCGGAGGTGCGCAGTACGGTGCTGCGCACACCACTGCATAGCCGTCGGATGCACGATCCGACGGCTCGGAGGTGCACATGCTGTGCACCTTACTGCACAGCACCAACCTGAAGTTTTTCCAAGATGAGTGCAATTGGATTTTGATGGATATGTCATGTGAGATGATTGCCCATTATTCTCTACAAGTAAAGCTAAATATCATTACATTAATTCCATTCTTTTTATCCAAAGCGGTATCTGATCAACGTTTTTCTTTTTCTTTTTTGACGTAATTGATGTTCTCGACGATCTCTAAAAAAGACGAAAATAGATGGGATTGGAGAGAGGCACACCGAACGGGACGAAAATGTCCCGATCATTTTTGACGTAGTCGATGTTTTTTGTTTCTTCAATTTAACAGGTTCGTGTACAGCTTATGTTTTCCACTGACGTTAGAATCTACTTGAATATCTACGCATTTGATAATGAATAATGATTATATTTCGTACAAGTTAGTTACACCCACTTCACTCTTAACTCCTACGGCTGGCCAAAAAATTTACTACTACTAGAATTTTTGCTTTCACTTTTCTGTCTTTTATAAAAGAAAAAAAAATTACGTGCGTTTGATAATCAATTGTTATGATGGTGAGAATAATGATAGTATTACATCATTGCAAAAATTACAAAAAAAAATCTCAATCGTTATTGTTTTAGACCTTTTTGTGAACTCGCTACTATTATTCAGGCACTCCACTTTATCATATTTTTGGAACGGCAAAGAAAAATTTTCATTAATCATGAAAGAGTAAAAGGATGAAGGGCACTCCACTTTATTTTAGTTTACAACGTGTAAACCGAAGTTACATACAACATTTTAGTTTACACGCAATACCAATATCTATTTTGACCTTTTATGAAAATAAAAAATAAAAAATTATAACTCAGGTGTTCGGGTGAGGAACCAATCCCAACATCTACTAACGGGGGCCCCAAATGGGTTGGTAGCAACTGAGAGATTTTAAACCTGAGGCTTTAAGAGGGAGCAAATCCATAAATCTCAGGCTTTGACCTCGGGCTATATGGATAAGGATTTTAAGAATGGCCAAAATGACCCAAAAACGTTTTTTGCGGTGGCAGAACACTGATTTTGGGCTTATCGTTCTTGTACCAAAAAAAGAAGACTGATTTGGGCATCTATATTGAAGCCTCATAGGGATGACAGCAGCCCAGGACCATTGAGTGGTAATAGTTGTGATGGGCTTACCATCAAATGGCTTAAAGGTCCATCAAACTATGTAAAAGTCCACAACTATACAGAATACAGATTTATTCTTCTATATTAAAAACATCTTCACAAGTATATATGTAAATGTTCACATACATGATTTGCTCTGGTCGAACTTTCAAGGTAATGTTACAGCAAAATATTCTTCCTTCCTTTTCGTGGAGAGTGACTTGCAGAAACTAGAAATAAGATTACGGAGTTCAAGGGTATGAAACCCGTGGAGAATCATCAACGAGTTAAGATTGTATGCATTCGGCACAAGAAATGAAGACATCGAACACGTCATTATGATGACTTTAATTCAAGGAGGATGTCATTGGCATTGACTAGATTTCGTTTGCACCCGATGTCAGCACACTCGTTTGCCTCCCAATAAATGTTGTTAATTGGAAGATTCCTGAGGTTCTTGAGGATCGATCTAGTTGCATTTCAAGATTAGATTACCAAATCGACATTCGGATTCTGGACTAACCTACGCACACCTTGACAAGCGGGGGGACGGGATAATGAGGAAAATATTCTGACGTTATTTGTTTGAAAGAAGAGCAGTACTGGTAGACTCTGCGTCCATTTCGAATCCATGTAAATGCAAATCCACTGAAAGGACCAAGTCCAGCCCATCTTTCGGGGCCCAAACTTTGGCTTCCACTAATAAGAAGATGGGCCCTTTTTTTTTTAGTTGAATAAAATGGGCCTTACCAGTAATGAGAATTTTTTTTTTTTTTTTCAATCGTCATACATCAGCGGGAATTAGTAGGGGGTGTTAGAGTTAGCACGAAATCCAGAAGCTATCCATAGCTTGGGACCCCAAGGGTGTTGCTCCAGCAGGAGTTGAACCTAGAATCTCCCCCTTATGGGAGAGATGACATACCAACTACACTGGGCAGTAGTTGTCAGTAAATGAGATGTTGCCAAGCAATAAAACAAGTGTCTCACCAATACTGATTTATTTGGACAAGCACCATTGCCGAATGAAAATTTTGTCAAAGTCATATGTATGCCTACTGATAGGCGCGTAAATATTCACATACGCGCCCCCTAATTTATCTTTATTAAGTCCCATTTATATTATTATTCGGAGCTTAATGCTTAATTTGTGTATTGTAGGTATTTGGAGGATTTGATACAAAAAAAAATGCAGAATTAAAATATTATACGATGTTGGAAGCAAGTCTGTTTGAGGGTCATATGTTTAGCACAGAACTAATTAGTCCACGGGCTGATAGGTGGCAGAATTGTTTCTATTTAGTTTGCACATGTTATGGTGGGCCCAATGGTTAAATGGTGGGCCAAGATGGGAAATATTGGAGTCGGCTAGGAGTGAGTAAAAAGAAAAGAAAATAGGTTTTCTTTATGGGGTCAATCAGCAGCTTATAAAAGGAATCGCGCTATGAGAGAAAAAGGGGGACCGAGAGCTACAGAGAAGAAGGCGCTGTGATATCTTCTTGGATTCACACGCACAACACAGAAAAGAAACGACGAACAGGGCTGCCGAACGGGGCTCTGCCATCGGGATTTCTTTGGTTCGAATGTAATTTAGTTTCTTCCAAGTTTTTCCTTCAAGTTTTAAAGCTTTGTTCAATTTATTCGCATTCCGATAACTAATTTTAATTTCTGTTTTTAATAAAAGTTATTCGTTGTTATTCAATTAGTTGTTATCTCTTATTTATTTTTCTTTCTCCAATACTAGAAGCATGATTCAAATTAGGGTTTCTTTTATTTCTTTCTTAATAATGAGTGAGTAGTCGTAAAGGTAGGGTCGCGGGGTGATTATCACATCGTGGCCAGTTCGGACACTGCTCCTATTTTCAAATAATGAAAAAGCAATTTTAGGTTATTTGAGAACATTCGTGAGACGAACCCGGGCATCGACGGAGCCCATGTGAACGGGGGAATGGGGGACCAAAACTCGTTCTCCGCTGCGCATGGGTATACAGCGACCATAGCGTTTCGCATCTTTCGGGGTATCTTTTGCAATCTTAAAATTAAGGTTTTTAAGAACTCTAACAGAGCAGGTTAATCCGGACTGGTTGCGAGTGCTATGAATCCTACGACCGTACCTCCTTTTAATTATTTTAAAAGTTCAATCAATTTCTAGGTTTTAGTTAATCTCAATCAAACCGACAAGGGGTGGCTACCTAAAAGCCCGTTAAATTAGTAAAACCCGAATTTTTAGTCAGCACACATCACCGTCTCTGTGGATTCGACTCCGGACTTACCGGATATTATGCTACGTCGGTCTCCGCCCTACGCTTGGGGCAACCCATTATTTTAGGATTAGGAAATCGTCAAGCACCTACGCAATTTTTTTTAGAAGAAGACAAGAAAAATTGCAACGTAGGCACTGGTTTTGGCCGTCAGCGAAAATGTTATATTCGAGACCATATACATAGCATGACTAATGGTCTTGGTCAAGGCTTGAAATTAAGGGATTTGCTTCCTCCTAAGATCTCAGGTTCGAAACTCTTTAGGTGGTATCAACTAATTCGAGGAATAGGAGGGGCTGTAGTGCAACCACCGCACTGCACCATGTAATGCGGCCGATCCAACCGTCCATCTATGTGCGGACGGCTTGAATTCAATCTGAGCTCCTATGAATCCTAGTCGTCTATTGTTCGGATGAAAATCCGAGCCGTCCATTACCGAGATGGATGGCTGTATTAGCCGCACTACACGTGTAATGTGGGGGGTGCACTACAGCACCCCCAAGTCCTTCCTACTTCGAGGCCAATCCACACAGAAATTTGCTCTCCTCTTTAATTGAGACCTCTACAAATGGGCAGCGAAATTAATCTCCACGTTTAGTCAAGCTACTCAAAAGATGTCTTTGTACACTCTAAGTTATATATATATTATAAAAGGATTATGATTTTGGCACTTAAAAAATTGATAGAGGAGTTTCAAAATTGAACTGTGTTAATACATAAAATGCTGTCATTTTAGAGCCCCTCCATTAATTTTTAGAGCGTTAAAATTAATTTCCATTATTAAAAAAAAAAAGAAACGAAGAGAACTTCCATATTTCGAGATTCTTCCATGGCAGACACCCAATTACAAGAACACATTAAAAAGGGGGGGTAGGAGTACTTATCTCATCATTTTAAAAAAGTACTAAATTAAACGTGAAAGGCCCATAGACCGAAAGTATTAAAGTACTAGTTACAGTATTTTACAGAAAGGAAAATTCAGTACGGTGACCAATTAAAATGACAATAACGCCCTCAAACTCGAAATCCGTCACATCATTATTCACGCATTTTAGTCATGAAATGTGAAAGGCACATACACCAGAGTATTTTCGTTTTTAAATAGAGAAATAAAAATCCATTACGACAACAAATTCAAATGACCATAACACCCTCGCTCTTTCCCCTAATTTTACATCAACATACCCCTCCTCCCAGGCCCGACCAACAATCAACACCCCCCGGTTCAACCCAGCCAAGAGAATCCTATGGAGGCAAAAAAAAAAAACACGAATAATTTTCTCTCTCTTGATCTTTTGATCTACGTCTTCCCTTCTACGAATAATTTCTTCCTTCCTTCTTCAGACCTTGAGGATTTTGGCCGGTCTGACCACGGGATTCTCTCGCTCTATCGCCTCCCGGCCGGCGGCCTTGTAATCGTAGCTACAGTCGTGCCGATCGGAGTACCGGTGCTCCGAACAGAACAGATCCCCGCACCTACACCTGAATCCGGTCAACCCGACCTTCCGCCGGCAACCGGAGCACCGATTCACCTCCCTCCTCTCCGACGCCTCTGCCGCCGCCGTCTGCTGCCGTCGCCGCGTGGGAGTAGGAGGAGGAGGAGCGATTTCCGCGTCCGGATCCGAATCCGGACCCGATCTGTCCGATCCAGGCGCCGATCGAATCGCTTGATCCGTGACGGACGATCTGGCCGAGGTGGAGGCTGGATCGAGCTTCGGAGGGGTGGGGATGGGCGTGGGGACCTTGAGCTCGGTCTCTTCTTTCTCTCTCTTCTGAGCCATGTCTGTTTGCGGTGGTGGTGGTGAGGAGAGAAATGAATTGTGGTGTTTTTATTTTGTTTGGTTTGTTTTTCGTGGTTATAGAAATGTGGAAAAGATGAGATTGTTGTGGGTTTTTGGAGAGAGAAAGTGGAGAGAGAGAAAAGAGGGGAGAGGTGTAATTTTTTTAATGGAATTTGAGAGGTTGGTAATGGTGATGGAATATGGGCCTCACCGGGTGGGGGGAATGCCCATGTGCACCCACTTTTTATCTTAGTTCACATGCCCAAATGGGAGTAAATAAATATCAGTCCATGTCTTCCCCTATGGGCGGCAACAAACCTTATTTAGACAAGCAATATAGGAGAATACTTCTATTGGAATGGAAAATTCAAAAATGGTTAGGCAATGAAAATTACCACAATAGGGAGAATAAAGTGAGCTCAAATTTGGTATGTGAAATTCTATGGAATCACTAGAGGGAAAAAACCTAAATCAAAATTGAAGTGGCTCCGAAATTGCTCACACAAAACCTGTCATAAATGGTAAAAATTTGTGCTGGAATAGTATATCGGGAAACCTGGATCATAATAATTACCCTCCCATTTTTTTCATTATTGATAACAACCAAATTATTCTTACGTTGTGTTGGGTTTTACATGTCGCAGTCAGGATTAAGCCTCCAAAAATTATTTTCCTTGGTCCCTTCTTAGAAGACGTTGATTTTCTTTAACATCCTGAGCTCTTTGTAAGACAAAAATTAAATAGCTACAATTCGGCCGGTATTGACGACCGGAAATTTTATGCGACGGTTAAGTTAGTTTCCTCTCAACGACAAATTAGGACAAATGATACTTGTCTGAGAACTGATCGCGAATATATAGTAATGAAACAGGAGTTCCATTTGGCCTTACAATGTTCTCAAT
Organism: Rhododendron henanense subsp. lingbaoense; assembly: GCA_020567845.1. NCBI lineage: Eukaryota > Viridiplantae > Streptophyta > Magnoliopsida > Ericales > Ericaceae > Rhododendron > Rhododendron henanense. Next base: position 34,626,583 of record CM036323.1, on the reverse strand, counting down.
AGTATTTTTTTTACCTTTCTTGCATTATCTCTGCTTCCCTTATTTATTGTATTTGTAGAGAGAAGAGGACTAACTTAACCACTAGGGCAAGTTACTATTTGTTAAATCGTCGTTAAGAGCCATTATTACTATCTTTTTTATTAAGATCCTCGCGTGCGATTTTGATCATGGTCATGCAGTAACCCATTAACCCTAAACTTTTCCTTCTTAACAACTGCGTAATTTTCTAAGCTTGGCATCTCCTCATCAGGAAATGTCTTCGGCTTGCCCCTATGTAGGTAGCATCCTCCACTTCTCCGACGTGGTCGACGACCATTATGACTATTAGTTCTTGGCTTTTGATCTCTTGAATCATCCTCGGTGACTGGACAACCCAAGCTTGAGAGCAACCTCAATTACTCAAGTTGTGATTTCAATAATTTCCCTTGCCTTTAAGTCAATTATTGCAAATTAATACTCATTATGATTTCATCTTCCACGGTAATTCAATTTCAATTATCATGCTTCCATTGTTTTGATATGTCTTTAATTTATTCTACATATAGTCTTCAATTTTTCACAAGGGCTTAACCTCGAGCTACACATGTAGCTGCTAAATCAACAAATACAAAAAGGGTGTCAATGTAAACATCTGATAACATGAGGGGAAGGGAGACATAAAATAAATCTTGAGAGAGATGTTGTAGTTTGTGATGGGGTCGTTTGTAAGGATTTTTTAAAGGGTGCAAGGAGGGGTAGTTTCTTTTTTTTTTTTTTACATCATTTATGAAATACAAAGTACAAATTCGGGACACTACATCAATTATGAGAGTCCGCAAGATAACCAAGCGCAATAAATCATTTAAAACCAGAAATAACCCCATTATAGGGAAGAAACAAACAAAGAAAAAGTCCTCTAATGAAAGAACACCCACACGCAGGTGCAGAAATCCGAACTCCTGACCTCCTAATGAGATGCAAGAGTTTCGTCCAACTGGATTAACCCCAGTTGGTTTCTAACCACGGCAACAATGAGACAATTACAAGAGGGGTAGTTTTTCAAAAGTGCTAAAAGTACAAAATAAGCTTTTTTTTCCCATCAGTAGACAGTAATAGGCCTTTTTCTCTTCACAAAATACAAAGGAAAAAAAGGGTCCATTTTAGCACTTTTGGAAAATCACGTACCTGAGAAGTGAGAAGGTGTGTACAAAGTGTAAATAGTGAGTGGAAACAGAAGCTCCCCAGACTTGAAAACTGCATCAGACGTTTTGTTGTGTGCCGTGACCACAATACCCTTATGACCTTTTTGGGTGGGCCTGTTGCCTATGGAGGAACTAGATCAGAACTGACGTGTCGCTTCCTATTTTATATTGGTGAATGTATGATTCAATGCTTCTCGTCCCTTCATAGTGCCTAAGGTTGAGCAATATGGATCGTAATTTACCGTTGGATCATAGCTGCGCATTGTTTGTAACACATTGAGGTACAGAGTAACAGGGATTATTCAAAGCCCTGGTCATCGCCACGTTATGCATGCCCAAAGACCCTTTTTCACCACACAGTATCTTGGGCCCTATTAAACATCAGTAATTATTAAGTGGTCTTGAGATACCGGCCTTCTGGTGCCTCAACACCCTTCTTTATTTCTTTTTTGATCCGACCTCAACGTCTTTTTTCACCTCACATTTTTATATAAGATTAAATAAGAATGTATAAGACGCTTGTGGGATTGACGTGTCTATTTGCCTGGTTCATGAATTTCTTTATATTATCATTGTTCTGGACCTATTAGACAATATGAAAGATTTCCCTCCAAGCCATACATACGATTTTCATCGAATGCTGTATGTACTTATGCAATCGCTAATATGGATGAGAAGAGAAATCACAAAAATCCGTGGTGGAGAAAGATAATGGGACACCTTGTAGCAATGCTCCAAGATCATTGAATGATTTTTTCCATCACATATCATGGGGAAAAAAGCCTAGGCACCATGTGACGGTTCTTAAGATGCTGATATAATTTTTGATGGAGGACAAAACTTTGTAGTTCATATATATCATCCTCGACGCATTTAAAGTGAAGAAGTAACAAGAGTATACAATAAAACATTACTTAATTAGTGGGATTATTTTCTATTTTTATATTCTACGTTTGTAAGTAGTTTTTTTTTTATTAATTTATTTATCTATATGTACCAAATCTTAAGTTTACAAATAGAACTCTTTTTGGTTTTTGAAAATGAAGCTTAATTTTCCTAGTGCTTTCCTAGCTAGATTTTGATATCATGCTATTGGTATCCCAACATAGATCGACATTCAAGATATATGTGTTACAATGCATAATATGCATTGCTTTAGAAACACGAACATTTCTGCATGACCCGAGCACCTGATTATCAAAAATAAAAATAAAAAGTGCACCAAATTGCTTTTTTCTAATTTAGTCCCTTAATAGTTAAGCCCTTCACTCGTTTTATTGACCATTCCATCAAACGCTCAGCCGAAGCCACGGCTTGCAGCCATGGACTTTCAAAATTGGCAACTAAAAAACCAAAGGCTTGTAATAGTCTTATGGTCTGACTTTACGTCAGACCCCTGTGGTTTGAATTTGGTGCAGTTTGACCCCTATCTTTTGAAAATAAGCTCATGACTCCCACATGATTTTGGGACCGAAGTGCACAGTTGAACCCGTTAATACTAAGGCTCCGTTCTCTTGAACTTAACTTAAATTTGGGAGTTTTGTCCATATTTAATTTTTTTTTGTATTTGTTAATTTTGCGCCCCAAACTTTTGTGGGTTATTGATTCGTCTCGACGAGAGGAATCGGAAAAGTAATTTTTTTTTACTTTTACCCAAGTATTTTGAGAAATAACCACTTTTTAGCAACAAAAAAAAAAAGACATCAAAAAGTACACATGACTCTCCTACTGCTGCAACTCGCAAGATCTCAACCTATCCTTCCGCCTCTCGATTTTTAAAATACACCAAAACAAAAAGAGCTAACAGGATGTTAGCTAAATACACCAGGAAAAAAAAATGACATCAAAAAGTACACATGACTCTCCTACTGCTGCAACTCGCAAGATCTCAACCTATCCTTCCGCCTCTCGATTTTTAAAATACACCAAAACAAAAAGAGCTAACAGGATGTTAGCTAAATACACCAGAAAAACAAGTACGTTCAACAACTTATTTCATATTTGGCAGCTTATTTTGCATTAATTAACAACTTATTTCCCAGTATAAGATCCAAACATTGGGCTTCACATGAGCAAATGAAAATCCTACACATTCACTGAATTTACTAAGTCAAATTGCATGTATAGTAGTCTTATTCCCTCCAATCTAGGACCCATTTCCTAATATGAGTAGTTTTCTTATAGATGTGTTCAAGTTTCGGTTAATTTAATTTATACTTGGTTCGTACCATACCTTAAACCAAGACAATGCCATGCACATGATTTGCAGATTCTGTTTGTTTCTAAATGAATTTCTTGATATCTCTTTTCCCCTTTTATATTCTATGGAAACTACAAAAATCCCATTATTTTCGCGGGATTGTCGATTACAACACAAGTAGTTGCTAAGGCCATCCACAGTGGTATAATAAAAAATTGATGACCAAAAGTTGACACATCAGCTTTTGATTATTCATTTAAAAGGTTGCTAATCTTAACAATGTTGAGGTCCACAATGGTCACTTCAAGTCCATAACCAAAATAAAGGATCCACTACAATTTCTCTCTCTCTCTCTCTCTCTCTCTCTCTCTCTCTCCCGCCATTCACTTTCCTCCATTACGTTTTTTTTTTGGCAAAAATATATTGATTCTCTCCCTTAATTTTGAGAAAAAAGAAATAAAATAGAAACGAGAAAAAAAAGTGAAATACCTTAATCCGGCGATGATGGGTTGACTTGTAGATGATCGAGAGATATGAGCTTCACTTTTGAAGGGAAAGAAAGAGAAACAGTTGGTGGGTGAAGTGAAGAAGATATAGAGCGGGCGAAGAAGAGAAGAAGAAAATACAATTTGAAACACGCGTGTATACAAATTTTAGAACCAGTTAACTTATGTGGTGTAGGGTTCACAAATTTTGATTTTTAAAAAAGATTGCTAGTTTTGGTTATCCAAAATCCAGAAATTGATTATTTCTAAGAATGTTGCTAAGTTTGATTATACCATTATGAGCTATCTTTTACACAAACATTATTAACTTTAAAAATAATTGACTTCTGATTATACTACTGTAGATGGCCTAATAAAGAATATTGTATCGTATACCAAGAAGCAAAAACCTGATAAATCCGTTTATATAATAGCATACCGTCGTCATCCCTATTGTCAGTTAGTTTGCCACCATTTGTTTTAGGATAAATAACAATTTGCGCCCGTTGTCGATTGAGTAGGAGGACATACTATAAGGTTTTTTGCTATAATAAGGACATAAATATTTTCTCTTAAAGTCTAAAGGACATTAATCACATTATGTCCAGAATTTACATAGTGTCCATTGACTGGCGTTGACTAGCGTTGACCGGCGTTGACTAGCGTTGACCGGCGTTGACTGGTGTATCTGTTCATTTTTTGTGTATCTGTTGATTTTTTATTTTTACCTCCACTACTCAACCACCACTTCTACCACGACACCACCGCCACCATGCCGCCACAACCTCCACTTCCATCACCACTTTTACCACCACTCCATCACCAACACGCCACCACCTCTACCACCACCACTCTACCACCAATCCATCACCACCACGCCACCACCTCCACCACTTCCACCACTCAACCACCACCTCCACCACCACCACCACGCCACCACCTCCACCACCACCACTTCCACCACCACCATGCCACCGCAACCTCCACTTCCACCACCACTCCATAACTACCACGCCACCATCTCCAACTCCACCACTTCCACAACCACCGCCACCGCCACCACAACCTCCACTTCCACCACCACTCCTACCACCACGCCACCGCCTCCACCACCACCACTCAACCACTACTTCCACCACCACCACTACGACGCCGCCACCACCACCACCACCACCATGCCACCACTCCAGCGCCACCATTCTACCACATCCACCACCACCATCACCACCACTTCTACCACCACTCCACCACCACCACCACCACCACTCCATCACCACCATGCCATCACCTCCATCTCCACCACCACCACCACTCAACCACCACTTCCACCACCACCATGCCACCACAACTTCCACTTCCACCACCACTCCATCACCACCACGCCACTATTTCCACCTCCACCACTCAACCACCACTTCCACCACCAAGCCATCACCTCCATCTCCACCACCAGCACCATGCCACCACAACCTCCACTTCCACCACCACCACGCCACTATTTCCACCTCCACCACTCAACCACCACTTCCACCACCACCACGACACAGCCACCACCACCGACACCATGCCACCACAATCTCCACTTCCACCAACACTCCATCACCACCACGCCACCGCCTCCACCTCCACTACCACCACCACCACCACCACCACTACTCAACCACCACTTCCACCATCACCACCACCATGCCACCACAACCTCCACTTCCACCACTCCATCACCACCACGCCACCACCTCTACCACTCAACCACCACTTCCACCACCACAACTACGACGCCGCCGCCACCACCACCATGCCACCACAACCTCCACTTCCACCACCACGCCACTATTTCCACCTCCACCACTTCCACCACCACCACGACGCAGCCACCACCACCGCCACCATGCAACCACAATCTCCACTTCCACCAACACTCCACACCACCACGCCACCGCCTCCACCTCCACCACCACCACCACCACTTCCACCATCACCACCACCATGCCACCACAACCTCCACTTCCACCACTCCATCACCACCACGCCACCACCTCCACCACTCAACTACCACTTCCACCACCACAACTACGACGCCACCACCACCACCATGCCATCACAACCTCCACTTCCACCACCACCATGCCACCACTCCATCACCTCCACCACCACCTTCACCAGTCAACCACCACTTTCACTACCACCATCACCACCATACCACCACAACCTCCACTTCTACCACCACCACTCCACCACCACCACCACCACTCCATCACTACCACGCCATCACCTCCACCTCTACCACCACCACTTAACCACCTCTTCCACCACCACCATGTCACCACAACCTCCACTTCCATCACCTTCACCTCCACCACTCAACCACTACTTCTACCACCACCACTATGATGCCGCCACCACCACCTCCACTTCCACCCCTACCATGCCACCACTCCATCACCACCACGCCACCACCTCCACCCCCACCTTCACCACTCAACCAACACGACGCCACCACCACCATACCACCACAACCTCCACTTCTACCACCACTCCACTATCACCTCCACCACACCACCACCACCCCCATCAGCACCTCTATAACCACTCCACCACCACCTCTCTGTTCCACCACCACCACCACTCCAGTTCCAAAATCATGTCCATCACCACCACTACCGCCACCACCACTCCACCGCTACCGCCACTACCACCACCACCACCACAATACAAAACAGATACAGATATACCAGATACAAATACACCAAAACAAATACAATAGATATACCACAACAGATACACCAACCCAAAAATGACACAGATATATCAACAGCGGATGTACCAAAATAGATGCAAATATATCAACAATATCTGCTGGGGTTTGCTTCGGCTTTTCTCTTGCAAAATTGGAGAGAGAAATAAGTTTTTCGTTTGTTTTTGGACGGAAGTTGACGGTAGGAGTTTAATTGATAAGTGTTTTTAAAACGTCAAATGTTTATATGATATTTCGATAAGGTCAGGTATCTATGTGATTTGCGTGAAAAGTCAGGTGCTAATATAAAAAATTTTCATACAGATATATCAACAGCAGATGTACCAAAATAGATAGATACAAATATACCAACAATAGATACACCAAAAATAGATATAGATATACCAAAATAGATACACCAACAAAAAAAAAGATATAGATATATCAAGACATATACACCAACACAAAAGACTTACATATATACCCGCAACAGATACACCAACGCAAAATAGATACAGTTATATCAAAAACAGATGTACCAAAATAGATACAAATATACCAACAATAGATACACAAAAATAGATATAAATATACCAAAACACATAGACCAACACAACACAAAACAGATACAGATATACCAATACACCAAAACAGATACACCAACACAAAACAGATACAATTATATCAAGAACAGATGTACCAAAATAGATATAAATATACCAACAATGGATAAAAAGAAGAAGATATAAATATACCGAAATACATACACCAACACAACACAAAACAGATACAGATATACCACTACACCTAAATAGATACACCAACACAAAACAGATACAGGTATATCAATATCAGATATAACAAAATAGATCTACAATCTTCACTTCCACCACTACCTCTACCACCACAACCTCCACTTAAAATACAGATATATAGATATCAACAACAGATACACAAAAAATGAACAGATATACCGGTCAACATCAATGCCGGTCAATGGTTAAAAAAATAAAAAAATCAACAGATACACCAAAAATGAACAGATACGTCGGTCAACACCAGTCAATGCTGGTCAACGGTCAAAAAAATAAAAAAATAATCAACAGATATACCAAAAATGAACAGATACACCAGTCAACGCCGGTCAACGCCGGTAACACCGGTCAAAATAAAAAAAATAAAAAAAAGACATTTTTATGTAAGCCAAACAAGGCCCTTGTCTCATTAAAGTCAATTTAAATAAAAAAAGACATTTTTGTGTTAGCCAAACAAGGCCCTTGCCTCATTAAAGTCAATTTAAATGAAAAAATACATTTTTGTGTTAGCCAAACAAGGCCCTTGTCTCATTAAAGGCAATTTGGTCTTTTCAAGGATCTTAAACTCCAAAACATTTTTGTTAATGGACCTTACACATCATTGAAAATTAAGCTGGACTAAATCTACTTTGTGACCTCTTCTTTTGGACTTTAGACCAATTTGCTGAAAAATTAACTGTGTCATAAGAAGGTTGTTCTTAATGTGGTGATTAGAAAATTAAAGATGGTAATTCCTTATCTCTCTCATTCTTCCATTTGATGATCAGCCCACATGCACAGAGAGTCAGAGTTTTAAATACAAGCCGTTATACAATGTAAATTTAGGCCTACATCTATCAGTTGATAATGGGCCATCTTTCGTGCACTTCAACTAATTTTGGGAGCCAATCCCAACCGCCTGGCCACTTGCGGGGTCGCAATAAAAATCAAAGCAAAGTTCTGCATGGACTGGCCTCTAAAAAATTGATAGCACCTTATAAGAGGTTTAAACCTGAGGCCTTAGGAGTGAGCAAACCTCTAACTTTCATTCTTCCATTTGATGATCAGCCCAAATGCATGGAGAGTCAGAGTTTCGAATATAGGTCATTATACAATGCAAATTTAGGCCTATGAGATATCGATCGTTGTTTATTTGTCTAGCTAGATAATGTCTTAACCGATATATAGTCATACCACCGATTAATAATTAAGTTAACTCTTCACTTTTATATATGCTGATTAGAGTCAAATTTTTGTTGATGCAGTTTGCCTTTCCAATAATGCTAACGGCAGAGTGAAAAAGGAAAGAGGTGCCCGCCTCAAATCTTCCGTTGCCCAGTCGGTTGAATGGAAACACATCGCTATCCCATTTTCGTCACCCTAGAGTAAACGTACTATTCTTGTTAAGTGGTGCCCGCCTCACACAAATTGTTTTAAATTAAACACTGATGGTGCATGTAAGACAAACCTCAGTCAAGCTACGGGAGGATGTCTTATTAATGATTCTTATGGGACCTGGGTTATCGGCTTCCACCGCTCTTTGAGGCCAATGTATAGCTTGGAGGCAGAGCTGTGGGCTGTTAGGGATGGCTTGCAATTGGCCATCAACAATCAGTTTGCTCCAATTTGCGTGGAGATGGATGCTTTGGCAGCCATCCAACTCATTATGGGACCGACTCAACCGCGGCATAGCCAGAGTAATATTATCCATGATTGCAAGTACTTGATGATCGAGGCAGTTGGGAATGGAAAGGATTGATCATGTTTACCGCGAAGGAAACAAGTGTACGGACTTATTAGCTAATATGGATTTCAATGATTGCTTAGACTTTCATATTTTCGATGTTGCTCTAGATTGTATTATTTCACATCTTTGCAATGACCGAAATGGGATCGAGTACCCTAGACTATTGTATGACTCTTAATTAGTTTATGTTATGTTCCTAGTTTACCAAAAAGAAAAAAAAAGGAAAGAGCGGGGGCAATTGCATCCATAACTTCTCATAAAATGCACTTTTGCCCCTATGCAGGTACGTACCATCCTCCACTTCTCTGACGTGGTCGACAACCATTAATTATGCCTATTAGTTCTCGGCTTCTGATCACTTGAATCATCCTGGGTGACCGGACAGTCCAAGCACGAGAGCAATCTCAATTACTCAAGTTGTTCTGATTTATTTTAATTTATTTCCTTGTCTTTATGTCGATTATTGCTAATTAATTAATACTCGTGATTTCTTCTTCCATGGTAATTTCAATTTCAATTATTATGCTTCCATTGTTTTGATACGTCTTTCATTTATCGATCCATCAAGCCCAACCCCTTTGCCTTTGCCTGTGGGTTAGATTGTCAATCAGAAAGTCTAAGGTTCCCGACAGGAGGGATCCCGACGGCACACCGGGATACAAAAAAAATGGAGTGCTTGGATCGCGTGGGCCTACACACATCGGATGCCGTTGATTCTCGCGTGGGCCCATTCGATTTTTTTAATAGAATTTTTGGACGGCTCGGATCAACCGTCCGGTGGCCAGAGTGGGCCCGGCGCGCCGTTGGGATCCCTCCGTCGGGAATTGTAGCACCGCTGATTGTCAATATAGCTGCCGCAAGAAAAGGACAGCTGCAACAGAGAACAAGCGACCCAAGGAAACAACCCTAACCCTAAATTTAAACTAGGATTAATTTGCACATAACAAAACATGAGGGTGCATGCCTTCCTATTCCTATATATAAATATACAACTAGAGCCTTTCTAAGGGCTTCGTTCCAAGGAGACAGGGGCATTTTTCCGGCATTGCCTCCCATGCATGCACACACAGTACCCCTCTTGGAAACTCTCAAAAACTTTTCCTCTGGATTTTCGTAAAGCTAGCACTAGCTACTTTCGATCTGCCCAAAATGCCCTCGTGTTTCCCCATGAACTACGAAACCTACCACCACCCAAATTCGCTGCTCCAAGTTTCAACAAGTTTAAAATCTCCTGGCAGCAATCCTTATGTATGTATGTGCATAGATTAATGACAGGCAAATATATATTGTTCCTTAATTTTGATGGGATTGGTCTAATTTTGCTCTTGGAAGGAACAAACTACAAAGGAATTGCGACGATTTTTCGCATCTGACTTTGTTTTTTTCAAAGGAATGCTCATGTTCCAATTATAAAAAAAAAAAAAACTAAATTAACAATTTTATTATATGCTCCTAAATTTAATTATTTTTACCGGTGATTGTATAAATTGTACTCAAATATAAACTGTACTGAAAGTTTGTAAATAATGGAGGATGAACCCCTTCGAAGCCCTAGCTCTGCGCCTCTATCTGCCATGGAAGACAGGCTTCATGTTGGCGTACGTTCAGTCTACGTCTAAAAAATCTTTATGCTACCAGGGCCGGCTTATGGCAAAGGCCAGGGAAGCCTGCGCTTCCAGCCCCCCAAAAAAGTTTAAAATAAGGGTTCCCAAAATTCTAGGATCTATATATGTATATATGGCCCAAAAAAAATTTGCACTAGTCTCCTTTACACAAAATAAGCCCAATTAAAATTTAGGAGCCACGAAATAGGCCCAAACGGTAGAATTACTCATTAGAAACACTAAGACATTTTTAAAAAAAAATTAAGGGATGGCCGGAAGAATATATTGTGCCGATCCAAAAAAGAAGAAGAAAGAAACGCAGCAAGCTGCAAACACTTCATGCTTCACGCTTGAGGAGTCGAAGGGAAGGGAAGACAACAACTGACGACTGTGGACGGAAATACTTGCATACAGAATTCATTGATCAACAATTATTTTCGGTCAACCATGTCTCAAGAAAGATTAAATGAATTGGCTATATTGTCTATCGAGAAGGAGTTGGTGAAGCAACTTGACTACGGAGACTTAATTAGTACATTTGCAGCAAAAAGTGCGAGAAGACTAATTTTCAAATGATGGATTTTGAGGTATTGTAATAGTTGCATTTTTTGGGGGATAATTATATATATGCTTCTATTTTGTAATAATAAATCTTTTGTAATAATTTTTTTATGAGACTCTTTGTTAACCACTTTTGTATGAAAAATATAGAAATGCCTCATTCAAGAGGTTCGCTTCCGGCCTCCAAAATTTATGAGCCGACCCTGTATGCTGCTGACAAGTGATTATTCATGCTCTTGGAGCTTGGCAAATGACACTCTAGAACTCCTAACAACCACCCAATCATTATGATGCCCTTTCAGCTCTCGGTGTGAGGGATTGATCTAAACAGCTTGGAGTCCAACATACAAATAATCCCAAAATCTTTTGTTTGCATGGAAACCAAACAAGTCCTAAGAAACATGAAAGAGAAGAGAAGGTGCTGCAAAAAGAAAACAATAAAGAGAGTGAAAGAAACATTAAAGAAGAAGATAGTCAATCCTTAATTAAGCAAAAAAACCTAGCCCATTAGCTTTTCTTGGACAATCAACATCTCTTGACAACAACATAGAACGCAAAATTTAGCCTCCACCTTTGATGATAATCAGATCCTACTCGAAATTAAAACAACAACAAAAAAAACAAGTTAAAGTAAATTCCCAACCTCTTACTTTCGAGTCATTATTCAGTGGTTCTAGGGTACAGCAACGTGGTGCCCCAACACCATTCTCCCCTATAAATTTATTTGGGAGCCATATACTTAGTCCTAGGCTCCAAATGAATTTGTGGTGGAAAACGGGGTTGAGGCACCCCGCGGCAGTGCCTAGGACCACCTAGTAATTTTTTCTCTCTTCCCTCCCCCCTCTTCAGTCATTCCACATGGAAAAAACACTAGCATTATTGGGCCCCTGACCCGAATCCCCGGCCCATCCTCCATACCCACTCGACGGCATATCATAATCCACCTTAACCAGAGCAAGTTCCTCATGACCCGACCCGCCAACACTAGTACCCGAATTCGAGCTCAATCCCATTCCAAGACCATTATTACCAAAATACCCTCCACCATAACTCCCACTTGAGCTCCCATTATTCTCCATAACCGAAGATGAGGATCCACCCACACCCATCAACCCATGAAACAAACCCGGATTCCCCTGAAAATACCCATTATAGAACTGGGTACTCTGGTTCAACTGCAGCTGGGTCTGAATGTAATTTTGCTGAAACGCGGGGTCATTTCCGTACGGAGAAATCTCATGGTTTTGTAGAGAGAGCAAAGGCTGAGGTTGCTCATATGCCTGCTGCTGGTGAAGCAGCAAGGGGTAGTTCTGGAAGTTTGTGGTTAGAGCCATCATTTCTTCGCGTTTTCGCGACGATTCGATGGCTTGGGCTTCTTTCAATCTCTTGGCGGCTCCGCCTCCGATTGGCAACGTGTTGCTTTCGAGGATCGCCTTGACGTCATAGCGGTTCATGTCGAAGTTTGTGACGGCGCTTAGGCCTCGGAACTTTATCGCCGCTATGTCGTATGCTTCCGCGGCTTCCTCCTCCGTGCCTGCATCGTCCAATTTGCATTCATGAGGATAAGTATTGTCTTACTGTGAAATGTAGAAGTCAAGACATGATCATAACAACAATTTCTTGACTTTTCAATGTTCGTTCATAAAAAAACACGAAAATAAAAACATATATAGAAAATAGAAATTAACAAGTCCTAACAGATGAACAATTTGCTTCAAGTGATCAAAATATTTTGCCGGCCTATCGGATTCATCCAATTCTAACGTTAAAGACACGGGAACTGGTGGCCGACTTGGGACATTGACAACGTTCAAAATTATTGACATCATCTACTAAGGTGCATTTAATTTGCAGCGATTAATTAGAACAGGAGGAGAGCTCCCGAAACCTAGACATGAATATAACAATAATTGATGATGTAAACCCTAAGTTAAAAATACTTGCTATATGCGTGCAACCTATAATGTTTTAGAATTATTCATTCATTACATGCTGGCTTCTTTCTTACTGCAGTATTCTTCGTGATGTGTATTTGTTAATTTGGCCGATTTCTCCGCAAGTAATGAATTGAAACATCAAGAAGTTAATCAAGGAAAATAAATAACTCACTGAAGGTTCCCAAGTAGAGGTCTTTGTTCCCTGCCACCCTTCCGATCCTCGCTTGCCATCTTCCATGCTGGTGATGCCTGTTTAGAAACATCTTCTTTAGAGTCAGAGAGAGAGAGAGAGTGTGTGTGTGTGTGTGAGAGAGAGAGAGAGAGAGAGAGAGAGAGAGAGAGGGGTATGTTTATAACCTTGTAACTCCACGATACATCGATGCACCCCTAGAAAAGCCACTACTCTTCCTGAAATGGATTACCAGATGATCATGAAAGTAAGTTACTGTCGAAAAAATATTGCACATGCAGCTAACAAAGTACCGTGATAACACCTTGTTAAGGAATACAATCTCACATAGGTTGGTATTGAATGTGTGATCACTTAATATGGTATTCAGACCTCTTCATCCACTAGCTTAAATTTGCAGGTTTGCTATAAAAATTTTATATGGTACCAGAGCAGGCCTATTTCATCCCTCATTATTAAAAAATGAGGCTACATGTGACAAAACTCAAATGCTGCTCCATCTGGTGGAGAGATTAAGGATCTAATTTACAAAACGAATATATTCACATAAAAATATCAGTACACTTCGAAGTACAGTTTCAATAAGAATTCTTATGAGAGCATACAAAAATGCAAACAACATTTTCATATTGAAAAAAGATTCACAATTATTTTGAAATTTATAGTGTCAGGTATTTTAGATTGAAAAGGAAGAAAAATAAAATCATAAAAGGCCATATCGTTATTTATCTTTCGGAACTTTAAAAATTTACGTATTATCACTGCCCTTTCTCGTATGGTGCCAATAACAACTCTTAAGAATAGATGAGAGAGCATATACATGATTATTACCTTCTAATTGAGGCCACAAATTCTTGCCTTGTCATGTGTTTCATCTCCTCAACTTCCTTCTCGTAGTTACTGATCTGTAATTTTTAATCGCGTTAACAAGATCAAACATGCGATAATCAAAACCCTTAGCATACTTAAATGGATAGAACAAAATTTCACTTAGAAATAAGGAATTTTACTTAAACTTTTCTCTCAACAAATCCGAAGTCCCTAACCAATCTTAATATATATACTGAAATATGTCTTAATTGCACTCTTTATCCCAACACATACAGGGAAGTTGGTAGTGGTAGATGTCCCCCAGTACTTCAGTGCAGCCAGATCATAAGCCCTAGCTGCTTTATCTTCTTTATCATACCCACCTGCTCAAAGTAAAAGAAAATAAATAGCAGAAAGGGAAAAGATAATTGGAAAAAGATCTAACCATTAAGTAAGAAGAAAATGATTGGAAAAAGAAAATTGCACTTACCCAAATAGACTGGATATTCATGATGGTGGTAGCCAAGAAACACAACCCATGACAATGGCAGAAAATGATCAGTAGCATTTCATTAAGATGTTTTAGCTCAAGAAATTGTCATAAATTCATGTATATACATAGTTTTTTTTCTTATTTATGGAAAGACAGAGAGACAATCTTGTACCTTGGCGACCTTTCCTTGATTGTCCTTCCCTTCTACAACTGTTATCCCAGAGATGAGCTTCATACCTTCCTGTCCATCTATGCCTGCACTCCAACCAAAAGGCTTAGATCTCGGAAATGCTACGTTCCCAAAACAAAAAAAAAATACCCTTATTCAAAAGGTGTTACGTACCCAGAAAATACCCTAACATGATGAATGTATGGTGCAGATTTAACTTGATGTGGCAAGGACTATGCGAAATGACATTAGTTTTCAAATTCTGAGCACTTTTTGGGTACTTGAGTTATGTGTCTGAACTTAAAAGTTTTTTTTTTTCCCTCCTGACACATAAGTGCACTTCTGATGGACATAGTGCCAATAAAAAAGAGGTCAAGAGTTAAACTCCTCTTTCATGGTGCTAATGTATTACTCTAATAGTACTGGCTTTCGGCAATCAAAAAAAAAAAAACTTAAAAGTTACATAGATCATTGTATGTACTCACCTAGTTACACCTCTATATATTGAAGTTCTTTGCCCAAATGTATCCAATGTCCTTCTAGGGGCAGCTTCAACAATAGAATTGGTACTACTATTAGTACTGTTTTCGACAACAGTTTCGCTTGTCAACCCTTTGCTCCCACTGCCCATAGACAATGTCAAAGACTGCAAATTACTAGAACTTTCCTGGAATTCATAGGAACTAGGGGGGGTGCTGTTGTTCCCCAATGTCTCTTGCAATGGAAGTGGAACCAAACTGTTGCTTGAAAATAGGTAGTGATGATCACTTTCGTTTCCCTGGATTTCATTGTAAGAAACAAGATCTGACTGGCTCTGATCAGATTTGCAGCTCACTCCGAGAAAGTCTGCCACCTTTGGAACGTCACTGCCCCCGTGAGCATTCATCAAATTCCACTCTGAAAATATGCAGTAGTATAATTACATGTTGAAATGGTGACAATCAACAAACAGAATTTTGATACAGAATGATGTGTATCACAAATTAACATTATGGCTCATAATCTGAATGTATAATCTGAATGAGTTTTCTCTATACAATTTCAAAAGAAACAAAAGTAACAAGTAGCGATTCGTTTTCGGTGTAGCCTCTGTGTGTGTGTGAGAGAGAGAGAGAGAGTAGTTCACCTTGGTTTTGGAAAGGGTTATCCATGGTATCATTTACTAACCCTAGAGAGAAATGGTGGGACTGAGAGGCATGCAGAGTCGGTGGTATAGAAGAATGAGTGGGAGAAAGAGGAAAGGAAAGCCAGTTGTTTGAATTCATTGAACCCATAAAACTTTTTGCAAACTTTCTCTAGTAATCAATCAACAAAATTCCCCTGCAAAATCATAACAAAAGCAGTTAACGAAATTTCGAGGACACAAATATAAGATGTAAATGTTTGGAGTGCGATGCCTTCGGGTTTTACCAAGTTAAAAATCTGGCACTTCTCTCTCTCTCTCTAGTTTGGTGGAGAATGAAATGAGAAAGGATAAAGGGAAGGAGAAGAGGCTGAAAAAGAGAAAACTATGACAGATACAAGGTATTTAAAATCTCTCTCTCTCTCTCTAGGGACACACTCTCTCTCTCTCTAGGGATTGTTTATAGGGTTTCCTGCTAACCCCTTTTTGCAAGGGTAGGTCACTTTAAGTGGTCTCACACACAGTTGTGATCAAATTCCAATACTTATGAACTCTAATTTACGTAACAACAAAGGCCACGAGTGTCTTATTAGTATAATATTGGTGGTTTGTCCTCCCGGAAGACAAACACACCCTTCCAACTGAAAAATCCAATCTGCACCAAATCTCTTCCTCGATCTATCTTAAAGATAGCGATTTTCACACTTTTTTTTTCTCGTTTCCCTGGATTATCAATTATAAATATAAATTCAAATGGAACAAAAAAAAAGAAGTACAATTACCAAAGAAAGAGAATTAAAATCGATTACATACTTGTTTATTACTACATGACACCAGTCACATATTTGAATGACCGACCTGACTTCGGTGACTAGTCCACGTAGAATGGGACAATTAAATACTACTCATTTTCTCTCTCTAACCGAGTTGGGTTAGTGTATTGGAACTCTCTTCCTCGTTGGAAGCAATAAATGACACCCCAAAGCCCAGCATTCCCACACTCTGCAGATCATCCATTGGGGACACTCCTACGCAAAGTTACCTCTCTCTCTCTCTCTCTCTCTCTCTCTCTCTCTCTCTCTCTCTCTCTCTCTCTCTCTCTCTCTCTCTCTCTCTCTCTCTCTCTCTCTCTCTCTCTCTCTCTCTCTCTCTCTCTCTCTCTCTCTCTCTCTCTCTCTCTGTTGTTACTAGTTTATACACTCATTTGACTCCATAAACACAAGTATGATAGGCCCCACACCTCCTAAAAAATGCAGTATTAGTAGCATTGCTCTATTGGTATAGCAACACTTTGAAAAAGTTAGTGCATATATGGTAACACTAAACCAAAGAATATTTCACGAGTAAGGGACGGATCCATAAAAACCCTGAGGTAGAACTATATATATATCAGAGACTATTCGGTAAAATGAATAAGATTATGGAGGGGATCAAGTTATGGAAAAGTTGATCCCAAAAAAAAGTTATGGTAAAAGGAAATTAATAACTAATTACAAATTTTATTTTTTTAAAACCATGTAATTCTGGCAAATGAATTTGCACATTCAATGACAAAGGCAGGGGGCTATATCACCCTCTCAACATTATAGAAAAATATTTTAAAATGACCCCTTTTTATTTGAAAATTCTTGTTATTGCTCTCTATTTCACAAGTATTTTTTGAAAAATGTTGTTCTCCAATTACAAATAGCTTCAGTTTTCATTATCTGATAATATTCATAAGCCCTACAAAAAGAAGTATTATATTTTGGAGACAAATATATTTTTTACTGCACCAAAATTAAATTATGAATCCTAACTTTGTTCCTGACTAGCTATATTCTTTTCCAAAATTAGCATTTTACTATCTATATTATAAAACAGAACGATTTTTGTTAAAAATGTCTAGGCATATAAACGAAAGCAACTTATACAACCGTTAGATCACTTCCTTTAAAATTTATGATCGTACGATTAGGAAAAAATAAAAAAGGAATATTTAATCTCACCTTTTTCTACCAAATCTCAATCTCTCTCTCTCTTAAATTGGTTCTAATACTTTGTGAATTTGGAGGCAAATGTGTTAATGCACGGGAATTACTAAGAGATATAAAACTTATGTTGAAAGTGCCTTTAGGCACGGGCAATTTGCTAGTTGTAAATAAAACAGATACTATCAGTCTATATACCAAACTCCCATTCCATTTTATACCTAGGGTAGGAGTATGTTCTTAAGTGTAAATCATTTTGTGGATCCCCGAGTCTTGCATGTGTTAAAGTTTGATGTGTGTGTACGGACATGCAAATTTTTTTATACCAAGTAGCCGACAAATTAAATCAAAAAAGGACTAGAAAAAGAGTAAACCTCACTCTTATTTTAAAAAAATAAGGACTTGAATTTAACCAAATTATTACTAATTAACTAATAGAATAAGAAAAGATTGAACGATTTTGTTGTGTTTTCCAAAGTTAGAATTCTGTTGACCATCTAATTGGAAACCGCATTCGTCAATGTCTAACTTAAACTCGATAATAAAAATTTTTAAAAAATGCTTATTTTTAAAGTGCATGTCCTCTATAACTAGAAGCCTGTGTTGTACCCACTAGCTACATCTTTGACTATGTGCCTCCTGTCTTCCACTCAGAACTCAGATGTAATAAAGAACTTTGAAAGATCCTAGCCATCCATTGGATTGCTACGTCTGGAGTAAGTTGAATGGGCGGTTCTGATTTTAGGGTAGAGTTCATGCAAATATTGATCAGTTGACCCTTTTTCAATTAGAGTGATTAATTAGGAGAAATTTAGTACTAGTTGCTATGCCTGCTAATCTAGGGTTTCCTGTCATGGTGGCTGTTGATCAACATTCTGTTAATGTATCAGCTGGGCCATGAGGGCCATGTCACTGTGGGGTTTTTTTTTTTTTTTTTTTTCCCCACATAATAAGATGATGATGAAATTTTATGAATTTAGTTAGTTACCTCTCGCGCGGCACATACGTAATGGTGTGTATAATGGGCCCATCATGAAATTCACTAACGTTCATTGATATGTGAATGCCAGTACCTTCAGGCTTCAAGTGATGGATAAAATATGTGAATGTCAGTTGTCTCGAAATAAATCGAGCTGAGCGTAAGCTAGACCAAACACGTGGTGTTATTATATAAAAGAAAAACATGGTAGCAATGTTGTTGCTTTGTTCAGAAATGGAATGTAAACTTCAAAAACCAAGTTAATGATTTTCAAATGGGGGTGTTTGACTGTTTTTGCTTAAAATTCATCTACAATAACTTGACGGTCACATTTTTACTTTGACCACTGCACATAACCATCCCTGTTACATACAGGAGGCATTATTTTTATATATATGATTTTCAATGGGGATGGATGGCATTTTATTTATATTATATATATATATATATAGATAGATAGATGGAAAATCATATTATTGAATGCATGTGCAACAAGATTTTATGTACACATATTATATCTCTATGCAGCATATATACATTGGATAAAGGCCATAGTGTTAAGCAAATAATATCATCTGTTACATATATATATATGATTCGGAATTCGGATTTAATACTTGACAATCAGACATGCACATGCAAAATACTTTTAAGTCCCAAAGAGGAAAATTTAAGGAAAGAAACTTTTAAAAGTCTACCTGCCATTGTTGAAGAAACATTTCCCTGCCAGATTCTGTACACAACTGACTGAGAGGAACTATATATAAAAGTTTGGGTTAATTTGACTGCAACTTCTTCAACACAAAAGCCTCCAAACGCCCCCTACAATATATCAAAAAACTCAAAGGAAGGGGGAAAAAAAAAAAAAAAACTTAAACCCATCATCCGAAAACACTAAACGAATCACTCCAAAAACAATACAACAAAGGTACTACTGGACATTATGGATACATACATGCAATGCAGAGGAGACCATTGAAAGTGGAAAATTTTCAACCACTGCATGCCCAAACGAGGATGAAGAAACTCTCTCTCTCTCTCTCTATACGTATATTTATTTCTTGGAAAATGTGTGTAGAGAGAGAAAGAGGGTATTGTATTGGAAGTTGGGGGGGTGGTGAATGCAGGTGGTGGGGATTCGACACCGGCATTTAATCAGACCGCCACGCCGTTTGGGGTTTTGCGGCCAGGTTCGGAGGAATGTGACCGCCACGTGTCGGTTCATCTATAGGCCCACCTTCCTTCGTTTGTTTGACTGATGAACATTTGGTCCCACCCTTTGAGAGCCCCTTCCCTGATTATCCGCTGGACATCTCTGCAAATTTGCATGCTTGCACCTATACGACAAAATATCCGAGTAGGGCCCACTTATGTGCGATTAATGACTATTATTGTAACGACTCGCTCCTTCTTTGTACAATATTGTCCACTTTGGACGCCAAAACCCATAAACTTAGTTACGAGGAAGTCTATGGGCTTTGGCGTCTAAAGTGGACAATATTGTACAAAGAATGAGCGGGTCGTTACAATTATACCCTTTAGTTTTACTTCCCAAAGCGGTTGGTGATAATACCAAAATTATTTTCGTAGGTGCCAAAACTCCAATACATAAAAGACTTGTATCATATCCAGTGTACAAGTCTTTGTTGTATTGAAATTTTAGCACCAATAAAAACAATTTTTGCATTATTATTTCCCAAAGCATACTATACAAAATTCTCTAGTTTGATTAATAAACAATAACTATCATTATCTGGGCTATCTACAGAGGCCTGACGATTTTCCTTGAGAAGGGCATGACAAATGTGAAGATAGAAACCGAATCCAGCGTTGCAGTGACGTTGCTCAATGAAGGACCGTCTCTGAATCACCCTTAGCGCATACTAGTGGAGGAGGCCAGCATTATTACAGCCAAGACCACCACCATTATTTACCCATACATAACGATAAGCCAATCAAGACTGCCAATTGTCTGGCCCGTTTTGAATCTCAACACAATGATAACTTAACTATTGTTACACCAAATGTGTCGCGCCGCTCGCTGCCAGGGAGTTTGTTATAGCGGACTGCTTGCGTGTTTGAGGCATATTAGAACCTAGGTTTAGGTAGTGTTTTGCCTCTCTTTTGTCGCTACTAATATGTTATTCCTATGTTACCTTGACGATGTTCTATTAGCTTAATTTTAATGAAATTCCATTTGATCCAAAAAATATAGTATATCATTAGTTTTCCTGAAAACAATACTCCATGAAATCTATAATTCCAACATATACCTGAGTAACAAGCCACTACATTTGCCTAATTTGTAAAACTACCATCTACAAAACCTAAACTTAACATGTGTGAGGAGAAGTGTTTTTTTTTAACGTCTAGGGCTAGGGTCGCGGCCTCCCAAATGATATAAATTATTTGTTGTACTTTATCTGTATTCAAGAATAAATGTGGTCATTTATAATTGGTCCCTTCGAAATGATTTTACCTTGAGATTTTATTTACTTATGGGTGGTTTAGTTGCCAAAAACAAAAAAACAAAATGTGGCCTTGTAGTGTGATAAGTAGTAATGACATAACACATAAGGATTGGTGCCAGGAGATTATGATCTGTTGAAACTTAGAGCAGTTTAGGGGAGGTAGGTATTGTAGTTTACGGGAAATCACGAGGGCAGTTTGGGAAGAAGCTAGCTAGCTAGCTAGGGCTAGCTCGTGAGAATCCAGAGAGGAAAGTTTGAGATCGAGTTTCAAAGAAGGGGCCGGCCGGGCCGGGGTGAGTGTGTGTGCATGGGAGGCAATGCCGGGGAAATGCTCGTGTCGCCTCGGTCGGACTAACAAAGCCCCTTTCTAAAGGGAAGTACTACTCCTAGCAATTGTATTCAATTCTTCTAGGACTACTGCAGCCTTTGTTTTCTTTTGTGCATACTTCAAGGTTAGGGTATAGGGCCTATAGGCTTAGGGTTAGGGTTAGAATTTTAGGGTTGTTTTCTTGGGTCAATTATTTCATTATTTTAGTATATATAACTCGGGATATCGATCCGGATCAACTTATGCACACTCGTCAAATTGGATACCATTCACGTCGTGAAGTAGCAGAGATTCCGATTAAAGCTGGGATCTCTCATTTTATTGCAGTTGTTCTATTCTAGCAGAAACAAGAATATTTGCAATATTAACACTGATAACAAGATAAAGGTTAGAGTATATTAGGTTTTACGAATGGAAAAAAAAAGAAGAAAAGATAAAGATAAAGGTGGTTTCCCTACCCCACAAAAAATATATAAAAGGTTCCAAGGCATTAGTTGATCGGCACAATGATAATATGAGTCCCATTAAATGGTGTTGTAAGAAGTTTTGTGCACTTGTACAAATCGTAATTAATCGAAAATTATGATTAAAAAAATGTGGAAAATTTAATTGGTTTAGATTAATCGATACATACAAGCGAATGCATTTAACAGAGACCAAAATTGACAAAATTATTTATTACAGAGACTAAAATTAAACAGAACCAATAAACTGAACAAAAACAACTATTTGAATAGGAAAAATCACATTGAGGCCCATGTAAAATGTAGTATCACACGATGTCCTTAAAATAGATTAGCAGCCTCATTAGTGAATAGAATCGGTCAACATTTGTCTTCTATGAGTAAGAGAAAAAAAATGCTACTAATACACACTTTAATTAGAATTTGTACAACGTGTACTCCTTAAATTGCATAAAATTTCATAAGCTCAATAATTCATAACATATTGTATACTCCCCCCGTCTAATATTGTTTCTCTTTTGAAAGTCAGGTCATTTTTAAAACAAAAAATAATAATAATAAGCATGTTCGTGAATTTTTTTCAATTTAAAAATCTCAATTAATTTTTTGGATGCCAAAGAAATTCAAAATATAAACACATAAGTATTTTAGTTTTAACCAAGAAATTGTACACAATTTTTACAAAAGGACAAACAATACGGGACAAAAGGAATAAGCTTTCGACATATATTTGTCACCAGATTTTTTTTTTGTCATTCGTTATCCTAGGGGACCTGGGGAGGGAGATGGGTGCTTACGGGAATCGAATCCTGCTTGTCACCAGAATATGAGTTGTGTATTTTAGCATTTCACTTTTCTATATGATAAAATCAGCATAGATATGAAGAGCCAACTTTTGAGTTTCTAATTAATTGTCATCAATTCCTTTTTCTCGAAATACATACAACCCTGTCTCTATGCATGTGGCCTGATCATCAATGGAAGGATAAAATAACGAATAATCTTCTTATATCATATATAGTTTTTGTATACTTCAACAACGGGTAAAAGTAATTTAATCAAATCAAATGGTGGCAAATTAACTGTCGATATCGATGACGATGCATGGTAGGCTAGTATTATCTAGAGGGATATATATTTACTAAAAAAAGTTATTAAATGTTAATTATATTTATTATAAAATACTATACAACATTCTTTATTAACAACTGATCGACAATCCCACGAAAATAATGGGATATTTTTAATATAAAAGGGGAAAAAAATAATATATCAAGCAGTAGATTAAGAAATTACAGAATCTGTAAAAGCATGTGCATGGCATTGTCTTGGTTTGAGATATGAAACAAATAAAGAAAATGAACTAGTAAAACATATACGAATAAAAAATAGTAACTCTTACTGTATTAGGAAATGGATCCTAGATTGGAGAGATCAGTAAGTCTCCTCTAACTTTGACTTTGTTAGTAAATTAATGTGTAGGATTTTTGCTCATGTGAACCCAATGTTTGGATCTTGTAATTAACCTAGAAAGTAATTAGTTGTGAATTGCCAATGAGCTCTTACCTCAGTTGGCATCACCCATCGCCTTCTTGAGTGGAGGCCTGGATTCGAGCCCCATGAGGGGCGGTTGATTGAGGTTCAGGGTTCTCCTGTGGACTAACTTACTAACTTCCCGCTAACCTCCACTGATGTATACAATATTAGCAAAAAAAATTGTTTATTGAAATCTCAGGTGAAGTAGAAACAAGCGAGCTGTGGCTCTTAGATCATCTGATAGTACTCCTTAGCTTTCAAGGGCCGGAGGTCTGGGATTTGAGTCTATGAAAAGACATCGAACCCCCTTTGATTGTTAACCCACTAATTTTCCGTCTAACCATCCACTAATGTATATAATGTTGGCAAAAATAGAAAAGTAGGAAACAAGCGACCTTAATCATTTTTCTATCCAGCAAGCTAAGAGCATATTTATGCATGTAGCTTTCAAGTTTTTTTTTTTGTACATATCTTTTCTTGATTTACAAATAGTATCGATGTTATTGCGGACAGAAATGCTTGGGACACGGAAGTCCTGAAGACGCAATCGATACACTTGAGTCTCACACGATGTAGTGTGACCCACCGCACATATCGAACGACTCCAAAATTCGATGTATGTGAACTCGCTGGAGCTAATTCCGGATATGTGTATCGTTTATTGCAAATTCCATTCAATTTCAGGCATGAAGGTAATTCCCAAGCTTTTAAAGGAGCTTGAATTAGGGTTCCAATAATGGACTGATTCATTCGCCTAAGAATAGCTATCTATGTCTCTGCTGTCACATTCCATATATATTCCTTTCGAGCCCAGTCCAATCTCCATTCATTCCTTTCTATACTTTACTGAATGAAAAGATGACCTTTAATTTGATCGAAAAATTGAATATTGAAATTAAGATTACCTACCTGGCTAGTACCCAATTAATAATTGTGTTTCTGAATAAAATATTTTTGTAACATCAAAACAAGTAGGGGTGGGGAGGGGCTTCAGCTTGATTAGGTTGAAGTTCCAGAGAGAGGGAGAGAGGGGAAAAATGCATTAGAAGGTTCAAAAGGAGGGGAAAATGGGAGTTGGGAATGCTATCTTTTTTATTTTTTCTAGACGAAAGGGAATGGAGGGAGTGACCTGCCCCAAGGCGTGACTATTGAGTCTCCAAACCCGCAGGGGGTCTTCAGAAGGTGATCGAAATCCAAAGATGTGAATTGCCTCACATGCGGCCAGAACGATCCGCAAGGGGGAGTCAGAGGGGTCCAAACCCGAGTCGTTAGACCTCCGTCCCCAGAGTTCAAGGGGACGTCGATATCACGCCTTGAACGCGCAACCTCGAAAAGGGTGATTGTAACTAGTACTTTTTAAGTTCTATATACTCTTGCAAAAAAACTAAATTGAATGGGCATAAAGAAATGGGCCAGATTTGTTAAGGTTAAAGGTGGGCGGCCCAGAAAGAAATGGGCCGGCCTACCAGAACAAAGAAATAACTTTGGCCCCCAGCTAACCTCCGAGTCTTCCCCTGTGGCTTTTGCCCCAAGAAATTTAATTTAATTTCTTAAATCGTTTTTTTCACAAAGCACGTACATAAGCCGCCCCTCTCTCTCTCTCTCTCTCTCTCTCTCTTCCTGCGATCTACACGGTGGTTTCAGTCACTGCGAAACAGGTACGCTAATCGCTAATACCTATCGAATCCTAGAAATTGCGTACAGATTATTCGCATGTTTGCGTGTCGATTGCCCTAGAAATTTGTTTCCTGGACTTCAATTCACGTGTGTCTCAAATTATTCCCTATTCTTTAGATTTTTTTAAGTTGATGGAGATTTGATTATTACATGATTATCTATGTATGTATACAGATGCACAATTACGTACAGATATGTATCCATTGGGAATTTCTTGTGATCATTGGCTGATACTAAAAACGCTTGTATCGATTTCAAACTCGAGGTGAATCACACTAGACACCCCGGCACACGCGATGCACATCCAAATCGTGTTTATGCAAACGATAGAGAGAGGAAAATCTTTAATTTTTTGATATTGTGTAATGAAATCCGGATGTGTGGGAAGAAAGAAATTTGGGGTGGCAGTTTTTTCTTTCCTTTCTTCTTGGCAGCTTTTTTAGGTAGTTAAAGCGGTGGATTGGGTCAAAAAAGGTGCGAGTCAGAGTCACATAATGCACGGACGGGTGCGGGAGCACAAGCGTGAAAGCGTCTTTAAAAAAACCTCCCAAACAACTAAAATTTGTGAGTGCGAGGATTGGAGCACATGCGCAGAGCGATGATTGAGAGCAGGAGCGAAGACCATTTTGAAGGATTATATGACTAAGGGTCAATCTCAAAACTTACGTACGTTCACATCATAAAGGGCGTTCCTTTATAATAGTATAGTAGATGATAGATGTGTTCATTTTCTTTTTTTCATTCTTGGGAGAATTTATGTAACAGATGAAACTTTAGTGCGCATTTATTTGGAGACAGGTGTTGATGTTCTTGAGGCACAGGCATATTGCTTCCGCCTCTCTGTGTGCTTAGAATTATTCATTTTGGTTTTGAATCAAAGTTACAAAAACTTCCAGACATAGATTTGTCTAACACTGTCCATTACATGTGGGTTTTACACGATGCACGTGGGACCTGCACATATCAAATGGCTCCACATTTGTATCTGGACAGTTTTGTCAAAACTCCGAAGTATTTTCAATAAGCTAAGTGAACTTTTAACACTCCCATTTTGGTAAAGAACTCTATGTTTTGTCCTGATATACTTCCGCTACAAATTGAAGCGTAATTTCATATATTTTCCTCAAGGAAGAAAAAATATGGATTGTGTATGTTGTGTGAACATTGCTCCCCATTAGCTAAACCTGAGTATTTACTCTAGCACTAACAAAATGTGTGTTGTCAAGTTGAAAGGAACGTGATGGTGAAAGCATACGCGCAAGAGCACATTTACAAGCACCCCTGGGAACGAGTAACCTCTGCATCTTGGCGCAAGTTTTCAGACCCTGAGAACAAGCGGACTTTATCCCATATCCTTGAAGTGGACACTTTGAACCACAAGCTTGACACGGAAGCAGGGAAGCTTTACACCACTCGTGCCCTAACCATCCACACTCCTGGACCATGGTTCGTGCGCAAAATTGTTGGTCAAGAAATCTGCCATTGTGTAGAATCTACAGTTGTTGATGCACGATCTCGGTCGATGCAACTCACTACTCGCAACATGAGTCTAGAGAAGTTCATAGAAGTGGAGGAGAAAATCAGGTATGATCCTCACCCTGATAATCCAAATGGGTGGACAATTTGTAAGCAGGAGACTAGTATAAGGATTAAGCCATTGTCAGCACTTGCGTCAATGGCAGAGAAGATAGAGCAACGATGTGTTGAGAGGTTTCAGCAAAATAGTGTTAAGGGTAGAGAGGTAATGGAACGAATGTGCAAATATCTTGAAGCAGAATCCAGTGGGATTTCACTCTAATGTTGACTCGAGTTCTTTCAGTTTGGAATTTTGAAGTTCTAGGTTTTAGGGCCTTTAAGCTCTTGTAGAGAATTAATGGAAGAATCGAAGTGGCTTCTTCACTTTGCTCTTATAGCTTTTTCCATGTTGGTGCTATGGTATTTGTAAGCTCTTTTAGGAAAGAAACTTAACTTGAATGTTCAGGCCTGTAAAGTTTAACGATTATGGTCTTGGAATCTCCTGTTTGAACCTGAGTATTCTAATGTAATAACATGTTGTTTGGATGTTGTGTTCTGATGCATTTCTATTTTCATCTCTAGCACATTAAGTGATGATATGTGTGGTATGTTTTGAGAAACTGTTTCAATGGAGAGTTAATAGTCCAGCTGGACCAAATTTATATAGCTTGTTCTAAACTATTCAATGTGCTTTTTACAACTTACTCAACGCAGTACGAAAGCATGGTGTTTTTTCCATTTTGAAATGGTTGCTTAATTCTTCGAAAGAGTTTGTATTCAACCTTAGTTTCCCAACTCCATGAGGAATATAGTGCAGGGAAAAGATGGCATTGATTGTCAAAGTTTGTTATGATGCATTATTCATGAGGTACGGCCTCCAGAATTAATGTCCATTGGTAGTTGTAATACACTTGCACTATGTCATTGTTTTCTCATGTCATGAGGTAATGATGCTATACCATGTCCTTCTATGGTTTAAGGTGCAAATGTCATACCTTGTCTTTGTATTGTTTGAGGTTTGGACCACGACGTTAATTGGAAGCTTAGAAAAGATCAATCAAAATGTTTTCTCGGTATAATTAGGAAGTGAGAACTTGATGATCTACTGGCTTATTTACAACTCTCTCCAACAAGGTTCATGTATATCTTCTATCTATGAAGTATATGCGTTCTCAGGAATGTGACTTGGGTGATTTGAAGATCTTTAGGCAGCATTAGTTTGAGGTTTTGTGTGGTGGTGCTAGGTGGCTGATGTTCTTTGAAATCTACATGGGAATGTTTGGTTGTAGTTAGGACAGTAAAATGTTGTGCTGGGCTCTCAGAGTCTACATGGTACCGATTGGTTTTCTCCTTGTACCTGCAAATGACTAGTTTCTAGGTATGCCAGTTGAAGTCCTGCCTTTTATTTTTTGGCCTCTTGCTTATTGATTTTCTGTTCTGGTTGGGGAGAGGAAGAAATTAAAGGCGGGGAGGGTAGGCGCTGATGATTGAGCTGCGGTGTTCTCGTTCGCGGATTTGTCAGAAAATACAAGATGTTATTTCTCATTGAGGTTTGCTTTGCGACGATAAAGTGGAAATCTGTGGAATTGCCGAGTTCAGATATTCTTTTGCCGACAGCTTTGTTATTATCAGGAATTGATGCAATAAAGCAGTTGAACTAGAATAGGCATTCCCTCCGCAGTATTTTTTGTATCCAGTGGTTCAAGAATATTCCTTTTGTTGAATTTGTGACAACATATTAGTACATATTATATATACGTTCCAGTTTGAGAAGTTTGAATCCAAGTGCAGAGACATTACAAAAACCTCGAATGGCTGATTCTGTATATAACTTATCGTTGTGGCCTGAAAGCGAGTTCGTCATCAGATGGCTGATGCGCAATTGTATTTCCAGCAAAACATGGTCTGTTTACTGTTGAAATAGTGAAAAAAAACATCTCCTACTTCCCTAATTTGGTTTTGAGAAGTGAGAATCTGTTGAACTTCTCAAATATTAGTATCCAACAAGCACAAGATGTGCAATATTATAGTAGGAAATTAATATTGTTAATCTCTACTTTATCAGTCCGATGAGATTTATATTCCTTCACTTTTAGTCCAATCAAAAAACGGGTTTTAGAGCCCTGCAGTTTCAACAGTCTTCAAAGAGAGGGTGCAGTTAGTTAATCCGATCGCGAGGGAAACCGACTCAGCTTGATTGTAAAGAAAACACACCTTCACTCCCACCTAGGTCATACAATCCTCCGGTAAGACTACCTCGCTCTACTCTCTTACTCTCAATCTTCAGTTTCGGAAATTTTAGTAGTCCGGGATGTTACCAAAATGCATTTTGATCATGCCCACACTCGTGCATGCTCATTTACATGAATACCTATCTGATAAAGAAAGATGAAACACTAGTTTGTTCCACATGAGTAATGAGGCTCCCTGCACTGAGAGAAGCTGGTACCAGTCCCCACTCCCTCAGTGCTTCTCACAGGGACCACTCAGCATTCAAATCCATCTCTACTTTTTGTATACAGCTTAATGAAAACGATCATTCACTCTAGATTTCAAATCCCAACTCAGTTTCTGCCAACTAATTTATTTCCAAGTACTGATGCCGATTCAGAATTGTACAACCCTTTATCGATACCCCAATAAAAACCCACAAAAAAAGACTCAAATAAAGTGGTGAAACGATAAACTGGGCAATAACACCAAGGACTGAGCACCCATTTCCTGCACAAATCAAATTAAAAAAGGAAATTATCCTGATGAAATTGTTCTCTCAAAAGGAAATCGCTCCAATGTATTCAATCCAGAAAAAAAAAACCAACGTATCAAATACTCCACTAATTAGAAGTAGTGAATGCCATCAAACTTCTTTTGTATACGGTAAATATGAGGAGATTCATGCAGAGAAGATCCCGATTCCAAAACCCCATTCTCCCATTGTAATGCACAGCAAATTGCAATGGCTTTGTGCATGGAAAAGTAAAACAAAAGTGAATGAAGCAACACATATAGATGGTGACAATGTTCATATGCAAAGCTTAGCACCAAGAATGCAACGAATAACTTCCCAATTCCATATTATGAAGAAATTGCACAAACCCATTTGAACCAGGATGATACGTTACAAAGCAAATCACACCAATGTCCAACCAAACCAGCACAAAGACAACTGGAGCCAAACAAACAATCTCGACAAACACAAGCGATAAAGTGTTCTTTAAACAGCAGAGATGTCCTAAACGCCAAAGTTCCCAGGAAAGATAGCAAATATAAGATAAGAACGGGTACGATGCTGGGAGGCACTTAGGAACTACTTCCATAGATGAAGAAGAAGCAACAGATATTCAGAACCATTAAACTTCTCACCCCAGACGGCTCTATATTTTATCAAGCTTGTCTGCCTTGACAACAGGGTTGGCTTTAGCTATAGCATCCCGTGCAGCAGTGCGGTAATCAAAAGGGCATTCGTGCTTGTCCGAGTAGCGATGGGACCCACAGAAGAGGTTACCGCACCTACATTTGAACCCAGTTAAGCCAACTCGCTTCTTGCAAGTGGCGCACCTACTAGAACCCTCCTTTTCCTTTGGCTTTGCCTCAACAGTTTCCCCAGAGCCAAATGCAGGAGTTGGTGGCACAGAAAGTGTCTTTTGTTCCACAGAATCCAATTGCACATCCACAGTAGCAGAAATGGCAGGTCCTTTTCCACTTCCACTCGATGACCCATTGACGAGGTTCTCAATGGATGTAGCGGCAAGTTTAGCCTGTTCTTGTTTCAATATCAGGTCCTTGTGACACTTGGAACACATGTTCATGGTTGCCGCACTTCCAAAGAAGCCACAGTTGTTGATGCACAAGATAGGACCTTCAGGAGCAGGTTGGCATCCAGTCTCATCATGCTCCATTTTTCTGCACCTCTGCTGCACAAAATCCGCTTGAAAATCTACAAACGGAAAATAAAATTGGCACAGCCACATTTATATTCCAATTTAAACCTTGAAAAACATAAGCAGGTATATTGAACATCTCACAATTCCTAAAGTAGTATGGTGCCAGAAGCAACTAGGTCAAGAAGCACCATTTTGAACAAATTAGTTTCAATTGGTTTGGCTTCAAACGCATGCTGGTCAATGATTTTCAGTTCCATGAACACCAAAACTAAACATTCAGAGTTAAGCTGACAGCTAAACAAAACCAACCAGGAAATTCACCATATACATACCAAGTGAAGCATGATGATAGAAACTCATCATCATAACCATCTAAAGACCATAAGTACCTCTTATATCCTTCCTTCCATGTAGGGACAATGGTTAACAAGGACATGCTTAACTGCCAAAGGTCCATGATAAGCTACGGTTAAAACTAGTAAGTCCCCAGCATGCATTAGTAATTTAGTATGTACAGGCACATCTAATGCATTAGCATGTACGGTAACTAGTCACTGACTTGTGCAACACATCTTAAACTGATAGAGTGAGATCAACAACCTAATAGAAATGATACATCATACATGCATGATATTCATAGATCAGATTCAAGATTAGATTCCTTTTGAATATCTAGAGTTTCAAAATCAGTCTTTTGCCTAAAGGAATCGGGGTAAGTGAAGTAGCAATTCAATCTAACGTAGAGTCTTGTACACATTGATACACTAAACTTGACTACTAAGGCATACTTACTGGGAGCAATCCAAATACGCATGCCATGTTGGATAGCTTGCAGTGAATTATTGGACCCATGTTAGGATTAGAACGTCATCAATCAAACAATGATATCAGAGCTATAGTTTGTCGAGGTATTTGTTAGAAGTCTTCCTTTTGCATGTATTCCCTACTTACATTTTTTATCTCTGGGTGGATGTTTAGTATATCGACGTGCAACGCATGGTTTCGATTGATGGATGGTGTTAGATAAGGTGATACACACTGTTGGGCTCATTCCTAACACCTTACACTTTAGGGGACCCATGATCAAACATGGCGATAAAAATCCTATATAACCTTTTTCAATTGTGGCGTCCAACACATAGACTTTGCCAATTTAGAAGGGTCTGTGAACTATAGTTTACAAACCACCATATAATTGTCACTAACAACCTAGCCAGGTCCCAAGTAAAATCGACATCCGCCCCGCCCTCTTTATCATCTGCTAACTAGTATCAACGCCGGCCACACACAACTTTTTAGCCAAATTGCCAATTCACCGTTCTTGAACATTCATAATCCATATGTCAGCTCTTACATTTTCAGTTGTCTTACAGCACAATCACAATGGTGTTTTACTAATTGCCCTACCAAATGATTTTCTTTCAATCATGACCTCATTTAACTTCTTTAACAAGCGTACAAGGTCCTTCGTTCATTCAATACAATTTTTCCTTCTTTCCTCTAGCTTAATACAACACATAATACTTTCCCTTTCGTTTCTACCATCTAACTAACCAAATGGTACCATTATGACCCAACTCTTGCATAGTTTTTACTTCCCTTATGCACTTTACCTGGTAGTCTGGTACCTCAGGACCTCAATATGATCTGTCATATTGATTCCCCAATTCCCATCCATGAACTGCATAATACTTTATCCCATAGTTGTCGGGAAACTCCAAATATCTTCCCTTATGGAAACGTAAAAAACAAGTACACCGGGCCAAAAGAGCTCCAACTTACTCAAATCACACAACAGAACCTGGGTGCATCAGCAGTTCATGACAAGATAATAACCAACCAGGATTCCATATGGAACTAGTAAACAACCCTCTCCATGCCCCAACCAAAAAAGAAGTCTTTAATTTGAATTAAAGGACCTAAGTTAGAAGAAAAGATGGGTCATGACGGAGCTGCCTCGTGTACTCTTCTGTGAAGATTGGGAAGTGATAATCCAACTTTTAAGAGCAAAAAGCAAACAAATTCCCAATCCTTTGCCATATACTAGTGTCGGAATGCTCCCAAATTTCAAGTGAGCCAAATAAGAGAACCAACAAAAATACGTTTGTCCAATTCAAAGCACGCAAAACACAATTAATAACTGTAACCAATTCCAAGACCCTCAAGTACCGGGTTTTGTTCTTAATGGATCAAGGCTGGTGTTTCTTATCTCCAATTTCATATTTACAAACAAAACCCCCAGATACACACTCAAAAAAAAAAATCAATTACAAAGCAACTTCAAAAAGTCCCAACAGATTGAAATTCCAAGTCTACCGACAAATTGAAATCCAAAGCCACAACTTTTAGTCAGCCATACAACTCAAACCAAAGCCCTAAAACCCCAAAACTACTAAACCCGTAGATTTAATTCCCTATCCGGTGCAATATAAGAGAACCGACAAAAATACTTTTGCACAATTCAACACACGCAAAACAAAACAGGGTTTTGTACTTAATTGATGAAGGGTGGTGTTTCTTATCCTCAATTTTACGTCCACAAGTGGGCAGTGGAATTGGGCCCCGTATTAGTTGAGGTACGTGTAAGCTGGCCGGACATCTAGTTATCAAAAAATTTACGTCCACAAACAAAAAAACAATAGTCCCAAAAAAATTGAAATTCCTAAACAAAAATCGACTTAGTAAAAGTCCAAAAGACTCAAACAAAAGCCCTAAAACCCCAAAAAGGGGGCTAAACGCGTCGTTTCAATTGGAAACTCTGACCTGTTCAAAATCGCGCCGAAAAGCAAACCCTAATCGCACGATCTCCCACCTCACAATCGCATCGGATGAGTCCTGTAACACAACAAAATCACGATCAATACACAAAAGGGTCGATCCACCGAAAAAAATAATCCACAAAAGCGTACACGGAAACACAGAGAGATATAAATACGTAACATATGACGACAGAGGGGGAGAAAGAGTACTGGTTAAGATGGAGAGAATCGAAGGCCGGGTTTGGGGAGAGGAGAAATGGGTTTCTCTCTCTTTCTCTCTCTTTGATTTTTATAATATGGAGAGAGAGAGAGAGAGAGAGAGAGAGAATGGATGTTTCTCTGCCAACGAATGGTGTAATACTGATGAGGCGTGGACAAATATTATTCGGTGGCGCATATCTTATGGTTTTGTTCGGAGAGGATTCTAGGCACACAACCTTAAAACACAACTCTAGTACAAATGTACTTCTTTTGTTCCAATTTAAATGTTATCTATGGAATATGTGTAACTTTTATCTCAAAAATTTGTATTTTTCGTAATGTTTTCCTGAACTTTTTTGCACCGTTTGAAAGTACTCACCGGAATCTTTTGAACGGCGGGAAAAAAAATAATGTCGAACGTACTTTTAGTTCTTAGGTCAAAGTACACGGTCTGCAATAAGAAGCATTTAAATTTGGACGGAGGGAGTAATTGCATTCGAAACCGTTTGATACACGTGAGTCTTTGTTCATCGAGCGGTTCTAGATACGCGAATACTTGAAGTTATGTTATGTAATTGTGTTCCTAGACTTTTTGTTAGTTGGAGCCCCGGAAAAGAAATAGAACTCCCAAGGTTACGTTTTATTTTTTGGATTTTCTTTGGGAGTGATTTTCGCGTTCCCTTTTTTTACTAATAACACTCCTCTTTTCTTTTTTTTAGTGTGTGAACTGTGAAGTCACCAAAACACCCTTCCACTTTTCAATATTTTCTTTTTATTGTTATCCAAATGCAAATTTTTGTACGAAGTTTAAGGACATTTCGATAATTTGAACACTAAAAACAAAAATGAAAGTGTGGTTAATAAAAAGGAGAGTGCAAAAATCGCTCTTTTTTTCTTTCAATGGAATTTGTACAACAATAAAATTAAGGAGTGGGATAAAAGAGACATGTAGGTGGATGACACATGAGACTGTATGTAGTTTGAAATTTGGTGTAATATGTTTGATTGGGTGGGATAAAGGATTTGGATAAATAGTTTTAGATTATTTTTTACGAGTGGATGAAGGAAACGATAATTATAAATTTCTCGATAAATTAATTTGGGCAAATACTATTTTTTTCAATCCAATCTCATCTCTAGTTCTACGTAACAAACGTGGGATCCCTTGATAGAACTCTTACCTTAACTAGTTACTGGAGGAAATATGGGACCGGTTCTACCTCCGCTACCACCACCACTCCAACTCTGCCACTAGCATCAACACCACTGACACCCTAAAATCCGTATCTTAGCGGCACCTTCAACCACTATTTTCTCAAACAAACCACCACAAACAAAGCTTCATTTTCCGTTTCTCCACCTACACCGTAACATAGTTAAACGAGTGCGCGCACAAACGCAAATCAATGAAGAATTTCATTTATTATCATCTCATCTGGCCATTTATAATTCCATGGGAGCACAAACAATTAATGCCATAGCTGCACAAACTTGTGTTGAGTCAAATATGACAGTTTGGCCAAAGTTCAAGAAAAACAAGTCTACGTACATTGCATTTTAATACTCTGAAAGCTGATTTATCATCATGAACCACCTAAATTCTAGAATAGGGGAAAGGGAAAGAAAAAATCAACCGCCAAAGAAACTAAAGCAGGTGCAGTATAGCTGGCAAGACTCACCAATTTTTCCAAAAAAAAAAAATTTCAATTCAAACTATACACGTGGGTTTGATATATAGTTGCATAATCCTTCAAAAAGCATGTCGCTCCCGCTTTCAAACCTCGCTCTTGCAAGTTGTAGTAGTTAAGATGTTTTTGAAAGACGCTTGCACTCGCGCTTCTGTTCGCGTACGCGCACTATGTGACGCAGGTTTCATATTCCTTTCCCCTTTTTATTTTGGGTTCTAAAGAGCATCTCCAATCCAATACTCTATTTGAGAGTATCAAAATATTCTATTTTATTCATAAAATGATTTTAGAGGAAATCACTATTCCTATTTACTCCAACCACAAACCCTCTATTTTTCCCTCTAAAATAGAGGGGGCTTGAGAGAATGGGTTGGAGGAGTTCCATACTCTCAAATGGAGGAATAGAGCATGGGTTGGAGATGCTCTAAGGATACAAATGTCATTTTAAAAGGTGAATAGTATTATAGAGGAAATCCTCCATATTTTCTCCCATCATCTAAATATGGAGGATCAAAATCCCATCCTCTCAAATAGAGGAGGCTTGAAAGGATGGATTGGAGGAATTTTATACTCTCAAATGGAGGAATAGAGCATGGGTTGGAGATGCTCTAAAAGGAGCTTCAATCCTCACCACCTCTTCCTCTTCAAAAAGACCTTCAATGCTTCTCAGCCAATTCATTACCCCTATCCCTCCTCAAATTAGCTCATTGTAAATTGGGTTGTGTTGGGTCCACCCATGTGATGGATGACTCAGGATGATTTGATTTGGTACTGAAAACCAAATTAATTAAGGAATTTTCTCATGCCTCAGGAGTCTTTATGGGAATTGAATACTGTACTTGCTAAAAGAGATTTGGTTAATTAGTTCAGGTAGTCTTGCAAGGCACAGATTCCTTCGGGCACAGGACGATGGGCACTATAAATATGCAAAGGGGTATGTGGGTTTGTCCTTAGGTGTCGATTAATTGGATGCAGCCATAGCAACGGGTTAAAATTCATCCGGGCGGATGAGGCTTTGATGGGACAGATTTGGCTTAGTTTGTCATGTGGGTGACAATATAATCGAGAAAACCGACCAAACTTTGCATAATGAAGAACCTTAGGTTTTGGTTTAGTTTAGGATTTTGAGCTTAGGGAATTTTAGTCAAATTGGACTTGTAGATATTATAATTCAATTATCTATTTTTACAATATATGTTGGTCAGTACGTAACTTTGTCTAATGTTAAAAAATATATATATATAGCTTTTGTCTAATAAATAATCAGTATACACTTAGAAAAGACATTTGATTAATTTGAAAGACTTCCAAATTGGCGAAATTCTCTCCTCATTTCATTTCTTATGTATTCGATCTACTACTTGAAAGGTTCCATTCATAAGGTATATTTGAAGTTGTTTCTTCTACTTTTTTTCAAGCCCCAAAATTGAGACAATATAATAAGTTAGGCCAAACACTCACTTAATTGCCCTCCAACCAATCTCAATTCTCGACGGGGACTATTTTCAATGGAATCAGCTCCTCTCTAATCCCCCTAGGAATTGATTTGTCTTATTTGGGCCGTTGCGAGTCCTTCAGGCACACTTCAAGGATCAGAACTATTCATTTTAATTTTATAGCTCGCCTAAAATATATCATTCACGCCAAAAATTATTCCATTAGATATGGATTAATGTGTTTTCAAAATGCCTTTACATTGAAATAATAAAGATTGGAACATTGAATCGAAACCTATTTTTAACCTAAATGCGTTGCAAACACACATGAATTGGTATTCGATGAACATAATTTTGTTGTGCGAAAGCGTTAACAAACACAGAAAACAGATATGATTATTGGTATGTAATTGAACAAACCATAGGAGAGAGAGAGAGAGAGAGAGAGAGAGAACCCGTGATAACTATTGACTCTTTTATTTTTTAAATTGATTCAGAAAGGAACCACCAAATAGAACCCGTGATAACTAGAGAGGCTCTAGCTGGTTCCAATTTCAGTAGACGATCGAGAATCCAGCGGTATAGAGTCTATTGACTCTTTTATTTTTTTTCGATAATTCAGGGTATCCCGGGCTAGCTTGCGTCCATCTCAGACTATTCCCTACAGCGCCTCCCATAGCCGTTTCACACGCTTGTTCGTGGGGGTGAGGTGCCCCAAGAGTTACCAACAAGAATAATTGAACCTGAGACCACAAGATGGAACAAACACCTAAATCTTAAACCAATACCACTTGCCCAAGGGGCCCTTGGGGTTAAGTCTATTGACTTTTTTCTTTTTTTTTTCTCCCTATAACATTGTTTGTCTTCTTTGACCTCTGCAATTTGGAATCTCGAATATAATTGTTGGATTGCATTGGGAATAAATATTTGTACTATCAATACCCCTTATAACACTCATCACAAAATAATATAATATTCATCACAGAAAAACATAATACTCCTATTTTATAACCGAACAAACGAGACATCTTCATTTTCCGAGTTGTTCCTATTTATGAGTGTAGACTTTTTCATGTTTTACCGCAAATGTTCTTTGAAAACTTGTTTGAAAAATGTAAGCCGGCCTTTTGGGTGAAGTTCAGTGGTTAAGTCCAAAATCCAACGATTGAAAACAAAAGAAGAAGAAGAAGAAGTCCAAAAGCCGGTCGGGAAAAAAATGGGAAAAACACAAGTACTAGTCAAAAAATGTCTTTTTTTTTTGGTAAATCATTTGGAACAGGCATTCTTATGTTTTTTGTGGTATAGCAATGTATTTTCTTCTTCTTCTTCTTTTTGAAAAAAAATTTAAAAAATCTGCATCCATCGTGACTCCTTCTCCTCTGCCATTACGTTATCTTAAAAAAGGAAAAAGGTTAAAAAAAAAAAAAACTCATCTATAAATTTAACGTGAAATAAGAGTTTTTTTCTTCTTCTTCTAAATCATGATAATTCCAGAAATCAAATATATTTAGGAAATCACAAAGTTTTCCAATATGTACGCCTAGTCGTTAGTTTTATTTCTTATCTTTTTATCCTGTGTTATTTTAATACTTTGTAGTATGACATAAGTCGATTAATATAATCTCAACAATTGGGATATATAATGTGATGCATGAGGCACACCGTTTGTTGACAATGAGTGAAAGTGATAAGTAAAATATTAAACATGGAGCTAAGAAACCTCAAAATAGGATGGTGTTGTGTGGCCGTGTGGGTGGTGTACAACACCGTGCCGTGTACCATTCGAGCCGTTCGTTCAACAATCCAAAGGAAGGGAAATCCGTGTGACAATCAGACAGGGACGGAACCAGGATTTTGTAAACACGGGGGCCGAACTATGGACAAGATTTTGAAATTTCAAGGTTCGGAATTCTAATAGTTTGTTTGGTTTAGAATTTGAGGAAGGTTTTTTGAGTAGTAAGTGGGGAGAGATAGAAAGAGGAATTAGATAAATAATTGAAGGAAAAACTTATGGGAGACTATGACACAGAAAGAAAAATTGGGTTTTGGATCCAAAACGAACACATTTTTAAAGGATTTAAATGTCTAAATAGCACACTTAATACAAAATACAATATTTAGGTGTTATTAACAAACTAAAAAATTGCTAATATTAATATTAAAATTTTAAAAAAAAACTCATCCGAAACAACGCGGGGCCGTGGCCCCCATATGACCACACATATATCCGTCATTGCAATCGGATGCTTGATATACCCCATTCATAACCACCACCACCACCATCTAGTAATTGTGAAGCGATGGTATCATTGTTGATGCAAAATTTTGGCAAAGTTAATTGAGCTGTATCATCATAAGCACAACCAACCATCTTTCCCCTCCCAGTTGTTTTCTCGCATATCATGTGATATCTCTGAAGAGCCCTAAAATGATTTTCAGAACAAGAGCACAAATATGGTATAAATAAGTGTTTTTAGTGATTTCAAACCAAATTGCAAGAACATATTTTGTCGTACGGATCTCATAAGAAACAACCCTAGCAGTACTTGCAATAGTGGGAGGAGAGCTGCTAATGGTATAGCAAAACCTGTACAGCAGTCATGTACAGATGGTTTTTGTGCCCATCTTGGATCTCGCAAAGATGATCGGAGCTGTTCGATCATTTTGTTCAAAACATATTGTTTAGGGCCCTTGTAAAAAATCATCTCAATACTTGCAATAGTGGGAGAAAGTTTAGATGTTACTATATATCTACCATTTTCATAGCAGACCATCTCCCTCAACAGACCTAGATCATCATCTTGTCCAAACAATTATTCAGCTATTTTTAGTTAAGAATAGTGATAAAATAATTATCAGCAGATAGAGTTTGTTATGAGTTGGTGAAATTTAGTTGAAAAAAGAGGAAAAGGCAGTCCTATAAAATAACTTTGCGTGAGAAGAAAAAGGCAGTCCTATATATACAAAATATAATATCCCAATGGCCAGCCAAAAGAAAAGGGTGGACTTGCTCTTATAGTCTTCCAATGTGTTGGCAAAAAATAACTTCAACCATTTTTCTCCCTAGCAGAAAATACAATTATGGCCGGAGCTCCATGTAAACAACGAGCCAAAGATCATATCGTGTGATGATCCTCTTATGTGATCTTCATGTGATGCAAAATTAGATCCGGTATTATCTTTCTTAAAGAACCGAACCCATGTGTGAATTGATATCAACTTATTAACGACATAATGCCGGCAAATCAACCATTGACAATGTCTTAATCTATTTTATTCTACGTTCCGATCCGAAAAAAGAAGAAGATTTATTCTTGTTTATCCAAAGTGAATCTTTGTCGAAAAGAACACAAAGAGATTTTCTGAAGTGGGATGGTGACATACCAACCACATGCTTCTAATGATTTCCTAGGAATCTGAAAATGCAAGTAAAGTTTTTGCCTTCTTTATTTGAATTCCCCGGCCAGTATACCCGTCACAGCAACCCTTTTTCTTTTTCCTTCTTTACTACTAGTACCACATTTCTTCCCTCCTTTTCTAATCAAAATCCACATTAAAGTCTGGTTGCTTTCCGACAATTTATACCCTTAAAAACCCACCACCGTTTTCTGATGTTTGGTGCAATTCAAGCATTTATTCCTTCCTGAAATGGTCCTTCGTGTACGTATGGAATTCAATTCTTGTTTCTTGCTCATGTTTATTGCATGATTCCCCACTTTAATGCTCTGTGCTCTTCTCTCAGCTTTTCCTGTGACTTGGCTCCTTCGGGTGGTTGGGATTTTTGAATTGGACTTCAATTCCAATTTAATGATGCGGTGGTAGCCAGTTAAAGGTCTGAAATTGGCATTTTCTTTGTTGGGTTTTTTTCCCGAAAGGTGCTACGTTTGAGAGTTTTAGGGGTGATTATGGAGATTAAAGAGGAGGAAGCTAAATCAAGGATGGAAGATTATGAGGTGATAGAGCAGATTGGGAGAGGTGCTTTTGGAGCTGCATTCCTTGTTCTTCACAAGATTGAGAAAAAGAAGTAAGAAAAGTCCTTTGCTGTATCTTTCATTCCCTTCTTTTTCTTCATGCTCTTCTCTGCATATGTTGTAAATGGCTGGGATTTTCATAAGCATTTTGTGATTGATTATCTTGGAAATTGTGCAAAACTGTAGAGTTGTACCTAGTTTTTGATAACTCAGGTGTCCGGGCTAGGAACTAATAGCACCTCGTGATTGATTATCTTGGAAATTGTGCAAAACTGTAGAGTTGTACCTAGTTTTTGATAACTCAGGTGTCTGGGCTAGGAACTAATAGCACCTCGACTAATCCTGAGGTACCAATCCCACCGCCCACTTGCGGGGTTTCCAATTAAAGTTAGAGCAAAATTCTGT
Organism: Rhododendron henanense subsp. lingbaoense; assembly: GCA_020567845.1. Lineage (NCBI taxonomy): Eukaryota > Viridiplantae > Streptophyta > Magnoliopsida > Ericales > Ericaceae > Rhododendron > Rhododendron henanense. The sequence continues at coordinate 34,585,271 of CM036323.1, read as the reverse complement.
ATGGACTTGCCCCGATGGAACTGATAGAATTCAAACCTGAGCAAACCTTAAGTCTGAAGTCTTGACAACTAGGTCAACCCCTTGGGGTTGAGTTGTACCTGGTTCAAATGCTGCTATATAGGAACATTTTGCTTCATAGAAATTGTGGTCAGGGTTTCTTCAAACCAGAAAGAAAGAAAGATCTTCTTAGAATCCTCCTATGGAAAAACATTAAGAGGTTTATTTAGGAGTTGAGGGGAAAAGGTAGTACCGTCTTTCATTTGGCTTCGCTTCCTTTGGAACTGTCACTCGTTATTTATTGAATGTTTGGACCTTGGATTTTTGAAAGAAGAGGAAAATGAAACTACTTGCAGAAGTTCATTTTTTGTGGATAACCTAACTTGAAAATGGCTGTTTTCTACTTTTATAAGTTCATTAACTTCTCCTAACCAACCGCCAAGGCATTGGTAGCTGAAGCGGCATTTGCCCTACCTCTCCATGTGGAGGTTCTGGGTTCGAAGTTGGGGGTGATTTCCGTTCCCTTTTCCTTGGATCTAAGCTAGAGTAGTTTCTTTCAAAGTTAAAAAAAAAAAAAAAACTACTAACAAGCCAACAAAGAGCAAAATTTAGCATCTTTCACTTCCTATCTTTCCCTTTTCCTTTTCTTTTTTCCCCCATTGACCAAGATTCAAACATGGCATTAGTTGTCAAATTGTTTTGAATAGTACTTGAAATGGAAGACAATAAAAAGTGCAGTTAGCCTTGCAGTTACTGAGAAGTTACTAACAAAATGTCCATCCTTTTCTTTTTCACTCATTTGTTTTCCATTTCCTTCAATTTTGTTTGCAGGTATGTGCTGAAGAAGATACGCTTGGCAAAACAAACAGAGAAATTCAGGCGCACTGCCCATCAAGAGGTTTCCAATTCGAAACATGATTTAAACTCTTACCACTACTTAAAGACAATGCACCAATTGGGCACAACTACTTGACTCTCTTTGTTTGAGAAAACTTGAAAAAACAATTTAGTATGTAGTTGGCTGTGAGGATTGGGACCATCTTTCCAATTTCTAATCCTCAAACAATGAAAGTGGGGTGTTTTATGTTTGTAGTTAAAAACTAAAACCAACCAAAACCCTTCCACATCTAACTATAAAAATAATGAAGGAAGGTTTTGATAACACTTTAGTTACATCATTATAGCACTTATTCACCCTCTACATTTACACAATATTCACACATAAATGTGGTTCCTGCTTTTTTTTATACTTGTTGTCATGTAACACCCAGTCTTAGCTATACTATTAGAGATGGTCTTACCATATCCTCTGTTAGAAGTCTGACCTAGCACGATGGAAAGTGCTATCCGTCCCTTGTGTTGTGGCTTTTTGTGCCTATCAATTACCTCTCCAAAACCCTATGGCAAGTGAGAGCCTTGTGCACTAGGTTTGGCCTTTGACAGTCTCGTTTGTTGCTGTAAAGGTCGATAGAATTCCCTCTTTGTGAAAGTTGCAGTGGTATTTTAGAACTTGTGTAGCTTCAATAACTACCATTTGCCACAATTTACTGTCCAACTGACTTGAGCTTTTAGGATAGCAAACAATCATACGACCAAGTCATCCATATTTTACAATGAAAGAGGTTTCCCAACAACAAGAAAAAACCTTCAGCAATCCCAGACTATGACAAGAAACAGTAATATTTATTCCATATGACATTAAGGGTCAGCAATTGTTGAAATTGATAGTGAACAGACCTTGAAATATTAGCTTGAAATGTCAGACAATAGACTAAAATGCAACTTTTTCAATAAATTTGATTTTCCTTGCAGATGAATTTAATAGCAAAGCTAAACAATCCATACATTGTGGAGTGCAAAGATGCATGGGTTGAACAGGTACTAAATTAGCATCCCTGCTCTTCTACTTTCCAATATTTAGCGTTCAGCAAACAGGAAATTGTGTTTTGCTCATGTTTAGATGCTCATTTTACTTGAGAAGAATTGGGTTGAAAATAAGACCATTTCATTAGAAAAACACAACCTGTTGACGCTTTTCTAATTTGAAGATTATGTCCAATGATGGATTACAGGGATGCTGGGTGTGCATTGTAACAAGTTATTGTGAAGGAGGAGACATGTAAGTCACAATTTACTTCGGCATTAGAATCTCTGAAGATATTTGAATCTATATGTATTTCATCAATCATTGCCCGCTTGGGTAAATAACAGTTTACATTTTATTGGGAAAAAACCTATCTAGACTCTCTCATAGATGCATTGCAGCAGCATATCATGAAACTAAATCAAGATGTAGCCATATAGGCTTTATTTGGACTCAATATTAGTCTGTATCCTTCATTTTGACTAATCTGTGATACTAATCACTCAGGGCTGAGATAATAAGAAAAGCTAGAGGAGCATATTTCCCGGAGGAGGTAAGGAACATAAAAATATTAGGAAGAAGCATCACTCCTTGAATTTAGAATCAGCAACTGTTGCTAAATAACAACTGATACCCACTGTTCTTCCTTTTTCTCCCCCAGAAGCTCTGCAAATGGCTGACTCAGCTTTTGCTAGCTGTGGACTACCTTCACTCCAACCGCATCCTTCACAGGGATGTCAAGGTGCATATCTCTATCTATTTCTATTTGAGATGAGCCTATGACATAATTATCATCCTAAAGTAGTTTTTATGTTTTTTTTTTTTTACTCCAGTGCTCAAACATACTCCTTACAAAAGACAACGAAATCAGACTGGGTAAGAATGCAAAAATAATGGAAAATGGTTGGGCTTCTGTAATCTTCCGTGTTGTTTTTAACTCAAGATAAACTTACAGGTGACTTTGGACTTGCAAAGCTGCTAAACACAGATGACCTAGCTTCTTCGGTAACGTCTTTTTCTCATTTTTTTTACCTCATCTATTTGTTGTGTGTACATTACAGTTGCAGTACTTGCCAATGCTCGTAATATACTTCATCTCAATTCCTTCTTGAAATTGATCATGAGTTACCCTGATAATAGTATCTGGGATTACCACAACTGGCAAATCATCGTGGACTATTTTTCAAAACCTGTCATTAGATTGGAATCTTAAAATCCATGTTGTGCATACTCGAGGATATCTGTCATCATAGATCATGCTAGAAGCTTTAGGCATTGGATACAACATGATGTAGGTAGGGTTACTATTGCCGAATAACTTGATATACATTGTTGGCCCATTTCCTAATAGCTTAAGCTTTTCAGACTCCAGGTAGTTTAACAATTATGTGGTCTGTGTCTGTTTCTATTGCATAGACTTCACAATGAATCTAATGTTCTAATAGGTGCATGTACAGAATAAACACTAGGACTTTCTTATCTGAAGGAATTATTTCCTTTGATCTTTGTTATTTCCATGTCCTGCCATGCTTGTGCCTCTTGTTGTTGTGCGTCACTTGGGAAAAAATCATTTGACTATAGATGGTTTAAGAACCAATGTGGAATTTGAACATACTGTCCAACTCCTAGACACTAATAGATCCAGCCATATTACTTTGACAGTTAGACAACCATTGAAACTTCAAATCAGAACATAATCAAGATGGATGAACCATGCTTAACGATTTTATCTTTGAGTTCCAACTGGTAAGGATAGGAAGGATCCATCTTGTTAGTGCCACTTTCCTCACTTTAATGAGCCAGTAAGGAGTCAGTCAAGCAAATCAAGTAGGCTTCTCTAACTAACTAGCATATGGATCCTGAGATGAGTCATTTGAGGTAACCACACGATGGATGCATAGATGTTGATTTTGGAAAACTATTTTCAGCTTTTCAAAAAGAGGTTTATGTAATACTAAAATGGGTAGTGAGCAAATCAGAAGAATCTTCATTTCCTTTAGTATTGACTTCAAGAAATAAGTTTCTTTCGCTGGCAATGCTTTAGAAGATGGCAGCTTTAACACATAAAAGGATCTCTTTAAATCTTTTGTAGGTGGTGGGCACTCCAAACTACATGTGTCCAGAGCTTCTAGCAGATATACCTTATGGCTACAAGTCCGACATATGGTCCCTAGGTAGCTAAACCCTCTTGGTGTAACTTAAAATTTCCCAATGTAGAACTTCATGGAATGACTGTTGATAAATGACGTTTTTTACTTGAAACTGTTTTCAGGTTGTTGCATGTTTGAAATGGCTGCACATCAACCTGCATTTAGAGCTCCTGTAAGTGTCAGACTTGAGCAACCTGTTTGGTATCCTTTGGAATTTTATCTGCTTTGTTTCCATTTACCGGAAAACAAGTATACACTAGTTCGTTAAATTGTTTCTGAAAACTTTTTCCAGAAAAATATTGGGAAAACCACTTTTAAGAAAAGAACAAAAAAAGAAGATCTAGATTTTTATAACTGTTTTTAAAGTAATGAGAACGATGAGTTATTTCAAACTCTCATTGTGTGTTCCCATATATGAAACATGAATAACGAGAATGATTGCCTAGATAATAACTTTCTTACTTTTTTAATTAGCTACATAATGAACTAAAGTTGATCATTTGAACAACAGGATATGGCTGCACTGATCAGCAAAATAAACCGGTCCATCATTTCTCCACTCCCCACTGTATATTCCCCAACACTGTAAGTAAACCTCATTTTAAGCCATGAAATTAGATACAAGGGATATTTTTGGTGGATTCATAATGGGGTGGGATTGAGTTTGAGCTAATGAAGTGGGATTATGAATGAGAAAGATGAACATTTTCTCTTCTTTTTTTTTTGTTTTTGTGTGGAGTATTGGAGCATGGGATTGTTGACATTTTTGTTTGCCTAGAAGGGAATTGGATTAAGATCATTGATTTCCATATTTATCCTTACATTGAAACACCATTCTGAGAGAGAGAGAGAGAGAGAGAGAGAGAGAGAGAGGATATTTTGGTCAATGTGCATGAGGTGGGGGATTGCGATTAACAATACCACCTCCCCCATGGAATGACCAATCCCCCCATTTTGGAGGATTAGTGACGCCATGGTACTAATAGGACAAGACTATTTTACCATACGAAACAAAGGATTAGGGCCCCATGGGATCGAGTCCAATCTGATTCCCCAAACCTTCTATCAAACATGCCCTTAGTCGCCTCTTTATTTACATGAGAGCATATGTTAATCTATGTCCGCCCTATTCCAATAACCTTTTAATGAAATGACTGAGTTTCTACGATGCAGCAAACGGTTGATCAAAAGCATGCTAAGAAAAAATCCAGAACACAGACCAAATGTGAGATTTCTTAGCTCAATGACAGTTTTTTTTCAATTTCCAAACGAACTCTAATTCTGACGCTTGTGTCCAAACACATCTAGGCTGCGGAGCTATTGAGGCATCCCCATCTGCAACCGTACGTTGTTCAATGCTGTAACTTATCTCCTGTATTTCTTCCAGTGAGGTCCGATACCAATAAGAAGGATATATCCCCAAGAAACTTACATTTTAAGCAGCGTTTGGTACAGAAAGACGATAAAATTAGGAAGAGAATCCTGCGAAAGGAGCCAAACAATGCTCTGGCAGTTGCTGATAATGCGAATGTAGTGAGACAAAAAGAAACAAGAAATGCTGTGCCTATTTCCAAGGGAATATCAACAGTTGAGGTTGTGATAGCAAAGTGCAATGCTTTCGAGCCAACCGAAAGCTCTAAATTTGGAAATGCTTCAAGGACTATGTTGAACATTGATGACGGAGATCAACAAAATAAGAAGCAGCTCACCAGAGAGAATTCCCAACAAGCGCAAGTCAATGAAGATGCAAATCAAGACGATCCCAAGAAAATAGCAACAATTAAGTTTCTTGAGGATGAAAGATCAATCGAAACAGAAATCTTAAATCTAAATTCCGAAATTGCTTCCTCTGGAAATATGTCATCGACAAGCACAGTGACACTACAATGTGCACATGAAGGAGGAGAAAAAACCCATGATCTTAGTCCTTCCAAGCATATAGAAAAAGAAGATGCTCGGGGATCGAATCGTATATCCAGTGAGAGTCCATCAATCAACATGATATGGGATGCTCTGAGCCAACAAAGAGCGGAAGCTCTGGAGGCGCTACTCGAGTTCTGTGCAGAATTGCTCAGGCGCGAAAGGCTGGAGGAACTTGCAGCTGTGCTTAGGCCATTTGGGAATGAAACTGTTTCATCAAGAGAGACCGCGATTTGGCTAACGAAAAGCCTAATGAATATACAAAAACAGGGTGGAAAAAACTAGCACAATGTAATTTTTGGCTGCTTTTTTTTTACGTGTTAACTTTAAGTTTGAAACTCTAGGCTTTCTTCATTGTAACCTGTGTTACATTTTGTATGCTAGGGGAACACCACCTTGTTCAGTTGCTAAGTTTGCTAAGATATTCTGTTATTTGAACTTTGGATTGCTAGACGAATAATACTATGTGCACAGACATTTGTACACAATGTGTCCGGAATCGTCTAATATGTGACCAGTTGTGTCCGGAAATGTCTGTGTACACAGATGTGTAGTTGCTAGATTTATGCTCTAACGAGCTCTTAAACATAAGTACATTAAACATGCAACTTAGAAACCTCGATTTTAGGTCTTGGTCCACAACTTGCACCAATGGTCTCATCGCGTGGTCTAGCTGGAGCATCACAGTGGCCTTTACAGGATGCAATGAAGTACACAGCAACCAAAGTCAATATGCAAAAGGCATCAATGTCGGCAAATATTTTCTTTTATTTGTCGCGATGAACGTCTTTTGCATATTGACTTTGGCTTCTTTGTACTTCATGTGAAGGTCGTCGTGATGCTCTAGCTGGACCACGTGACAAGATACCATTGGCGCGTGGTTATGGACCGAGACCTAGAGCGGGGCTCTAGCTTGCGTGTTTAATGAACTTGTATTTGAAGAGCTGTTTAGAACATAAATCTAGCAACAAAAAGTCTGCACACCAACATTCAGGCACACATTTGGACGCGCATTAGAATATTTCAGACACATTTGTGTAAGAATTTGTGTACGAGTCATCCAGCAATGCTGTGACATTAAAACACCAAAGTAGGCTTCTTTTATTGCATAGTGTCATGAAACACCAAAGTAAAACATCAACAAGAATATCAAAAGCTTAATCACCACAACTAAATGCAATGACAAAAACTGATATTCCAATCCATCTTTTCTACCTCTTGCACATCATCTTTCACTCCTTTTTTTCTTTCCCCACCCTCCTCTCTCATCTCTCAACTCCCACCCCTATCAAACTAGTGCAGAAAGAATGCGAAAAACGACACGATCGAGGCCCCAACCAAAGCTCCAACAGCCGGCAAAGCCGTTACTGCGTCATTGGTAGGTGCAGGGGCGGGAGCCTCCAAGGCCACGGCGGTACTCATGGCGGCAGCGGCAGCGAGAACGGCACATGCAACCTTCTTCTTATCCAAGGCCATTGTTTTTTTTTTTTTTTGGGTGAAAAGTCTCAAAGAGTTGAGAATATTCACCGAAAAATGGCCTCCAATATGTGTTTGCTTTCTTTTCTTTTTGCTGTGCAGTCCTGGGGAGGAATGTGGGTGTAGGGGTGACATATATATAGGGAGATTTTGGCAATATTTGGTAGGGTTTGTTTGTTTGTTGGAGTTTTTAGTGGTTTTGCATGGAATTAGGGTGGTTATCCTGACTCTTTTGTTGGCCACATATTATAACTGCTATTTTTGGGTTTTATAGTAAACGAAAGGGATCCTCTCCAGTCTACGGCTCAGACTTATTTTGATGGTCCAAAACGTTCATATTTTAAAGCTTGTTGAGAACTTTGACCGTAGCTAGAATTGCCTTCATTGAATACCGGTTCATATGATGTGAGAATCAATTTATCATAGAGAAAAGAGATTGTAGCGCCTAAGCGGGTTCCGATAGAAGTGATTTTGGGTATCGCCAATTACGCAATATACTTGGTAATAAGCTCTAAAATATGAACAATTTGGATCATCGAAGTAGATCCGGAAAAGACCCACAAATAGATCGCCAAACTGGACGTGGGCTCCCTTTGAAATGACCAAATAATGCAACTGAAATGTAAACAGATCGCCAAACTGGATGCGGGGCTCCCTTTGAAATGACCAAATTATGCAACTGAAATGTAAACTAGGATATAGAGGTTTTGCTAATATGCCATCTCAACCCCAAAACTAGGTCAAAGTTTTAGTGATTGACCAAGTCAAATAACTTTTCACTTACCCAAAACAAATGAGAAATAAGAATTTTTTGAGATAGAAATCCCACTCAATCCCTTCGGAGACATTCGATAAAATTGGAATGATACAGAGAAATCCCACTTTCTGATTTTGCAAGTTAAGCTTGGGATTGTTTTTGGGATGGTGCCGTTGAGGCTCATTGTGTATGTATTTTGGTAATCAAGACCGTTCACGTTTTAAAATTCATCAAAAACATTCGTCAGTCCAAAAATTCTATTGATTGGATGTCCTTTGATATATTTTCAAAACACTTTTATGTTGATAAAAAAATAATTACAACCTGATTACAAGCTAAGTTTATCAACAGTTTTTTTTGCAATGATCGATGTTTTCAACTAATTCTGAAATGATGGACAATTCCAATAATCAAAGTGGTCTGGGAAGAGCCATGCAAAAACGGAACTGGTGGGTCTGAAGATGGTCTGTATCCTAACCTTAGTCATAGTTTGCATGCGTGAGAGCGAGAGCGTGAAAGACTTGCAAAGACATTCAAAACTACCATAATTTACGAGTGTGAAGTTTTTTTTTTTTGAAAGGCAGAGTGTGAAGATTGAGAACATGAGTGGAGTGCAGAACGAGGATTGTGTGCGAGTGCGAAGTTCTACATATGTGACAAAGTGTATTTTGTTCCGATGATTGGTGTAAAATCCAAAATGGGTTCCACACAATTTGATGTATGTGTAGTGTACACCAAATGGGTGGGTCCATAATTTTAGGTCCTCTTTTTTCTAGGTTGTTATTTTAGGTATTAATCATTGTTCTCAACGGAAAAAATAAAAAAAAGTACGAACATGTGGACCAAAATTAGGAAAAATTAAGGTAAGATGATACTGTAGCAAAAAAATATTAGTTGTTTGGTATTTTTAATTTTTTTAAATAATTTCTTTTTTTGATACTAACTCCGTCCCAAAATATTTGTCCTGCTCGCAAAACGAAAACTAAAAAATAATGCACTTCTTTCAAGAAAAAATTTAATTTTTTTTCATAAATTAAAAGAACTCATCGTTATCTAGTGCATTGTTGAAAAAAAATTAAAATTTTCTTACAAAAGTTATATTTTTACGTCTTCGTTTTACGGATCAGACAAATATTATGAGATGGAGAACGTGAATATGATAAAATTTCTGAAAAAAACAAACAAAAGTACCAAAACAAATACAGTATAACAAAATATTAGGGAAAACTCACTTTAATGAAGTAATTTTCTTTTTTTTCCCTTTTCCTCAAACAGAACCTTATAAAAATCACCACACGCAGGTTTTCCTTCCCACGTGCGGAGCCCTTCCCTTCCCTTCCCATTCTCTACCTGCTCGAGACGCTTACGCGGAACGCGAACACCCTCCCTTCTTCTCTCTCTAGGGCTAAATTCCCACTCACAGCGACCCAAGGACTGATCTTTGCTCTCCATGTAGACCCCTCCTCCGGCAGTCCGATCAGGTACATCGCGACCCTCAATTCACCCTAATTCGCTCAATTTCGCACCTGTAATACTTATTCATGTTCATCTGTATATACATATACATATACATATACATGCATATGTATAGTTGTAGATGATTTTGGATTCCACTTGTTGATGAACAGCTGAATTTATGTACATGCATGTCTTTATGCGTGTTTTGGTTTTAATGGTTGCTCAAACGGAAACCCTCACTCGAGTGACTCGAAAGAGTATTCCTTCCTTTTATCATCGCAAGGCGTTAGGGCTGGTAAACAAACCGGACGAGATGAACGGGTGATTCGTTCAAGCTTGGTTTGAAAACTTAACTAGCTTCGAAAAGATGTTCAAGCGTTAACAAACCAACCTCAGACGAGCTTTTAATGAGCAAACATGAGCTTGAACTCGAGTGGTTTGGTTCGTTTATTGGTCCTACAAGGCATAAAGATGGATAGATAGATTTGAATTCCGAGATATAAGAATGAAGTGGAGTGTAATTATTGTGGTTGTAATAAATTATAGCCGAAATGCTTTCCATCTTTGGGGGGCAAACCTCCTACTGGATTCAGATACTCCTTTGGGTTATTGATTTTTCAAAAGAGATGCGGTGGGGAAGTGGAGAGGAGCTAAATCCCTGCCCTTTAAGAGGTGGAAAAGTTTTCTATTAGAAGAATTTAATTTGCTTCCTGATTTTTGAAATGGGTTTCGAATACATATTTTGCTGGATGCTTTAAGTTGATGGATTTGTGAAATTGATTTACAAAGGAATAGGGAAATAACGGTGAAGTTAGTCAAATAAAATTTTAAGTCAGCAGTAAATTATCTTCTTGTCTTTTTCCTTGATCTTTTTATTCCGCTTCATATGGGAAATCCTCCTTTCTACTAGCCCCCTCCACATCTCAACCAATAACTAAACGAGACCTGATAGTTTTGTTTAACATGGTTGTTATGTGTATAAATCTATGTCATTGGTTGTGTTTAGTTGGGTGCAGGATTATGGGAAACATAACTTCTACTCCTGCACTCTTTCTCTGTGTATACGTTTTGTTTCAAAGTGTTTATATTTGGTTAAAGTGATTGCATTGTTACTGCATTGATGTCTACATTCTTTTCCTGTGTATAAAATTTATGAGATTATTGTGCATAAGGAGTACTAAAATCTAGCTTGCTTAGAGTGTGATTGGATTTTAAATGTATTTGAGGTTTGATTGTTGACATGGTTTTGTAGTTCAAGAGATGGCGGCTCCACCTAGTAATGTTGAGCTGGAGGCTGCAAAGTTTCTGCATAAACTTATTCAGGAATCTAAAGATGAGCCAAAAAAATTGGCTACAAAACTTTATGTGGTGTGTATGATTTCCTTTTGTATTTGCTTGCTGACATTTATTTCCATCTAGTAAATTTTCAATATTCACATAAGCATATGTTAGTTCTTGGTATTTTGGTAGTTATTATCTTTTAATATTCAGATATTACAACACATGAGATCAAGCGGCAAGGAAAATTCAATGCCATATCAAGTGATATCAAGGTGAAGCATTTCCAGCTTCATTTATGCTTTTCTATTACCTCATGTCTTGAAATTTCTATCAGTGCCTTGTAACAATAGTTCCGTTGAAGTATTGGGAATGATAGAAGTTAAAGCCAATAAATAGGCAATAGTAGTCTCCTTTCAAAGGGCCTAAGGTAATTGAAAAGTGCAAGGCGAGCTCATTGCTCAGTTGCATATGCATGAATAGTCGTTAAAGCCTGTAATTTCTGAATGAGATGATAAAGTAAACTACTTTTTTGTTTTGGTGAGTTTAGAGTGACACAATAGTCCTCGTGTTTACTTCTAATGTCATTGATGAAGGAATGAAGCAACTTGTCACTCATACTGGGGAAGTGTTACCTTATGGTTTCAGTTGATGTTATCGCAAGTGCAAGTCGAGTTATTTTAAAATATGCAAAAATATTTTTTGATGGATCCTTATTCCTTTGTATTGTTGTACTACCTTCTTTTAAACAAATGAACAACAATAAAATAAACGTCACATGGAGTCAACTACATTTCTATTGTGCTAATATATGATTCATGATAAAGTCCCCGTTATTAATTGAATGCAATGCATGTAGTAATCTACCTCTTTATAACATCCTTAATTGAAAATCTTAATATGATATATAAACGACGCGTTACCATGCTAGCGGGTGAGCACATGAAATGCCTATGCAATGGTAGTCTCAACTCTCAAGAATAAGAATTCAACAATGCATATTATTCTCATTTACCGAAGGATAAACATATGTATATAAGTAGATATTTAGATTATACCTTTTTGGGTTCTAATAACATCATTAGAAGGATATGAGTTTGAAGAAAGAAACCGAATAGCTTACTGCATCAGTGGGTATTTTGTTGGTTTGCTAATGAGTTGCCAATGGTAATGTTTTTCCCTTGTAACCAAATGAAACAAAGCTTTAAGTCCCAATCAATTAAGTGGTCTGTGATATCCACCAAACCTTGATACTTTCGAACTAATGCCTCCGAAATCCCTTTTAGTCTACCTCTCCCCTAAGTGCTACCTTCTAGCGGGTCCGTAACCATGTCACTTATCCTAAGATAGACATGTGCAAACCACTGTAATCTATGTTCTCTCATCGTATCATGTAGGTGTTACCCCTACCATTCTGCGAAGGTTTTGGTTTCTAATTCTATCCCTTCAAATTCATCTCAACATTCTCTTTTGAGCTACCCTCATCTTACTTGGACGTTGTTGCCCAACACTGTGTGTCATATAACATGGCGGGGTATGGTAGAAGCAATTGATAAGGGGAAGTAATTATACCATCGGAGCCCCAAAGAAGACCAAGACATCATGATAGAACGTCTTTCCACATGAAAAATGGAAGACTACAAGAACATAGCCCTACATCTTTTGCGCCCAATGGGTGTGGAGGGAACATGTCGGAATTGAGGGCAATCAAGCATGATTATGGAGAGTCCTAAGTGTGGGATTGAAAAATGCCCATCCAAATCGGTTAGGAAAAGCAGGGTGGCCCTGGTTGGAATAGGGGTGAGGAATGAGGTGGTCAAATTTGCCCCATCAATTAACTAAAACTAAAAGGAAGTGAACATTAAAACAGTTGATTTGGAAAGGGAAATATTGGTAAATGAAAGTCTACACAACCTACAAAAGATGGACGCCGAATGGTGCTCTCCCTTTCTATATTAGTGTTAAAGCATATAACTCAAAACAAAATAGCTATGTGGAGAGGCCGTCCTGGCTCATGTATTGGTTTTTGAGGTTATGATTAACTAATGTGAGACAAGCTCTGACACTCCCATGTTCCTTGACTGCACATCGAGAAGTAAATAAACTCTCCATAACATAGGGATCACAATGAAACAAGGTGCGTTTAAGGTACAGAGAATGGGGCTATCAATCAAGAGAGTTTTGTCCAAAAGCCTCTGACAGTGGAGCTAAGATCATGTTAAAGTATCCAACTCAAAACCGATTGGCAATGAGTGGAGAGGTTAGGCTGCCCATGCTCATGTATTAGTTTTGGAGGTTATGATCATTAATCAAAAAATTTGGGACAAGCTCTAACAACTACTATATATGATTTTTATTGTGTAGTTTTGCCCTTCGGCTGCCTTATTAACTGTCAAATCGTAGTGGTAAAATGCAACATTAGAGCGCCATGCCGTAACTTGCAGACGTCGTCCAACATGTATGAGTGGAATATATATTCGTCAAAAGCAGCATTGTGAACGCTAAAATGGTGGAAGACAATAGAGGGAGAGCAATTAGGAGCTTCATGATGATCCCATAGTCTGGACTTTCCTACTTAATTCAAGTATTTGTATCGTTATAAGGTTGTTTTATACTCCGTATGACTTTTGTACCCACCGATCCCCATCTCTTTTTTTAGAGTTCGCATTCCATCGTGTGTTATGAATGTTTTACGTTATCTCTTGATATGTTCTTAAGTCGCATACACATGAATTATTTTCGGTGTTTGGGTGATTAGAGACTAGGAGACATAGGTCCAGTAGTAAGGAAGAAACAGCTATTTCACTTAACAACTCTGTCTGAGCAGAGTGCTCTGAGCAGCATGTTAGTTTGTTGACTCTTGGTATTTTTGTTTTTCATATTCTCCGTCATTTTCTTTTAACCTGCTTCTTCATTTAAGGGCAATGGAGACTGTTATTAATGAACATGGTCTTGATATTGACGCTTTGAAGTCATCACGTGGTCCTTTGACTGGTGGTACCAATATGGGTGATTCTTCATCAGCTCAGTTTGCAGGTAAATATATACCTACCCAACTGCTACTACTAGTGGCTTACCTTTCAGTGCATAGAGATGAAGTTGTATAAACTAACAAGGGAGGAGATATTGCCAATGCAGGTTCTTCTCAAACAGCTGCAATGGTGAACGATTCTAAATCAGGAATGGCTGAATATGAAAGGACTAATCCACAAGCTTCAAGCAGGCCACCTGTTGGACCAAGCGCTGCAGGACATGATATTTATCAAGGATCTATATCCCATCCCGGTTCTAAGTCTTTTGATCATGAAAGTCCTTCCAGTTATGATACTAAGTCTGCCAACTCCCAGTCGCAGGAAAGACATGATCCAGCATTGGACAAACCAAATCAAGACGATAGTAAGAAAGCAAGCAGTAAGAGAAAGAGGGCTGATTCGTCATCTACCACTGAGCCTCATATTGAAAACTCCCAGCAACTTGATAATATCAACCTTAATGCTAGGAAGGGAAAAATGGCGAACAAGGTTGAACCACCTAGGAGCTTACCTGTTAGAGGCAGCGAGCATAGTCAGTTCAATATGGTTCAGGGCAGTGGTCAGATGGAACATATCCCTCCTTTACCTACTAGCATGAGATCAACCAATTTAGCCAGTTCAATGCAACAAGCAGCAAATCCAAAATACCGTGAAGAAATCGAAGTTTCTTCTGCTCATAGTGCTTTGGCTCTGCAGCAGGGAGGCTCTCGGCTGTCACCGCATGACATTCTTAATTCCAGGGCTTTATGGAGTCAAAATAGAACAGGATCCTCACTTGAAAATACTCAAGTACCAAGGTTTCCATCTAACGCCGTTTCTGGTAATTCAACGGCAGAAATGTTTATGCACCAGTCAATCGCTTCTCTTGGATCAGGTAAGGTTTTTCATATAAAGAATAGGTAACGTTATCGCCATTTAGTTTGTGGAAAGACTATACATGTGAATTTTGTGTGGGAATTTGGAGATAATACATTGTTGACCAGGATTTAGATGCTTAAAATGCTAGATATCATACAACCGCATGGGAACTTTTAAACTTTTTCGGAGAAGAATTTTTTCTTTTCTGATTGTTGTAATGTATGATATTGTGTGCCTTTAAGCGCTGGAGAATGCAAGGTCACGTCGTCCTTTTTTGTTTGTGTATGTGTTTTGTTGAGAAGTAAACACTTCGTTCTCCTTCTGTATGAGGCTGAAATTCTGACTTGTGTAAGATCTCTTCAGTATATAAAGTGTAGTAATATTCACTAGTAATATCTCACAAGGCGCTGCTAGAATTTCAGGTGCTTCTGTCCATGGAGCTTCCCCTGGTTCTTCTGGTTCGTTTCCACTGGTAGAACCAGGAGTATCAAATCCCGGCAATAATATCGAAATGAACATGCATAGAGGTGCAGCTCCCAGAGATACAGGGAAATCTCCAATCTTCCAGGCTACTGGTGTTTCTAACATGCCTTTCAAGGAACAACATCTGAAACAGCTCAGAGCACAATGCCTTGTGTTTTTGGCATTTAGGTATGGCAC
Organism: Rhododendron henanense subsp. lingbaoense; assembly: GCA_020567845.1. Taxonomy (NCBI): domain Eukaryota; kingdom Viridiplantae; phylum Streptophyta; class Magnoliopsida; order Ericales; family Ericaceae; genus Rhododendron; species Rhododendron henanense. Next base: position 34,569,821 of record CM036323.1, on the reverse strand, counting down.
TAAAGTAGCTTGTTCTTCAGTCTTTCAGCTTTTATTAGAAACCCTTGCTTCTAGTTATACTCTTTTTAATAACTGATCTATACCTGCAGAAACCGTATGATGCCAAAAAAATTACATCTTGAAATTGCACTTGGAAACTTCAGTCCAAAAGAAGGTAAATACGACTTAATCTATTTCAAGTTTCCCATGATTTGCTAGGAATAACAAATGGCACTGCAGATGGACCTAGCAAAGAGATGATTGACAATAGAGGAACAGAGCTGTCTATTAATGATCAAAGTAACATTCCTGAAGGCACAATGCTGTTCGGAAGACAAAATGATCTGAGGGAATCTGAAATAGTCCGACATGGTACCTCATCGACTGGACTTCTCCCCGAGGCAATCTTGTTGAAAGATTCCAAGGGCCCAAACACAATTCAGGAAATGGAAGAATCAAAGGAATTTTTACCGATGGGATCACAACCAGATTCTTCAAGTGCAAGGACTTTAGCTGTTAGTTATGATAAGGATCATTTGGACAAGGGACAAGCTGGGATTACCAACAAAGCTTATTCTGTTGAGGGAGTAAGCAAGCAGATGAAGCTTGAGATGGTTCCCCTTGAATCAATGTCACATAGAAAAGATACTGGTCCAAGTCAATCTCAAATCCCTGCTGACTGTAATATTCAACAAAATCAAAATGCTGATAGCCATTTGACTAGTTTCACATTAAGTGATGATCGGAAGCCCATATCAGGAATGGAAGCTGAACAACAGATGATGGTGCCATTGAAGGATGCGAATGTGTTGGTGAAAAATGTCTTTGAGGGCTCGAAATACGTGTCTGAGGGTGAGAGCATATGTTTTATGCAAATACACTTTTAGTGATGACTTCTCTGTTGCTTATCCTGTTTGTTGCATTTGTTGTGCAGATGCTGCTAGAATTTCTGACATTCAGAGAAGAAGCATTCCCAATGGTTCCAAAGCTGTTGTTGTCGATGACACGTGGAAGAATGGTAGCCCTACGGTAGTGAAAACTCGTCAAGTGGAGCAAGGTTTCTCTTTAGGTACAGATTTGTCACCAGCTCCGAAATATACCACATCTGAGAAGTGGATTATGGAACAACAGAAAAGGAAACTGGTCATTGAGCAAAATTGGGCGCTTAAACAGAAGAAGACAGAACAAAGAATTGCCGCTTGTTCTGAGAAATTAAAGGTCGGTTGTGGAAATAACGTATTTACCTGGTTATGCTGTTTTTGTTGTTGCTACAAATGGTAGTATCTCTCAGGAGTGAAGGCCAAGCGTGAACTACTTCTCACCAATTAAAATAACTGATTTTGACTATTTTATGGGTAAAAATGAGCTGTCAATCAGTACCCATCCTTTTTCCGAATCTAATTTGCACATCAATCAGCTCCACTTTTAGTATTGTTGGAAGAAGCAGTGCAGTGTAAGCAGTTCAGTTTGGGAAGTAGTGAAGGAACCAGAGATAGAATTTAGGAATGCAGTCATGTGTCCACCATGATTTCGAGACACTATAATGCAATAGCATAGATAGAAACTAGATGTACACTTTAACGGAGGAAAGACCTCACACTCACCCAAATTCGTTATTTGGTCACGAGTTACATTAATCAAGATGGATATACTAATCGCAACATATGGAAAAGACCTCACATTCATCTTCCCTAAAGTTTACTGTCCCACTGAATCCACTCCATGTGTTTCTAATCTTCCAGATTTTTGCCATTCTGCCAATTCACGGATCTTCTCACTCCAATCTTTGTTCAATACTGCTCAACTACTAGTGACAAATGGTTGAATCATGAATTGGTCCTGCAAGTCTATAGGATTTTGAGAAAAAAGATCTAAGTGTAGAACATGAGTATATTGTGAAACATGTAGTCTTTTGTTCCTAACTTTCTAGAATAAGATGAAAACGGGTTTCAAAGCTTTTGCTGAAGGAAGAAGAATAGGCTTCTCAATCTCTTTGAAGGCTGCTTGAGTCCTCTGTGTGGTGTAGCCCTAGTAAATAACAAAAACAAGTCTATATAAAATCCGAAATTGGGGTTGGGGGGGAGGGGGGAAACCAAGTTCATAGATGAAAACCTGTTTTGGGGGTTATTGCCAACTTATGTGTGCATATTATTATATTCTTGGGCAGATGGGTATCAGTCATATAAAGAAATATAGTTCTCAGTACTTGGATACAGTGGATAAAACTTGTGCAGGGGCAATTGAAGGGCTTTTCTGGTTGTTTCATATGATACCTTCTAGTTCACATGTGGCCAGGATCTTGACTTGTTTGCGGCACTGTATCTCCAACAAAACAGTTGCTCCTGTGAATTGTAGGCCTGAGTGAAAGATCTTAAGATTATTAAGAGAATACTATTATTTGATGGAAATTTGCTTGGTGAATTAGCTGGGAGATTTGAGTTTGTTTGATCATTTTCAGTTCACATTGCAAGTGGAAGTTTTTATATTGCCTTAAAGGTTATATAGTGCTGCCTAAAAATTAGGAATTGCCAAGGTTGTGAGGTTTGGGTGTATTTGGTTTTATGTACTAAATTCAAGAAGGATGCTGAATTGGTATACATGGTCTTCAGAAGTTTTTCCACTGTGCCTTGCAAGAATATATTTATGCTCCAGTAGAGATTTTCCTACTTTGAAAAAATGACATTTGCATTTTCTTTTGGTTCTAGAAAACAGCCAAGTATGATGTGCCCGTTGGCGAAACTGTTCAATTAATTTTTCATTGTAAGAGGTGCCCAAGGGCAGTTTACGTATTCAAATTTAAGTGCCTGTGCAGTTTCGGTTGGGTTGGGTTGGGTACGGTGTCCCACAGCCCCGAACCGCCCCCTTGAAACCGATCTAAATACTTAATTTCAAACCATCTAAGAATACCCTAGTGCTTTCTAATACCAAGCCAGTAAATAAACAGTTAAACACCTATACAGTATCTTGCTGACTAATACCTAGGGCTTTTCTGATTGATATTTCCTGCGTACTCCCGACTCTTCACCGCGTTCATTTCTCTCAAATCCTCAATAATCTCAGCAGCTATTGGAAGTTGTAACTATGAATTGCATTACAAAGATGAAAGATGCATAGAGGGGTACGGGGTGGTTTGGAAACGCCTGAATTCCATTGATCCGACCCATTGCCATCACTACTTATGTGATCTTGACTTGTAATTCATTTCCAGATTACAGATTTTTTGGTTGAAGGTGCATGGTCCTTGAGTTTTTGTCCTATTTTTCTGATATTCGCGTTAAGGCTTTCTTTTTGACCCCCATGAAGGAAAATGTGAGCTCCTCTGAAGATATTTCTGCAAAAACCAAAAGTGTAATCGAACTGAAAAAGCTTCAATTGTTAGAGCTTCAACGTCGCCTCCGTAGGTAATTGACCGTTCTTCTTTGGTTCAATTTGTCACCTTAATGGAAACGTACTATTTCTGTCATTCTCTAGCTTGATTCTGTCTCTATCCATACTTCATTTTACTTGTCCAGTTTCTTATCTAACAGCCTGATCATTTGATTTGGGCAGTGATATTCTAAATGATTTCTTCAAACCAATATCAACTGATATGGAGCGTTTGAAATCAGTTAAGAAGACTAGAATAGGTAGGCGATCAAAACTAATAGAAAGATATGAACAGAGGCAGAAGGAAGAGCGCCAAAATAGAGTTAGAGTGAGGCAGAAGGAGTTCTTCAGTGAAATAGAACTTCACAGGTATGTATCTACTGTCCCTTAAAGTCATCAAAATGTCTCCCATTGTTTCTTGTTCTCAAATTTTAGTTTAAGATTTGTTCGTCAATAGTATGGGTTTGCTTTGTAACCTTTTGTTAGGGAGAGAGTGGATGATGCATTCAAAATGAAGAGAGAACGCTGGAAGGGCTTCAATAAATATGTAAGGGAGTTCCATAAGAGGAAGGAACGGTTTCATCGTGAGAAAATTGACAGAATCCAGCGCGAGAAGATTAATCTGTTAAAAATAAATGATGTGGAGGGGTACCTTCGAATGGTTCAGGTCAGTTGGTGTATTATCGTTCACTACTTGCTGGTGCCATCCGATCCATTATCCTGCATAATATTTCTTTTGAATCTACAGGATGCGAAATCGGATCGTGTCAAGCAGCTACTGAAAGAAACTGAGAAATATCTCCAAAAGCTAGGATCCAAACTACGAGATGCAAAGGCTACGGCGAGACAATTTGAGACCGATGTTGAAGATAACCGAGCTGCAAGTGTTGTTGATAACACAGAATTCGGTGTTGAGAATGAAGATGAAGCTGACCAGGCGAAGGCAAGTTATATCTATGCAGTTTGTGCGCCTTCGATTTCTCATTCGAATATACTAGTGTAATTTTTATTATTCATTTTGTTTTGCAGCATTATTTGGAAAGCAATGAAAAGTACTATCTGATGGCTCATAGGTATTCCTTACAACTGTTTGTCTCTCCGTTCTTATTCTCCCTTCAATAGTAGTGACTTACTTCAGGAGTTCATGTTCAGCTGTATTATTCACATCTAATTTTTTTTTGGTGGTAAATTGATCATGCCAAAGTCCTTGTTGAAGAAAGCGATGTCTAAGCTTTTCCCATTTATTTTCATCATCGCTGTCCCTTTGCAGTATAAAAGAGAGCATCATGGAGCAGCCATCTTGTCTTGTGGGTGGAAAACTAAGAGAGTAAGTGTATTTGCATTTTTCTATCACAGAAGAAAATCCTTCCACAAGATTGACTTATTTCGTTTGGAGTTCTCATTTTCATTTCTCCGCCCTTACCATTTTCTTGGAAAGATGTTCCGCCATGTGTATGTGGATTAAGAGAGACCTTTTTTTTCATCCTTTGTTTTAGTTGCTGTATAAGCATAGATTTTCTCTTCCAGGTACCAAATGAATGGTCTGCGGTGGTTGCTTTCACTGTACAATAACCATTTGAATGGGATTCTTGCAGATGAAATGGGCCTTGGTAAAACTGTTCAGGTATAATTAAAGTTTATATAGTAATATTTTAGTGTAGTAGTTTTCTTATTATGCTGTCTTTAATTTCATACTATTAGTCCTTACAATTTGGGTTTTTGTAGGTCATTTCTTTGATTTGTTACCTCATGGAGACAAAAAATGATAGAGGACCCTTCTTGGTTGTTGTCCCGTCCTCAGTTCTTCCTGGATGGGAGACAGAAATCAACTTTTGGGCCCCTAGTATAAACAGAATTGTCTATTCTGGAACTCCAGAGGAGCGGCGAAGGCTATTCAAGTAATGATTATGGATATTAAATAGCTTCTCCTATCAGAATTCTCTGGTAATTATTATCTGAAGGACTTCTCTTATGATTTGTTTCTCAGGGAAAGAATCGTTCAGCAGAAATTCAATGTCCTCCTGACAACGTACGAGTATCTGATGAATAAGCATGATAGGCCAAAATTAAGCAAAGTACACTGGCATTATATCATAATTGACGAAGGCCATCGCATCAAGAATGCTTCTTGCAAGTTGAATGCTGACTTGAAGCACTATCAGAGCTCTCACAGGTTGCTTTTGACCGGGACGCCTCTGCAGGTCTGGCTGGATATAATTTTTTGTTCTCTATCCATTTGTCATGCTTCATTTTAAGACTTTCAAGGGTCTGTGTGATGGCATTCTCCTTTTCATAGCTTTCAGTTTTGGTTTGCATTTTGGAAGTTGTTAGACAGATAAAATTTTGAAGACAATTGTTTTTCGTTCTTATTTTTAGTAAACTCAAGTTTTTTTTAAATTGCATAATTTATTAAGTTTGTTTCCTGGAAAGATCTCCCACTTTGTTTAAGTTTTCTGTTTAAGTTTTCTGAAACTGTTTATGGGAAGGCACTTATAAATGGTTCTTCATTTACTTTCATTTCACACTTTTTCCCAATAGAGCAATTTCTGGAACAGCGTCATACAGGCTCTAGACTTTCCTACTGAATTTCTTGCTCACATATTTCTATGGTTGACTGATGGTTTTGTTTTTTCCTGCTATGTAGAATAATCTAGAAGAATTGTGGGCACTACTTAACTTCTTGTTGCCAAATATTTTTAACTCGTCAGAGGATTTTTCTCAGTGGTTCAACAAACCATTTGAGAGCAATGGTGATAATTCAGCTGATCAAGTGAGCTTTTTATCTATCATGTATTTAAGATGTTGATGCCATTCACTTCCTTTTCTTACTCTTATTATGTCCATACCCCAACATTTGATATTGTCGGTATTCTTGTGTCACTAGGCCTTATTGTCTGAGGAGGAGAACCTTCTGATTATAAATCGGCTTCACCAAGTACTGCGACCATTTGTTCTGCGGAGACTGAAACACAAGGTTCTTGAAATTACTATGATGCTTCACAAAGATATTTTTTTTCAGAGTTAGTATAGTTAGAAACTTAGGAGTGCTACTGTTGAATGTTGAAGCACTCTCTATTGTTTATGTCCGTGTGAGTGTGTTATATGTCATGTAGTCCTTGACTCCTCTGATGTCTTATAAGTATCGGTGTCAAGACTTGGGCAGCAGTAATAGCAATCCAAGGCATAATCGAAGGGATTGTGCTCTTGTTTTATGATAAGTTCAATTAAATTGAAAATTGAATCTTGTCTCACCATTCATAATAGAAGGGAGGTTTATCTGTTGGAATCCGTGTCTAAGGATGTATAGTATCATTCTGACATTCTGATACAAATAGAATACAACATTCTTGCCAAGGACACCGAGGGCTAAACAAAAGTTTCAATGTAAACAGGCTAATGTGCCGCATCACTTGGACCTTAATTGACTTCAGTGGCGGTACCATTTTGAGATATTCAGAATGAGCTAAGCTAACAAGCTCAGAAAGTAGCACATACTTTGGAATAAGAAAGCATCAGGGGAGTGCTGGATCACAAGTGATAAAAACGCGCCAAGCGGTTGTATCATTGTAACTGTCTACCAATATATCCTTAACTTTGCATTGACCATATAATGAACATGGTAATGTGTCATTCTGAGAAGGAACATGAACAGGAACAGGATGACCGTCTTCAAACATGTACAGTCCATCCCATGCCACTATCATTGTCCTATCACTGAAGTTAAAATTTCAAGACTGGCGGTAGTAGAATAGAGTTAAACAAGCATAGACCAAGATTGAATAGATTGTATATTGTTCTGGTTTCAATAAAAGTAGGACTGTGGAAGTAGTTGAAGTGAAAATAAAATAATTGATGTCTAAGGCGTACTAGGGAGTGAAGAGTTTTGTTATTTAGACGTGTTTATTAATTAAGATGGAGAGGTTGCAGATAATGTGGTCCATAGAATCAAAGTAGTTTGGCGGAAGTGATGCATCCTTTTGGCTTGTTACACAGTCAATGGCTACAAATTTGGAAGAAGTTTTTTTTCTTCTTTTGGCAGCTTCAGACTTGTTAGACCGGTATAAGTTCCTAGACTAGAGCTGCACCACCACCATACATGGGAAGTGCTATGAGTCCAGCGATTGTTTACGCGGCAGAATTTTTAGGCAACTACAAAGCACGTAAAAAAAATGGGTGTTGCCTTGATGAATATTTTAGTCTGGACGCGTTTTAGACCAGTAAAGAGAGTTAGAACTGTAGTCATTTGTGAGATTGTCGGAGCACCCGACGTAGCTTTGTAAGGAAAAGAATGGCTAGGTATCGGTCCAGTAGACAAGTTGGTATAAACCTCATTCTAATGGAAGGTCTCATGAATTTGTGAGAAACGATGAGTACATTGAATACTACGATTAGATGAAACTCTGTAATTTGATTCAAACTTTGATGGTTTGTAATTAAGATTACAACCATATTTATAATCGATAGAAGATTACCCTTACAATTGATACTAGAACCAATCAACCAACCCTTAGAACTCCTGTGTGAAGCACAAATAACCAACCTTGGAAGTTTGAAGGATACTTATCTAGTATCCTCACACCATTAGTAATCAACTGTTTGACTACTTCTTTGACTTGTGATGGTCCAACTTCTCCAGAAGCTCTTCGGATTGCTGTTCTGCATCAGCTCCACTTCTTGAGGGTAGGTTGAACAAAATTGTACTTGCATGGGTAAGGCACATACAACAAAGACTGATAGGTGTAAACGTTTCTAAAAGTGATAGGATGATAGGGTCATTATTAATGGAAATGCTAGGGAGAAAGGAAGTGTTAAATTGGCATGAGGTATCATAGTGAATGTTGATATGATTTTGTTGAATTCATGTAAGCATGAGATGGTGGAATTGACAAGAAATGATTCATGTAGCTGATGCCGATTTTGCAGAATTCTTGTTTTCTTTAATTGACAGCAATCAACGTTATAGTCTCCAGAGTAAGTCATACTTGTCTCTAGGAGTGGCAACAAACGGATGGCACCTTGTATTCTTTCTGCTAATTAGCTGGTCTGGCGGTATATGGGAGACGTATGCTGACATTTTACTTATGGATCTTAGATTGCAGTTTAGTTTGAAGCTTTGACATTTTATTTTATTATGTTTATTCCATTATTTTATAAGGAAGTTTGTGTGCGCTTCGGGTTTTGGATTGGAACAAAGCATCTAATGGGTCTTGACTCTTGATTGATGGACATGCCCATGTATTACAACAATAACAGCAATAGAAGTACTGACGTAATCCTCAATCTATGGGGTATGGGTGGGGGAGGACTGAAGAAAGACCTAACCTTTGGCAATTATGTGCACAAAGAGTCTGCTCTCTAAAAGTTTTACCACTAAAATAGCGGCTCTGCTGTATCTCCGAAAGTCGAGGAACTCAAACCAATTTCAATCTAAGCCTTGTTGTAAAATATTTGAACTTTGAAGCTATTCTGAATTTCTGATGGACTAACATTCTTGAACTTCCAATTGCTTTGGTAGGTTGAAAATCAGTTACCTGAAAAGATTGAAAGACTTGTAAGATGTGAGGCCTCCTCATATCAGAAGCTTTTGATGAAGAGGGTAGAAGACAATCTTGGTGCAATTGGAACTTCAAAGGTTCATTCGTTTTTCCTTTTACTCCCAGTCTCTTTGGTGTTCGCTTTTTATGGCATTGGCGTCCCATTAAATATTCCACCGCTCAGACTCACACCCACCAACTTAGAATCCATATGTATGATGTGCCTACTTGAATTTGTACTACTAGGTATATTTTCGACTTTTCGTATATATGTTATAGGTTTCTTTTTGAGATATGTCCATTTTCTTTCTAACATTGGCTTTACTAATCTGTTAGGCTCGGTCAGTGCACAACTCTGTTATGGAGCTACGTAACATATGCAATCATCCTTATCTCAGCCAACTTCACGTGGAGGAGGCATGTTCTATCTCTGTCCTTTAGTCTTCATTTGGGTTTGTAATAAAGATGTGAAAAGAGAAGAATATGCTAAAAGTTGTTTCTGAGCAATTGAGCATTTTTTCCCCTTGGGAAGTTTCTGGAAAACAACCTGAGGGTCACGGTCGAAGACCGTGTTCCTTTTAGATGGGTTAGAACTACTTTTTGTTATTGTTTGAAAGTTGCTCAGCTTGATTGCCCTTGTACCCTTTAACTCTATGGTAATGTCTCTCTTTTTGTAGGTTCATGATTTTGTCCCGGAACATTATCTGCCAAATGTTGTGAGAATTTGTGGAAAACTTGAAATGTTAGATCGATTACTACCAAAGCTAAAAGCAACAGATCATCGGGTATGGACATGCTTGCATATGTTTTATGCCAAACCAAAGTTGATTAGTTGTCAGATTTTGTGTCCTGCTTTGTGCTTTCGTGATGCTGATGTTGCAGGTGCATCAGATTAGAGTAATATGTGAATCTATTGTGAGCTATTTCCCTAATCCTTTTTTTTTTTTTGCAAATTTGTAAGTCTCTCGTGAGTTCTATTACACGGAATCTTGCGGATTTGTGCGACGAATACTTGTCGGTGGACTTTTTGTATTCATCTTTTCCTCCCTTTAACAACTTTCAGGGGTTCCTGTTCTTAACATTTTGCAACTTTGAAATAGTTGACGCCTTAGAAGGTGGTATTTTGTTTTTTCCTTTTTTCTAAATCATGAATCGAAATGGTCCTTTTCCGAATCGCGAATTGAATTGAATCGTGAATTGCTCCGATTCGGTCATGATTTCTATAATGCATGGAAACATATGTTTGTTTATTAGGGTAATGCAAAATATATACTACAAGTGAAAGTTTTCGGCCTAAATCAATAAAAACCTTCTTCTAAATGATGATTTGATAATAGTGTGGGGTATTAGGTAAGTTGCTTCTATTGCAACTTCCAAGAGATGAGGATTCTTGAATCCTACTTATGGTTCTTTTTCAGAAAAAGGGTTCAAAGTACAAAACAGACCCTTAGAAAGTAAGTCTATAGGGTGGTTGTATTCCATTTCTCATTGTCATTTTCAATCCAATCTCGTAATAGATCTCCCTTTTTTATTACCTATAGTACTACATAAGGAGAAACATTGACAAAAGATGGCATATAACTATGCTAAAGACCTTAAGAAAATAGTTTGAACCCTTTTCCAACAACAAAAAAGCAAAAAACACAGTAAGAAAATGAATTTAGAAATTTTAGGCTCACCGATTCCATTCACCGATTCGGATCACCAATTCACCGATTCACTTACGATTCGTAGCTATTTTCGATTCAGGCAGCCTATTCGTATCGATTACCCACCTATCGATACAAATTGTGAATCGTACGATTCTGACGACTATGCTTTTTTCCTTGTCCTTGACCAAATTTTTTTCATGCAAGGCATTCTTAGAGATCATTGTCGTTGCTTTCAATTTTCTCTTCTATTTAGGCACTTGCACTTGCCGCACTTCTATTTTGAGTTCTGTTGTAATTTCTCTGTGTTGTGATTTGTGGCGTTAATTTACTTAGTTTTATGTTGACATTGACATGATACATTCTGAAGTTTTTTTTGGGGGTAGCTGCAGGAGTTGATTGTTTGTTTGTTTCCCAGGTTCTTTTCTTTTCCACGATGACTAGGCTGCTTGATGTTATGGAGGATTATCTCTGCTGGAAACAGTACCGGTATCTTCGATTGGATGGACACACATCTGGTGGCGATCGGGGAGCACTTATTGACCAGTTCAACCAGCCGGGTTCTCCTTTTTTCATATTCCTGCTCAGGTAACTAACATATGCAACATATGACTGGTAATGTACCACTATCGATCTAAATATTTACCGAGTGCCAACCTTTCAGTTCTGGTTTTTCATTTAATTGGACTTTTGTATGTTTGAGGCCCATTGTTTTCATTTGCATTTTGAGAGCCTGCATGCATGAGCCCCGAGGGGTTCTTACAGGTTCTGCATCAGCCAGTTAAGTACGTGGAAGTTTAGGACCTTCTGCTGTTCCGCACAAGTGTTGTCTTGAGATATTTGGGAATTTTCATGCTAGACAGTTTTGTCGGAGGTTAACCGCTAACCGCGCTTATAGCTCAGAGGAGAACATCCCTTCCATTTGTGGGGAGAGATGTAGGCATTTGAAAATGTCATTTTGGGGTATAAAGGACCAGACATGTTGAGAAAAGTTGTCATACAGCTTGTTCTTTTCTCGACCTTGTTAATCATTGGTATCGGGTATCCATGACTGTACTTTTGCATGTGATCACCGAGCACATCTTTGTTTGTTTTGTAGTAGCTTCCTTCTCTTTCAATGTGTCCCCCCTCAATAAAGTTTTCTTTACTGCCCAGTAAAAAAGAGCAAGTTTTATTTACTTACTGAGAAGGATCAAATAATAACATTTATTCAAACATATGATATTATATTAGCATTCGAGCTGGAGGTGTTGGAGTGAATCTTCAAGCTGCTGATACTGTGATCATTTTTGACACCGATTGGAATCCACAGGTACTAAGCACATAACTGTCCTGATCACTTTTGAAGAGTAATTGAAATTACTCTTTATAACGTATTTTCTCTCTGCCTTGTTAGGTTGATCTTCAAGCACAGGCAAGGGCTCATAGGATTGGTCAGAAGAAGGATGTTCTTGTTCTTCGATTAGAAACGGTGAGAACTTAGTTCTTCAAAGTAGAAGTATTGTCTTTTCATTTTTTTTTATAGAATATATGTTTTTAACTTGAAACACCTGGATGATGGTCAATTATACAAGGGAATGAGGAATTTGTGCGTGACCGAACAGACCTCTTCATATCACATTTTTTAGTTATTTTTCGGTGGAAACCATGAAACAGTGATTTTTTTAATCACTAGTTTGTTGTCAGTGGATAGGCTGCTGCTGGGTCTTCTCTCTCTGAAGGGAAAGAAGATTATGCATCCAACTGGAAAATCTGCCGCCTTAGTTTTACTATCTTAGTTCCAGCTCCTGAAGGCTCTCTCCAGCAGCTTTGTTTAGTCTTCCTTCATAGTTTGACTGTAGAAGAAGAAGAAAGCTCTTGGTGAAAAGAAGTGAAAAAGTTTAAAACAAATCTTTACAACACTCGGTTTCCCGGATATAATAGGAAGCCACTAAAACTATTTGACTGAAAAACGAGTTGTGTAGAAGAGTGTTACTGCTGCATTACCACCCAAGGATGATGAAATAACTACATACTTTTAAGCATTCATTAATCAGTTTGGATTTGAGGAATTTGGTCTGGTTACATTGGGTCTTCCATAGGGTGGGTGCTCTGAGCTCAGGGTGGGGGTTTTGTTGCCTGATGTGGTTGACTTGGAGAGAGCAGAACAAGAGGACATTTCATGGAGTTGAGAATTCTGATAGGATGAGTTATTTTTTTGGTCTACTTTGCATAGTTGAAGCTTGGGATTTAGGGAAAGTTTTACCTAGCCTGGACCAAATTTTTGATTTTGTAGATTCATTCCACACGTTATTGCTATAGGCCCTTTCTGCTTTTCTTCCTTTTGTTTCATTGTAATTCTCGGCAGGTAATTCTTTGTTTGTTATGGTGAAGCCAATTTTGAATTTTAATGAGTGAGCATTTTCTCATGGTTGAGCCAACAAGAGGGTAAAGTTCTCGGATTAGGTGGACTGATATACATTACTAGAGTTTGGTTTGTTTTTTTTGATAATCGAGTTTGGTTTGTTAACGTATGGAATTTATGGTTCTCATGGAAAGATGTTCTATTTGTCAATTTATAGATATTTTGCTGCTATAGTGACTCAGTAGGTTTGATACTTTGATATTCTCGAAAATCCCCTCTAATGTTGATGAACAGATTTCTGTCTTCTAGGTTGCTTATAGAATGTGAATATTTTGTACGTAAGCTGTATTTTCTAAATTATCTTGAACTATGGTTGGATAAAGGTCCAAACTGTGGAGGAACAAGTCAGAGCTGCTGCTGAACACAAGCTGGGAGTTGCAAATCAGAGCATTACTGCTGGATTCTTTGACAATAACACGAGGTATGTTTTTGTTTGCAAGGTAAGGTGTGGTGCAGAGATCTCAGAGCATCAGCATTTGGCTCATTAATTCACTTTCGGGGCAACAATAGTGAGTAGATATCCAAAAAGGAGGGTACATAAGGCTCGTAGTTCAGTTCCAAATTGCTGAGATGACCATTGAATTAAAATGCATTACTGGCGAAAAATCTACCGCTGTTTGAAGAGAATAAAAAAGAAGGATTAGATTGAACACAGTCTAAAGAAAGAATTAGAATCGGGTAAGAAGAGAAAGTCTAGTGTAGTGTGTATTTACAGAAGTGATTACCCAAACTAAAAAAGTAAGTATAATTGGATCCCAAATTTGCTTAGGCTGATGGGGATGCTCTCAATCGGTTGTCAAGTATACTATTAGCTTTTGCCAAATTATGTTCTGTTGCATGCTCACAGTGCAGAAGATCGGAGAGAATACTTGGAATCCCTTCTCCGAGAATGTAAGAAAGAGGAAGCTGCGCCTGTATTGGATGATGATTCGCTCAATGATCTCATAGCGCGCAGGTATTTCTTTTTCTACTTCCATACTCAGTTTCAAATTCCCTCACACATTGATTCGTGTTGGAAGCACACTGACCTTGGAGACAAGTGAATTCTCTCTCTCTAGTTATTGTATTTGTGTGTGTAAAGAGGTTTGAAATGACTTTTCAATAACTGTAATAATTTGTAGATCTATGTTACTTTAGTGGTTGAGTGCCACTATGCGCATTAGCTAGTAATCCAATTTAGAGATATCTTCCCCATTAGCTTGACCAATGATGCATAATAGAGTGCTGAGGGTTTTCTTGAACTTCAAATCATTATTTTTGCAGATAAGATTTTCTGGTGAATCCATGGCTTCTGCGTCATGCCACTCAATATCTTGAATTTTAGTCATGTTTACTGCGTACTGTTGTTATGGTTGTCCTAACTGTTTCGTTTTTTGTTTTTGCCTTGACTTCATTGTTTTGCTTGGGGAGTGGTCCTTTGTATTTCCTGTTGTTTCTGTTATCCATCTGAGTACTCAGGATACTGCTGTGTTGACAGTGAGTCGGAGATTGATATATTTGAAGCCATTGACAGGCAAAGACTTGAAGAAGAGATGGTATGCGCTTGACCATTCATACTCTACTTTTTTTTTTTTTTTTCCTCTGACTGCATTTACAATATCAGTTTATGACTTGCTGCTGCATTGTTAATAAGACTTTTTAAAATCTGCTCTATTTTGCAGGCAATGTGGAAAAATTTGTTATTAGGACAAGGTAAAAATGGCTCTGAGCCTATACCTCCCCTGCCTTCTCGGCTTCTAACAGATGAAGAACTGAAGCCATTTTATGAAGCCATAAAGACATATGAAGCATCCAATGCCAGGGTGGCTTCTGATGTCGGGGCAAATGTCGGGGCAAAACGGAAGAGTGGGGGTCTTGGAGGCCTGGATACACAACACTATGGAAGGGGGAAGCGAGCTAGAGAGGTTGGTTTAGTATATTCTCCCTCCTTCCCTTATCTATTATTGCTCTTTCCATTTTGGGACATCCAGATATTAGTCCTCTTTGAAATGTCAAAAGACAAAAGTTGTAAGATTTTCAGAACTCAGGGTTATAAATATATTCACAAACAAATTATTTGAGTTGGTATAGTTGGAACTAATACTTTAAGACTTAAATTTAAATGCATTAATTGCATTTTTCCTTAAAAAATTGAAACTCCCAAGTCCCAACAGGTCATACAACTTGGGACGGAGGTAGTGAGATTTTTAGCCCGATCAAGTGTTTACTGAAGGAGCTTATTTAAAACAAATTGTGCTTTTTTATTGTTCTTTCACAGCTACTGAAACATTTGCTTATATGAAAATAGTTTTACTGTTGTTTTAGTCTGTACAGTTGCTTCGTTAATTTTTGTTCCTTCTCTCCTTAGGTGCGCTCCTATGAAGAGCAATGGACAGAAGAGGAGTTTGAGAAGCTGTGTCAAGCTGAGTCCCCAGAATCCCCTAAACCGAAGGAAGAAGTGATAGAAAGAAACTCGCCAATAGTTTCAAGTGGGTCTGTCCTATTTGCTGCTAAAACAGAAGTGCTATTTGCTGCTAAAACAGAAGTGCCTGAACCTCTACCTGTAGTGTCCCCACAGGCTCCAATAGAGCTGCCGCCCGTTCAACAAACCAAAGAGGTGACACCACCATCTAAACGGGGTCGTGGAAGACCCAAAAGAGTGAAACCAGAAATCTCTCCACCTGCAGCGGTTCTTCTTCCAGCACTTTCCAGACCAGTTTCCATCTTTCCTGCTGCACCTGCACCAGTTCCTAATCCATTACCTAATACTGCTACGGTTCAATCTGTTACTGGAACCATCCCTCAATTTGGAGTATGGATAGCTCCAAGCTCTGAGTCAAAACCTCCTCCCCCTTCCACCTCTCCTGAGGTTCAGTCCACCTCTACTCCGCCTTCTGCACCTGCACCGCTTCAAGTAAAAGGGCAAAATCGGAAAACCCGCAGAGGGAAGAATCAGGCTTCATTGCCACCGGTGGTTCAAGCGTTCCCAGCACCTTCTGGAACTGGGAATACAGAGATGATAATTAAGAGAGAGACAGTTTCCAGTTTCCCAACAGCCTCATGTCTTGATTCTTCATCTAGCTCTTCTACTGCTAAGAATATGTCTGTGGAACAAGGTTCAGTTTCACATTCCGTTCTTCCAGCTTCTACTGAAACTGTCGGAACAAAGTCGGGCTCAGAGGTACTACCAGTTTCAGATGCTATTCCAGTTCTTATAGGTTCTACTCGAACTGCGAAAACAAAGGTGGTGTCAGAGGTACAACCAGGTTCTAGCAATCTCATGGTCCCTGCCTCTGTTCAAACTGTCAGAGCAGAGGTGGTGTCAGAGGTACAAACAGTTTCCATCAATCCCATGGTCCCTGTCCCTGTTTCTTTTTCTGCTTCTTCGATTGCTACTGGAGTTGCCGAAACTATGCCTCATTTTGGGGTGGGGATTGGTCCTAGTTCTCAGCCAAATGCTCCATCCACTTATAATGCTATTGGCTCTCAATCAATCAATCCTAGTCCTCCTGTTCCCAAACAACCCAAGGGACGAGGACGAGGACGAGGACGGGGTCACAAGCCTCAAAGTGAAGTAGAGGCACCCCTGCGCAGGGGAAGGCGGCGGGGTTCAGTAGCACCGGTTGGTGAGGATCCAAATTCAAATGAACGACCACAAAGTCAGCCACAGGTATCATCAGGTAGAAAATCCATTGGCACCAGAAGAAAGAGAGAGAATGAAGCTTTGGAGCGGACAGATGTAAAGGCACAAGAGAAAGGACCTTTGCCAGCGAGTGGCAATTCTGCCATATTGTCAGATAAGAATGACAGTCAGAAAGTAGATTTGAAGACACAAGAGATGAAAGAACCTTTGCCAGAGAAAGCCATCGTTTCAGAATCCAAGGTGGCTGGGAGTAAGAGTTTGGAAGCGAAAGCAGTTTCTTCAATTTTGGAAACAGCAGGTGCAGTTTTT
The DNA here is from genome assembly GCA_020567845.1 of Rhododendron henanense subsp. lingbaoense. Lineage (NCBI taxonomy): Eukaryota > Viridiplantae > Streptophyta > Magnoliopsida > Ericales > Ericaceae > Rhododendron > Rhododendron henanense. The sequence continues at coordinate 34,552,958 of CM036323.1, read as the reverse complement.
GATTCTGCAGTTGCTTCGGAGCCTATGGTTCGTGAAGTTGCAACCAAGATTGATGCTGGTTTATCAGTGGATGGGGTAGATTCAGGAGATTTAGTTGATAAAAACTCAACATTGAAGACTGAGGTGAAGGGCACTTCAGCTGTTCCTCTCAGTGCTGACCCATTAGTTGATACGACTTGTGACAAACCTCCTTCTCCTGATGCTTCTGTTTTGGACCTCAAAATGGATAAATGTGAGGATCAATCTGGGAAGGGAGATGTGAAAGAACAAAAGATGGTGGGTTCTAGTCCAGACGATGTAGTTGTTTCAGAAACTGTGGAGACTAACAATTTGCAGGGTGGTAAAGTTTCAGCGTCATCAACGTTGGAAACTAATGTTCCGGTTGTTGAGCCTGTAACTGAAGAGACTCAGAAGGAAGTGGATGCAGAAGCACAAGAGATCAATGACCCTATTTTACAAGAGGCTGCTGATTCAGACTCTGAGGCTCGTGAACCTGAAGCCAAGATCAATGTTGGTTTGTTTGAAAATGTGGATAATCTGAGAGATCCAGTCAAAGAAGACTTGATTGTTGAGAGTAGTGTAGAAGGCACTTCTGCTGTTCCACTTGATGTTGATCCGGTGGCTGTTCCACTTGATGTTGATCCGGTGGATGTTGTATCTTGTGAGAGATCTCTTTCTCTTGAAACAAAGATCAATGCTGGTTCTTTTGAAAATGTGGATAATCTGAGAGATCCAGTCAAAGAAGACTCGATTGTTGAGACTAGTGTAGAAGGCACTTCTGTTGTTCCTCTTGATGTTGATCCGGTGGATGTTGTACCTTGTGAGAGATCTCTTGCTCTTGAAACAAGGATCGATGCTGGTTCTTTTGAAAACGTGAATAATCCGAGAGATCCAATCAAAGAAGAGTCGATTGTTGAGACTTGTGTAGAAGGCACTTCTGCTGTCCCTCTTGATGTTGATCCGCTGGAAGTTGTTCCTTGCGAGAGATCTCTTGCTCTTGATGCTTCGGTTTTGGAAACAGAAGTTTCTGTTTTGTCTTCTAAACTTGATACCTTTGTTGATAAATCTGGGAAGGAAGATACCAAAGTACAAGACATGTTATGCCCTGTTCGAGATGATGCAGCTGTTTCTGAGCCTGGGGAGAGAGAGAGTTTGGAGGAGAAACAGTTTTCAACTTTGTCAAGGTTGGAACCAGAAGCTCCTGGTGTTGATACTGAAGTTGAGAAGGCAGAGATGGACGTTGACGCAGAAGCACTAGAGCGCCATGATTCACCTGAGGCATGTGAACCTAAATCCATGCTTGAGGTTGTGCCTTCTCAAACTTTGGCAGATTCAACGGATTTAGTCGAAGAGAAGTCCGTAGTGGAAGATAATGTGGATTGCACTTCAGTTGTTAATGCTGAACCATTGGATGATATGCCTTGTGACGAACCTCCTGCTCCTGGTTTGTTAGTTTTGGAATCGACAGCTTCTGTTTCAGACCTTCCAATGCACTGTGATGATCAATCTGGGAAGGAAGATGCTAAGGAACAAGAGATCAGAGGTCCCATTCAAGACAATGTGGTTGTTGCAGAAGAGAAAAAGTTTGTTACTTGGTCAACATTGGAAAAATCAGCTCCAGTTGATTCTGGAACTGAAATGATTGAGAAGAATTTTGTTGTTGAAGCACAAGAGAGCAGTGATCCCGTTTTGCAGGACGCTTTTATTTCGAATCCTAAGTTGTCTGAAACCGAAACCAATATTGATGCTGGTTCTTTTGAAACTGTGGCTGATCCAGAGGATCTAGTCGAAGAAAACTTGATTGTGGGGACTAATGTGGAGGGCACTTCAGATGTTCCTGAAAGTGTTGAACCCTCTGACGATATGCCTTGTGAGAAACCTCCTGCTGTTGATGCTTCACATTTGGACGAATGTGAGGAAAAAGGGATGGAAGAGGCGGAAGAACAAAAATTGGAAGGTCCTTTGGTGGATGAAGCAATTGTGCCAGAGGTTGGTGTGGCTGGGACAAAGGGTTTAGAACAAGATGGTCCAGGTGTTGATCCTGAAACTGGAAAGACTTCCAAGATAGTCAATGCAGAAGCTCAAGAGAGCAACAATCCTATTTTGGTGGAGACTGTTGTTTTAAAGCCTGAGGGTTGTAAACCTGAGTCCAAACTCGAGTCCTTGTGTTCAGAAAATGCAGCAGATCCAAGAGATGTATCCAAAGAAAACTCTACTGGCCCATCAGAGAATGTTCCTCATGAGAATCAATCTGGAAATGAAGACATGACTCTAGACAAACGGATTGATTCAGAATCTGCATCAAATGAGGACCGAATTTTGGAGGAGAGAACACCTATTTGTGAAACATCCTCTCCACGTGAAATCCCTGAAACCCAACTAAATGCTGGTTGTTCTGAAGACGTCAGAGATTCAGAACAGCCTATCACTGAAGAGAGGAAAGATGAGGTTCAGGACAATGGGCTTGTTTTAGAGCCTGTAGTGACTGAGGACCAAAGTTTGGAGGGAGAAGCATCTACTCAGGAAATCCAGTTGAATGTTGGTTCTTCTGGAAATGTGGGTGATTCAGATCTGGATGTTACTATGGGCCAGTATGAGGATCAATCTGGAAGTGAAGACATGATTCATGACAAGCAGATTGATTCAGAATCTGCATCAAATGAGGACCTAATTTTGGAGGAGAGAACACCTATTTGTGAAACATCCTCTCCACGTGAAATCCCTGAAACCCAACTAAATGCTGATGGTTCTGAAGATGTCAGAGATTCAGAACAGCCTATCACCGAAGAAATGAAAGATGACGTTCAGGACAATGGGCTTGTTTTAGAGGCTGTAGTGACTGAGGACCAAAGTTTGGAGGGAGAAGCATCCACTCAGGAAATCCAGTTGAATGTTGGTTCTTCTGGAAATGTTGGCGATTCAGAACCTGTCATTGAAGAAAAGAAAGACTCGGTTCTTGAGCAGGGGTTGGTTTTGGAGCCCACAGCGACTGAAAATCGAGGTTTGGGGGAAAAACCATCATTTTTGGCAACACTCTCTCCTGTTGTCGATCCTCTGCTTGAAAGTCCTGCAACCCAACTAAATGCTGGTTCTTCTGAAAACATTGGAGATTCAGAACCTACCGCTGAAGAAAGGATAGATACCGTCCTAAACAAGAGGCTTGTTTCAGAGCCTGTAGCGACTGAAAACCAAAGTTTGGAGGAAAAGACATCAGATTTGGAAACAAATTCTCTAGTTGTCAATCCACATGAGAATCCTGAAACTCAGTTGAATGTTGGTTCTTCTGAAATTGTGGGGGATTCAGAGCAGCTTTGCAAAGACGAACCAATCACGAGGACTCACATGGAGGTTGAGCCAGTAGTTCCTCTCCATCCCATTTCGAATGATGATGTGCCTCAGAAGGAACCGGTTAATCCAGATGTTTCTCTCCCTAGTTCTCCTTTGGGTAGTTCTAGCATTCAGATGAATGCAGCTTTGGAGGAAAATACATCAAATTTGGTAACAAACTCTCCAGTTGTCGATCCACATGAGAAGCCTGAAACCCAGTTGAATGTTGGTTCTTCTGCGACTGATGTGCCTCAGAAGGAACCGGTTAATCCAGATGTTTCTCTCCCTAGTTCTCCTTTGGGTAGTTCTAGCATTCAGATGAATGCAGCTTTGGAGGAAAATACATCAAATTTGGTAACAAACTCTCCAGTTGTCGATCCACATGAGAAGCCTGAAACCCAGTTGAATGTTGGTTCTTCTGCGACTGATGTGCCTCAGAAGGAACCGGTTAATCCAGATGTTTCTCTCCCTAGTTCTCCTTTGGGTAGTTCTAGCATTCAGATGAATGCAGCTTTGGAGGAAAATACATCAAATTTGGTAACAAACTCTCCAGTTGTCGATCCACGTGAGAAGCCTGAAACCCAGTTGAATTTTGGTTCTTCTGCAACTGTGGGGGATTCAGAGCAGCTTCGCAAAGATGAACCAATCACGGGGACACACATGGAGGTTGATCCAGTAGGTCCTCTCCATCCCATTTCGATTGATGATGTGCCTAAGAATGAACCGATTAATCCAGATGTTTCTCTCCCCAGTTCTCCTTTGGGTAGTTCTAGCATTCAGATGGATGCAGCTTTGGAAACTGAAGTGGCAAAGGAGTCTCCCTCTACAGAAGACAGCAAAGCAGTCTAACTATCATATCTGAAGGTATCATTCATTATTTCATGATTTATTTTTTCATGTGCTTAACTAGTTGTAATAGATGATGCTCTCATCCTCCTGCCCTTAGATTGGACTGCTATGCATTTGACTTGGTTTTCTTTGTAAATTGTGTAAAGCCAGTTCAGCATAAATGACTCAAAGCTCATATTTTTGTTAAAAAAGTACTACCTCTTTTTCTTGCAGTGATTAGGCACAACTTATGAAGTTTGGGTACTCCTACTACCATACCGTATCAGTACTGGTAAGTATACTGGTACTTCGCATGCTTACCGTAATTTCTTTTATCAATTTTTGCCAGTACCATTATATTCCAATGCAATACCTAGCCAGAAATAGTAGCTTCTGTTAGGCGAAGACCCGAAGTTAAAACTAGCTTGACGATATTTTTTCCTATGCTTCGCATGTAACTTTTTGGAGTTAAGCTTTCGAGACTCTTGGTTCTTTTATGCAAAGGTCATTAAATTCTGTTTGTATGGTACTTTGATTTATCAGCTACGCCATTTAACCGTAATTCTTAAATGCAGATAATTTTGTTAATTAAAATTCGTTTTTTCTGCTTATTATCCAGCCGAATCTGTACCATACTTTTTATCCACATTTCTGTATCGACGCATGATTGCCATATGTTTCCTATGGGTTTTCTTCTGCTCTGGTGTGTGGGTATTTATTTTGTTATTGCCATAGAAAGTGGAAATGAATGCGATACTCACAATATCATCGGTTGTATTTTCTTCTTTATTAAGCGAAATTGGCAGACATAGTTCTTCCTCCAGTTCTTCTAGCATTCGGATGGATATTAGGCTTTGGCAACTGAAGGGACAAAGGTGTCTTTCTCTGCAGCAGAGAGCAGTTCTTTACAAGACAACTAATTGATACAATTGTAATCTGTGAAGGTATCATTCAGCATATGATGCTTGTATGTTCTGCGCTTATCAAGTTCTATTCGATTTCCTTTTCATGCTTCTGCCCTTAGATTGGACTGGCACTGTATATTATTGCTTAGCTTTCTTTGTAAATTTTGTAAACCAAGAAAAGCAGAAACGACTCCAGCTCATGTTTCTTGTATAGTATAGCACCAGCTGTTACCATCGAACAATCAACCTTAGCAGAAATGGCCTCCTTTTCATTATTGGCAGCCATTTTCAATTCTCGGCTCTTATCCATGACTGCTGTGTCTCTTGTTCATTCTTTTATCGACAGAAGGGGCCGACATTTTCACTTCTCGGCCCTTAATTGTCAAACCTAATGCCAAAATGCGCAATGTTTCCACATCATCTCTCTCTAGATTTCTCTTTCGTGAGCAGTGACATTCATTACTAGTGAATTACAACCGGTATTCCAAATCTGACTTTTTTTTTTCCCCATCTGGTAAAGAAGCCATTAAGATACGTAATGTTGTCGTTGCAAATAATGCATATTTTTACATACCCCAGATGTACCTTAATAACAACGGGATCAGAGCAAAGGCAGGGTGGGGAACGAGACGGGGTTAGGGGTACTCTGGCCCGTTCTCTGATTTCATCACCAACTTTCCCTGAATCTGTGAAAAAATCCTTTAATCTCCAAGCCGTTAGGCCTCAAGGGCGGGAGTTGAGTTTTGTTCACCCTCCTTGAAAGAGTGTGAACATTATCCTCTTTTTTATTGGTTGAAATGATGGGGAATGGAGTGAGTATGATTGGATCAAATAGAATTTCGATCTTCCATCTCCATTTTTGTATGCACTGGTGACTCCTATCTAAGTATTTCATGTGTGTGTGTCTAGGTGTGGTTTTAGAATTTTTGTTCTAACTAGACTTTTTAAATAAAGTTTAAAGAATGGTAAAAGTATACAGTAAATGATAAAAATACTTGCATCCACAAACTGCAAGAGCCCCACACACCACACAATGCCCATTGTGGGCGTGACTATATTTATGTGTAAACCTTTTTGCTCAAGGTCCGATGAAAATACAAACACTTGTACCAATTGTAAAAAAAAAATCTAGAATTTTGAATACCATACCGGTTTACCAGTTAAAGCATCGATTTTCCTACTAGTATAGGATGTACTTGTAACGGTGAGATACCATTTGCTAGTTTCAATTTATCGTCGCCATTAGAGTAATTTACTCATGTCAAAAAAATTAGCGTAAATTATACGTCTATTTGAAAGAAATGAAAATTTTAAAATATGGAGTAATTTGGTATCGTCCGATATGGGTTCCCACATCTTTTGAGAGATTTTGTACAATTTTAATGCAAATGCTGGTTCCTATATATATATTTTTTCCTGTAATGTGAACCTTGGTTCTTGTATCGAATAGCTTGAGCACTTTAATTTCTTCAAAGTAATAACGGCGGTGGTATAATCTGGTCCGACAGAAGGAACGAGACGATAGGCGCACACCAAAGGCGGACCGATGGAATAATAGTAGTACTAATTTCACTAGTGTTCCTTCGCTTCCCTATTTGACCACGTGTTCTTCTTCTTCCTCAATCATCGACTCCGGTTCTCCCCATCCTTCTGTAATAAACCCCAAACCCTAATTTTACTCTAAGAAAATCACATGGCCTTTAGGCTCAGTTCTCGCTTAGCTTCTCGTCTCCTCCGCCCCACCATCCTCTCCAAACCCTCCCTCCACCGCCACCCCCACCACCAAATCTCTACCCTCTCCAAATCACCATTCCTAATCCACCTCCTCGAAACTCAACCGTCGATCTCCCTCCCTCCTCACCTCCGCTTCTTCTCCACCGTCCGTCGCGTCCCCACCCGCCCCACCCGCGTCGACATCGGCGCGCGTGCCCGGCAGATGCAGACCCGCCGCCTCTGGACCTACGCCCTAACCTTCAGCTGCATCGCCGGCTTCATCGTCATCGTCCTAAACAACTTCCAAGACCAATTGGTTTTCTACGTCACCCCAACCGACGCGCTCACCAAGTACAACTCAAACCCTAGCAAGAACAAGTTCCGCCTCGGCGGCCTCGTCCTCGAGGGGAGCGTGAACCACCCGGCGAATTCCTCTGAGATGGAATTCGTCGTGACCGATTTGATCACGGACATTCTGGTTCGGTACGAGGGCAGTTTGCCCGATTTGTTTAGGGAAGGGCATTCTGTGGTAGTGGAGGGGTTTGTGAAGCCGATGGAGGATGCGGTTAGGAAAGAGGCGGGGGTGTCGGCGAAGATTGTGAGTGTTTCGGGGAAGGCTAGGGGTGGGGAGTGTTATTTCTCGGCCACAGAGGTGTTGGCGAAGCATGATGAGAAGTATATGCCGAGGGAGGTGGCTGAGGCGATTGAGAAAAATAAGAAGAAGATCGAGGCAGGAGGAGGAGGGGGGGAGGAGGAGGAGGGGAGAGGAAAGAGCGCGTAGATTAGCATTTAACGGGTATGATACAGATTTTGATCTTATTATTGAATTACTTGATAGCTATACTTGTTTTGTGTTTCAAAAAAAAGTTTTGTGATTGGAGGGATAGTTATAATTGATTGAGGCTTTTTGGTTTCCGATTTTCTGTTGTAGTGTAATGATATTGTTTCTAATCATTCAATTGTATTGTGCCCATGTGTATGTGGGGTTCATGCTTGGATTTGAATGGAATAGTGAATAAATGCCTTTCATTCATTGAATGAATATTGTGGAACTTGGGTAGCCAGTTTCATACGCACTGCAGTTTCATGTATCGGTAGGAATGTTGTGAGAGATAATGTAAAAAGTTTTCATGTCTTTGTTTGCTTTCTCAGTTCAATTGTGCTGTTGTAGTGCAGACAGTATTGTTTCTCTGCACGTTCTTGTGTTTCCTGCATGGATAGTTGGTCGTTGAGTTGCGATGCAATAATAAGCAAATGCCTGTCTTGAATCATTACGGTTTTCTTTGCCTCTGCGGAGTGGTTGGGACCTTGTGAGATCCTATAATGTGCTTTGAGGGAAGTTTCTTGTGATCGTATGTGTTTATACGTGATGTGACCTAATGAGCATACTTGGTGAAATGTCTTCAATGATTATTGCAGAATGTTCTTTCAAACATGTAAGTTGTAAGTTGTAACTACCTTATAGGTTAAAGGTTGAGCCAGGGGATGTTCTTCGGTAGAATATGGTGTGTCAGCTTTGTTTAGGAACTTATTTATGCCATGGTATCACTTGAGTCAAAAATAGTCCCCAGAGGCTAATAAGAACGGAAAGTAGAACAGTCAATCTGCATTGCCTCTGGGTCTGCCGGGGGTTTGAAGATGAAGTTATGGTTTAACATGCATTTATTAATAGTGTATTCACTTGTTTAACAATCACTGGAATCGTCTTTACACCTGAAATGAAAAATCTGGGGCAATTAATGTCAAAATATTACTGTACCTTAGGTGACTCTAGTTTACGTTAAGATTAATGAACTACTGGGAACTTTTACGAGAGTTGGTTGGACTGGGGAGTATTTCTGAGATATTAAGTAGCAAGGCAATACTTCCGTAGGAGTTAAGCTACAAGTTAAGGCACTATTAGCTTAAAGCCATTTACTGCAAACCCTCGTCCCATAGTAACCTTGCCTAAGTTGACATAGCGGGTAACTCCTGCCCACCTGATTTGCGTCTTTACATCCAATACCCTTGTGTAGTAACCTAATAGTCCTGAGCATTTATCTAATTCGTAAACATAATACAGGTAGAGCAATGTTCAACACATCATGTTCCTGAGAGTCCTAGAACAACTAGGTTAGGTTCTGTCATACCTTCATTTTAAACCATCAACTAGAGTAGATACAAGAGCTTCTGCAAAAGGCTACACACATCAGAATCTAAAAGTTGGCGGCATGAACTGCCAACGTTACTTCACTTTGATGTTAGTTTCGAATTTTAAGCAGGGATGATGATCTAATGTCATGTGATGCAGATAGACTCTAGTCTTTGAAACATTCTTTGTTGGTAATTATTGAAGTCCGAATTTTGGTTTTAAAAGAAAAAAAAAACTAGCAAGTCCCCTCTTGTCAAGTCGCACCTTCTGTTGAATAGAACCTTAACAGTGTATGAATGACTAATAGTGTTTAGCTCACTATTTGTTTGCTTTGTAACCGGATGGTTTGCAGATGTTACTTTTGTCACACACAATCATTCTAATTACTTCTATGGAGGGACAAGAAAAGATCGGTGTAATCCTTCCTTTTTGGCACATATTAATTGCCGGTGTGTACATCAATGTTCATAGAAACATATAAAAAAACTAGAATTCAGCCCTTGGTGTGGAAGCTTTGTGTTTGGATTACAGTTCTTATAGTTTTCGTTCGTGTGCACTTTGTTTTAATCCTTTCATTGCATCAACTTATGTGAATTCGTCAATGAGCATGCGTCTCCCTTTTGCTCACTGTCTTCATTCTTTGCTTAAAAGCAAAAGTATATCAGATTGTGGCCATGTATCAGCTTGGTTGAGTGCTGCAGTAATTTTGTTCCTTAATTGTCTCAATGAAGACTGATGTGAATGGGAGTAACATGTCCTGCTTATTTGTTTGCTTGTTAGAGTTGAAAGTGGCTAGGATCATAAGGTGCTTATATAGGTTTCTCAAAGTGGGAAAACTAACTTTACTGGGAATAAACTCCCAGCCTTTATGTTGTGTATGGGCTTAAAATGAATCCAGTACTTATGTTTGGCTATACAAGCCAAGCTTGACCACATTACCATATAGCTATGCTTTTATTTGAACTGGTACAGCTCAAAGCTCACATTCTGAACATTTTTTTTAAATCCTTGCACCAACACAACCAACTGCTTGACTCACCTCACCTGTTGTTATAGTCAGGAATAAGGTCCTTTTTTGTTCCTGAGTTTTTTCTAGGGTAAATTACAGTTAACCCCCTCTAACTATGGCTCGGAGACACTTTACCCCCTCTAACTATTTTTTTTGGCACTTAACCCCCTCTAATTGATGAAAACTCTTATCCGGCTGACTTCTGTAACGGAGAGGCCTTAAGTTACCATTTTGCCCTTCGCAAAAACATTCATCTACAAAGGTTGAAACCCCTTTTCTTTCCCCAACCCTAAAAATCTCGATTTGGAGTCAAAAGAAGTGCCTAAAATCTGTGGGTGTCCAAATTGGTTGGAACCAAAACCATAAAACCTCCTTCCTCAAAAACCCTAATCCATTTTGCAGCCACATTTACCCTAATTGTTTCTGCAACTGTGAAGAAAAAATGGTGTGTTCTTGAGAGAAAAAGGTTTCAATCGCCTAACGCACGCACACACAGCGAGGAAACGCTCAGTCAACCCAGCTCCACCGACGGCACGCCCTTTCCATTAACGACCGGAGACACCTTCCTAGGTGTTACTCTCGCCACCAATCTCTGTGGAAACCAGAGTATAATGATCTCCAGATCTACTTTTTTGACAACAAAACACAATTTCTACACATACAAATGATTCATATGGCCGGGAAACGACCGAAATGGCCGGAATAGAAAGGGACGGAGAGAGACTGACTCGCTGGTGGACTGGTAATCACGGTAGCTGAATCCGAACCAGCTAACGACGACGAAGACGTATCGGCCGTGGGGACTGACCACATGTGCCGGCGGCTTATCCCGAGCTCCTGCTCACCTTCCCACCGCCGACGCATAATCTCCTCCTCTGTCCATCTCTGCTGCTGCCGGTACCTCTGTATCCTCCTTCGCCCCTATCGACAAACATCAATAGAAAAACCCTAGAGTGGCGATTGATTGAAATTCGAGGTGTTCGGAAACCTTAGATCGTAACGGGGATCACGGGGTAATAGAAACCCTTGGAGATATGGGTCAAGCGGCGGTCAGGATTGACGGGATTGGGTGGTTATGGCTGAGAGAGAGAGAGAGAGAGAGAGAGTCCCCACTGGCTTTGGTAAGGTAGAGAGACTGGTGTGGATATGCCCGAGGAGAGAGAGATGTGTACAGTATACATAGATCTGGGAACAAGAAGGGTAATACTGTCTATAAATTTTAAATGAGAGAGCATGTGACATGCACATGATTTTACCATCCAAATTTCTACCAGAATGCTAACGGAGGAGGGGTTTCCACTAGTTAGAGGGGGTTAAGTGTCCAAAAAAATAGTTAGAGGGCGTAAAGTGTCTCCGAGCCATAGTTAGAGGGGGTTAACTGTAATTTACCCTTTTTTCTATTGCTTTTGCTTCTCTGAGTTGCGTGATTCCTTTTCGCCCAAGAGACCGGCAGTATTTGAGACATATGGGATTGACATGCACAAGAAAGGCAGTGAATTCTTACAATTAGGATAGTGATATGACACGAACCCAGCTGTGTATATAAAGATAGAATTAGAGAGAGAATATTTTTTGTGTGTGGTATTTGTAGAGGAGAAAGGGAATGCATAACTTTAGAACTACACGCATTTTTTACATTTCCGACAATCAGTTGTCCTTTTGTCGAACTCCCAATATTGCTTCCTCAGGACCCTCACTTATTCTACCTTCCTCCATCCTATTCGTGTACAAGCCTATTGTTATGCTAATTAGAAGCAGAATCAGTTGGTCAATGTCGAAGCCAATTTGGACGTGTTTTTAAGAATGTTTAAGTTAGCAACTGATGTTAAATTGTTACGCATGTTGCATCCCTAGTAAATGTATGAAGTGTTATTTTCGACGTCCTCTTGGCTTTTGATCATACTGCGGGTTTGTCTTTTGTTGCTTGAATCAATTTGAGGTGTCCTCCTAAGGATCACACTACCATTCTTCTGGGGAAGAAGAGGTAGATAATTAAGGCGATTGTAACTTTGTACTTTTATTGATCTAGGAATTTGTTAACTATTGGATCAATTGTTCTTGGTTAGTACTGCCTTATATGTTAAAACATTTTCCCTCCCACTTCTTGTTCCATACTCGGAGGTGTTCTACATGGGGGGACGACTGCAAATTGATGGTGGAGTACAAAGCTTAAAAGACCGGGCGATGTATCCACATGCATTGAATGATTTCGGACAGATTTGTGTCCGTCTTTGTACACATAAATCTGTCCACATAGCGTTGCTCTTTTCTATTTTGCTTTTCCTTGATTTGCTGTTTGTTTGGGAAATATGGTGATCATGTCCCCTGTCCCTAATTGGTTGGAGTTGGGAATATGTCAGGCGGTGAAAAAACTTTGGCCTTTCAGTTTAGGCCTAGATGCCATCCCCCACCTTCAGTTTCCAATATTTACTTGCCATCTGAAAATGGAAAGCAAATAGTACTGCAGCTTTAGTGGTGAAAGATCGTACGCCAGTCGCCATCTCTCAATGGAGGTGTCTTTTATTGCATTGTGGATTAGGGATTTGCTGGTGGAGGGTTTTAGCATGAGAGGAAATGGAAAAATTGGGGGAAAGTCGTACAATTGAGGAAAATGATTATTTGACATAAGCCTTCTAAACAATCATTTTAGCATAAGGCGGATGGAGAAAATAACAAACCACGGTGAGCGGACCGAACCGAGCTGTCCAAAAGCGTCTGCTGGGCAGCCCTAGCATAAGGTAAAGATGCTACTTCGGGGCTTTTGGTCCCTTCTTGTACCAGGGAAAAAAAAAGAAAGACAGATGCTAATACTTCTGTTTGCTTTGTTCTTGTTTCCCTTTTAAAGCTCAGTATGTGGTCAATTGGACAGACTAATTTCATCGTCCGCTAGCAGGGATTTAATTAAAGTCGGGGCAAAGACTCAAAATTGACACTATACAAAGAATTGATAGCACATGAGTAGGAGTCAAGCCTGAACCAATAGCTTTCTGTTCGAATTAGGATATTTCTATGCGACCTCCTCGTGTGAGGATAAATAGATTTCACATTCACTCCTCTTCTCTATCTCGCCAGCCCGGGCCGGAGTCAATTGCTCCGATTTTGTTGATCTATGCCATTCAATGTACACACCTCAATGCGGATAATATTCATACAAAATTTAAGTTAATGGGATCGGTAAATGCAAGGTTTAATCATATGGTTCTCTAGATAAAGGGACTTTCCGTAGTACATGGTAGGATTGGGTTCACAAGGATTTGTCGAGATGCTCATGCCCATATTCCTCCACTCCTATAGAAATTTAGGAAAATACTAAGAAATAAAAGTTAGCTTTGCTCCTTTTGTTTTCTTTCTTCTCTCTTTTAACCTGCAAATACTAGTCTAAATATAGGTCAAACACCATGTGGGAGAGACGTTACAAATAACCGTTGCATTGAAGATTTTTTTCAAATGAAGATAGCCTTCGTCATTTCGAAGATGAGAGTTTCCAAAAACCTTGTATTCCCATCATTTTTTTACATTGCAATTCTGAAATCATTTCCAATTGAACTTCCTAATCGGGATCTTTCTAATATTTTTTACCCTCCTAAAATGACGTTTTTTTAGTTATTCTGAGTTGGAATTTCAATTACGGAAAAGTTTAAATCAAAACTAGTTTCCAAAACACGTTAGAACCTTTCGATCAATCCAAAACATAGTGCAGTAATATTGTTCAAGAATAAGAACAAGATTACATCATCAGTTTCTTTCTTATTTTGCTTTTAAAAATTTGAAAAAAAATTCTACTGCAAAGAAGTTGCTTACCAAAAAAATAAAAATCTTATAATGAAAGTAAAAGTTTCTGTCCATTTGCTTATATGTAAAAATATTTTTTTGGACATCAATTCTATGACTGGTACTCCTACTACTACGATTTTTAAAAGAGATTAAATAGTATTGTTTTAGATGTTATTTTTAGTGTATGATTGAAGATCTTATTATAAAGAACAAAATCTTGTGAAAAGAATGTTTAAGATATTAATTTCAGGAAGGGCCTGGGATGGCCTTTTTCATGTTATACTCCAAACGCACCTGCACCAGTGAACAAAATTTTAGGGGGGTTTGACTCCCGAAAATTCCGGTATCTCTATGACGAGGGGCTTTACACCGTTAGATTGTATGATTTCTTTTATATTTTAAATTTAATAATAAAAATTCCCGACACATAGATACATGAGTTTTCGGCACAAATCCTGCGTCGTGTGAGGGGCCAATACTTGGTGAGGGATATGGTACATCCTTCCCATTTTCTTGCACCTAAAAAAGAATTTTAGAGCGAAAACTGAAAAGGGTGAACTGTTACAAATTGCAGCTTTTTAACGTTTGCTTGGACCACTCCGTTAAACCATCTCTTTCTTCCACAGTCCGATATTCTCTCTCCCTACTTTCCCTCTCTCTAAATCCTTCCTATAAATTCACAGCCGTTTTATACATACCCATCATCATTGTGTTGTGACCCACCATACAATTGCCCCAATTTGAACGTTATGAATTTGAATCACTAAGACCCAAGTTTGTTCCTTTTCCAAATCTCTCCTTTGGAACAAATTAGTCTTAATAGCTTTTAAGATATTTGGAACAGAGAGGATTCATGGATTCTCAGGTCTTGGTTGCACTTGCTCTCTCTCTCGTTGGTGGCTTGAGTACATCCATAGGTGAGTGAACTTCAACCCCATTAGTTATGAATCAGAATTATAGCAGTCAAATTCGACGAGGGTTTAGTTTCAAATGTCAACCCTTGTGTTGTTTGTGTCAGTCTTCCATTATTTGGTGGTTTATTTGTTGTTTCTTGATTGTTTTGTGGTGGGTTATTTTAAGTTGGTCAGTTTCTTTTCTGGGTAGCTGTTAATTTTGAGTTCTAAGTCATAATTTTTTTGTTTGTTGCTTTTGTTGTTGGACTCATCATCACCAACACAATTGTTTTGCTTAGTTGTTTTCAGAATGTTTCGTTTAATTTACTTGTAATAGGGTGGCTCATTCGATAGCCAAGTATGCCCTATTATCTAGTTCCCCTCTTGCCTGGACCAGAGACTTTCCGAGTTGGGTGATTAGGGAAGCTAGTTTGGATGTTCCTTTGTGATTTTGAGCAATAATAATCTTTAGCGATTGACCCCAAAAAAAAAAAAAATGGTTTTGGTTTCAAAATTTGACCCTTGTATTGTTTGTGTCAGTCTTTCGTTATTTCGTGGTTTGTTTCTTGATTGTTTTGTGGTGGGTTACTTTAAGTTAATCGGTTTCTTTTCTGGTTCTTGTAAACTTTGGGTTTGAAGTCATAATTTTTTGTTGTTGTTGGACCCATTACAGAAGTTAAGTCCTACGATAGCTGAATTGCATAAGAGTCTGATTCATTAAATTTTTACCGAGTATTCCAAGCATTTTGTTTACCATCCATCTTCTGTGATAATATAATGTCTACCTTCGTGGTTCATAACTAATTATTGGTGATTACAATGAGTTGCTATTAGTATTTATTACTAAGTTTTCTCTGAAGGTAATCAGTTGCTTTATATTTGTAAAAGTTGTTAAGTTAGGTTTTCGGTCCAATATCTATTCAGGGCTTTTGTACTTTTATCGAATTCCCGATATCGATTTGGTCCAATTCGCTTGCAACTTCTGACTTCCAAGCATCGATGCCTCATGCTCTTAGATGCAACCTTTGATGTCTGATATATTTCTAGAATGTTTGTCCTATAAGAAAGAAGACATGTTTCTAGAATATGGGTGTAGAGATGTTGATGAAGTGCTATTGTGTCTGCCTTATTTTATTGGTAACGTAATATATTAAGAATCTGAAGGTTCCAATTTTAAGTGGCTTCTAATTGTACTTGTGCAAAATTAAGAGTTCTACAGTATGTAATCACGAATTCTAGAATACCCACTAACTTTAAGAGTTATCATTACCTGTTACACGGCATGGAAAAAAATGAATGATGTTTTCAGCTTAATTTCTTTGTGATTCAACTTAATTAGAGTCCATTGCATTATTGCTTGTTTGGAAGTTTATTTTGTTTCAGGTTTTCTATACTTCTCTCCTGAAACTGTGTGAATCGTGAGCCGTAGGATTCTCAAAACTTCAGTGCATTCTTTGGACTAGATTCTTGTTTTCTGCTTGATAGTTTTGGGTTCGTTCCATAAGCTTTCTTGAAGAGATAAATTTCTTCACTGGGGAAGTTGATTAGTTTTTATCCCTTCTTTTGAGTCCTGAGAAGTTCTTATGCAGGTAGCTTTCAAAACATTTTGATCTAGGTGCGCGCAAGCTGGTCCGGACATCCGGTTATCAAAAAAAAAAAATGATCTAGAAAGTTTAAAAACTAGATAAGCTCTTTCTTTCTTGTTGTGCCCTTTTCTGTTCTCCTCAATATCTTTTCTGTTCTCCTCTATATATGGTCTTGCGGTTTGGTTCTGGTTAGGTTCCATGCATATATTGGTTAGGTTCTGGTTCCCAATTTTCTAGAACCGTTTGAAATGGTCCGGTTACTGGCTTTCTAGAGAACCGGACCAATCCTGACCGTGTACACCCCTATGTTGGGTGGATACTTGGAATCCTAAAGACTAGCTTTTGCTAGGCAAGTTCTTGTTAACTTTTACGCACTTGTTTGTAAGGCCGTTATCGTTGGCATGTATTGTATTGACCATCCCATAGGTCATGCCTACAAGACTACATCCCTCCCCACCCACACAAAATGTAGCGTCAACAATGTTATTATTTGTTTTCTGTAGCATAGTTTCCTAAATAGATAAATAGCAGCAGTGAATACTTTTAAGTCGCAGATTTTTTGGAGTCGCAACTTTTCATGCTATGGAGTTTTTTTAGACATTTTTCTATGAGTTCTGATTTCTGGTTGTTTCATGGCTTCAATGATTTGATAATACATGAAAAAATCCACTATTTGTTCTGGTTCCAGAATCTAATTATGCAGGGTGTATTTGGAACAGGTGCACTTTTTGTGGTTCTTAATCAAGCTCCAAATTTGAAGATGCTTGGGCTTCTACAGGTATTTCTTGAGGATCTTACTGTGCATTTCAAGGCATAGGATTGTTGTTATTCCAAGAATGCAAGTCAGTTATGCAGCCGGATTCAATTTTATTTGAAAATTACCATAACTCTGTGAATTCTTAAAAGACGCAGATTTTAGGTTTACGTCCAACTAACATTGTCTAAACTGACTTATGCATTGTCTAAGCTGATTTAGTCATTTACAAAGATTGTCTAAATTGTTATCTTTCCTCCATGAAGGGTTTTGCTGCAGGTCTTATGCTGAGCATATCTTTCTTTGATTTGGCGCATAATGCTATTAACGCCATTGGGTTCTTGAAAGGGAACTTGTGGGTAAGCTATCTCGTTCACAATTGTTTCGAATGTAATGTATATTCCTTTTTCTTGTTGTTCTTTTGTTTATTGCCGGTTAATTGGCAGCACAGTTCTTTGCAGGGGTCATTTTCTTTGCTATTGTTGCCAATTTCATCCCAGAACCGACTCTTGCTCCCATTCCAGATGGAAAAAGTAAAAAGGTCGAACTTATTTCTCCAAGCAAAAGCATGTCGTTTATTTAGTCATCAATATGCATATTGGTATTGGGTTACTAGAATCTCATGATATATCCTTTCATAGATTATGGAAGATCCATGATTCTCTTGTTTAAGAGACTAGAAACTCTATGTTTTAGTTCGTGGATGAAATTATTTGTTTTTGTTAAATATGACGTTGGTGAAATTTTCTCAAGTGCTTAACATGTGCAAGTTTTTCGTGTGGTAAATGCTTACTTCAAGACTGTGAATCTGTGATCATATCATTTCCTCTTGTGATTATCTGCGCTTCCATATGTGTTCTTAACTTGAAAATGTCTATGATTTTTTGTCCTGTTCCCTTGATCTGAAAATGTCTACAAGTGTACTCGTAATCTGAAAATTTGTTTAGAATATTCTGTGAATTGTCATTCAAAGTTCATGAAAGATTTTTAATGCTGGACTCCAATCTCGATTTAACAATTATATTGGATACTTCTATTGGCATAAATATATAAAATATTTATTGGCATTCTGCTAACAACAGAAGAATGGGGATGAAGGGGGCAAGGACATCATGAAAAAGCATCGCCGCCAAGTGCTATTTAGTGGAATCATCACAGCAATAGGTCTGACTACACTGTTAATTTGTTTACCTTCCCTCTAGAATGTTGTTTAAAATGTTATAGCTTTGAAGTAATATTTTTTCCTGCACAATGTGTGGAAATTACATGATAGTCCGTTTGGTTTAAGTGAGTGCATTCCTGGTTTTGGATGATCATGCTCAAACATAGGAAAGAGAGCTTTTTGGGAGTGTCTGTCCTTATTCCTCGTTAAACAGAAGAGCTTTCACGCTAGAATCAAGATAGAATTTAATATCTGAGCTCCAAATTCTCCAAATTACATTGCTTGCTAAAGCATGCAACTTATACCAACTGGGCAATGAGAGGAGATGCCCCTCGGCTGATATACTAACTTGGGAGGTGCTATTGTACCTATGTGTGAGCAAATTGCTTGGTGGTCTTCTTTAATAGGAAACCTTTCTATGCATTGCAGGCATAAGCTTGCACAATTTTCCAGAAGGAATGGCTGTGTTTCTTGGATCTATGAAGGTACCTCCAGTATTTTCGTAAAGATTCTGGGTACAACTACTTATTTGGAGAATTAGAGAGTCAGAGGTGCTGTATTATTTTCATTGTAGTGACTGATGGATGTTTGTCTTGAATTAGATAAGAATAGACATGTAGTTTCTTTCGTAAGAGGTTTCCATGATGTATTCCAGATATGATTCCCTTGTTTCCGAATTGAAAGTTTGACGTGCCCTGGTAAGGGTATGATAACCATCCAAAAATAATTTACTCTTTCAGATTTAAGGAGGTTTGGTGGGAGGATTGTTTTGACAAATTTTCACTTTTAGACATATGCTTTTGTTGGTCTCTATATTGTCTTCATAAGTGTTAAGTATTCTTTTGTCAGCATGTTTGCTTTTATGGAAATTGTACTTGTGTGGGAATGTAGAGTCTGGATTTGCAATGTACACTGATTTGGCTACTTATGTTTGACATCTAATTTCAACATGAAATGTGGAACTAGGTGCCTTTGCGATAGCCAAGCCTGATGGACTAGTTCTTAATTTCTTCCTGCATTGTTCATCAAATAGACATTACTGGCTGTCTTAGCAGTGAAAGTCCAAGTGACCATTGGTTTATCGTGGTTGCGTTTTTGTTCGACTAGTGAAGAATATTTCCGTTTTTGGCTTAAATTAACTGGATTTTCTCAACCAAAAAAAAAGAAAAAAAGAAAGAAAGAGAAAAAGGGTTGTGTTAGTTGGGTAGACGCAAACTGTTGGAAGTACAATTGCTTAATGATGACAATAATCTGTTGGTTGTAAAATTATTGTCAGTCTGACAGTGTCTTACATCTTGCTGCGATGGCAATAAATCTCTTTTGTTACTAAGCTGTTGCTTGTTTTCATGCATCTTCTGATAGGGTCTTCGCGTTGGTGTGAACTTGGCCCTGGCTATTGCTTTGCACAACATCCCAGAGGTATAATATACTCGAACACCATGATGCTTTTGACTGGGTTCTGCCACAAATCAGCTTAACTTTTGATTGCTCGAAGGGCCTTTTGTTCGTCTGGATTTGAGGGTTATATCAGACAATGGAGACTACATATCCCAGGGGATTACATATCATGTGTTTAGTTGAACACTTGAACCTTTTGTGGTCAGGATAAATATCTGTCCACAAAAACCTGGGATGTATGATACCGAGGGAATGTGGTATTAGTAAATCCCAATACTATTAGCCCAATGAATTACAAAACCTTTGGTAAACAAATGTGTCCTCAGGGACTATTCTATTAATGCAATCCCGTGTCATACTGAATGGAGTTCAGGCTAGGGTATGGTATGTGTCCAAACTCGTGTTCACATTTGACAATTGGATCCTCTGATGTGGGGAAAAAAACCTCACATTTATTACCTCTTACGCGGATGGGAGAGAGATATTGTCCTTTTTTTGTCGTTTCCATTATCCTATTTAATTTCAAATTTGTTTGTAACTAATAACAGCATAATATGTCATATTACACACGGCACTATATGTTCAAATGTTCAAGGAGTGTCCACATCTTTGTACGCCACTTTTGGTACCGATCCCTGTATCCTATCATTTAAGGTAGGGAGGCTAACACGTGGACTCCCCCACCCCTAAAACTCATATTGAGTTTAGCGTATATATTGCTCATAGGGCTTCTTTTCCGTAATATGAGACAGTTCCCAACGTTGTCCACGCATTGACTCCCCCAACCGGGGCCTGTCACAGTAATAATACCTTTCTCTTTCACTCTCTCTGTCTCTCTCAGAGTTCTAATCTCAACTTCCTAATGTACAGGGTGTTGCTGTTGCACTTCCTGTTTATTTCGCAACACAGAGGTAAGTGATTATTTGGGCACCTTTGCTTCAATGTTTCTGAAGTTTTGGTGGTATTTAACAAGAAAAGCTATGTAGATGTCCTGTTATTCTTCTATGTTTTTGGGATATGTGCTTTTTGTTGCAAAGCAAAAGTATGAATTTAATTCGAAAGACCTGTAGCTATATATTTTTCCTTCACCTAGTTCTACGAAGACCATTTCTCCATCTCATATATGCAGAAGACATGAATAAGGAACTCAACGTGAAGATGTAGGAATACATTGACCTGACATTTATAATGCCTCTGATGCACTGGCAACCTATGTGGGGTTTGACTTATTGAGGTCATTTGGTTCTTCAACAAAGCCCAATGCCACCGCATATTTGTCCCTTTTCTCGTCTTGAGTATGATTTCCCCTTTTAGCAATTAACTTCTACAAAGCGTCAGGGTCTGGCTTGGGATTGCATTTTCAATTATGCATTAGACATTGGGATTACGATTTCTGCCTCTTGTTTTCCCGGTAAAAGTACATTTCTTTTAAAAGCTCAAACAAACATACGACCAAGTCCAGAAAGGGGACTTTACACACTACCAGAAGACCCTTCAGGCCTAAAACAGAGTTTGGCCATGCCAGTTTAATTCCCAATTATTGCTTTTACACATAAGTTGGCGTCTCAGCGATAAGTTTACCTGCTTGCTTGATCATTTTTCTTTAGGTAATTGAGGATAATGTGCTTCTATATTTGTTTAATGCAGCATGCATGTTTTGATCTAACATTTTTTTTTTTGATCTAATGTTTTGATCTAACATTAAACAACTATATGATATGTTTACAATTTGTCTGGTTATATACATGTCTCAGTAAATGGACTGCGTTCAAACTGGCAACACTTTCTGGGCTGGCTGAACCCCTGGGAGTAATTCTTGTAGGTAGGTCCTTTGATTGTCTCCATATGTTCTGAATTTGCTGCCAAAGCTTCTATTTTGGGAAAATTACCAAAACAAGGCATCTACTCAAACTAATTATCAAAACTTGGTGTGACTCGGTCCTGACGCTTGTTGTAGTTGGTTTTGACCCTTGTTGACTTGGTCCTCACAAGTTAAGCACCAAGTCCACCATGTTTTGGTATTTAGTTGTCCACCATGTTTTCCCTTATATTTTCTAAGAGATAGAAAACATTATCTGGAGCAGAAGCTTCATTTCTTCCCTTCTTTGGTTTTTTTTTTTTTAATCTGAACGAGGAATACAAACTGAAAATCGGGTTTGCCTTGTATTAGCCTCTGTTGAACTGTGAAGAAATGTACGAGCCTACAAGATTCACCCTTCAATTGGTGATTTTGTGGGGTTTTTTTCTTTGAACACCCTGGTGATTTTGTGGGGTTTTTTTCTTTGAACACTCTGAGACTTACTCCTTCTGACCTGTGGTTTACAATCCCTTGAAGAACTGTCTATTTTGGGCTTACCGACAATACTAACCCAAAACAACCAAAATGAAGAGTTGCGTTCAACCCTGATGTTTTATTGTGTTGCAAATTTTTAATTTTAACACCTTGGATTATTACTCTCTTGCAGTATAAAATGTCTTCCATTTGCTTATCAAATAACTGTGAATAAATCTGTTAAAATGGCTTCCGTTCCATTGCAGCTTATCTATTCCCAAGCAGCTTAAGTCCTGAAATTCTCGAGGGTCTGCTTGGATCAGGTTCGGTGTTGTTTCCAGAAGTCCTTGAGTGACTTAAAGGAAGAATTTATCTATTTATTGAATCAAAATTTATTAAGTTGTGGATAATGTTTGTTTATTCAGTTGGTGGAGTGATGGCTTTCCTAACCTTACATGAAATGTTGCCATTGGCGTTTGACTATGCGGGGCCGAAACAAGCTATAAAGGCCGTGTTTTGTGGAATGGCTTTCATGTCTGCAAGGTAATTCAGCTTCCAGGCCATTTTAGAAATTTAAGTTTACAACTTTTCAAAGTAGTTGTACCTGTCATCTCTCTGCATCATTTCTGAAGATGCATTCTTAGAAGGAATAGAAGTGTCTCTAGTGAGTTTTGGATGTATAATGTATATGTTGTACGCATTTAAGCAGGTACAATTTGGTCCTTTAAAATTTGCAAACCGGGAGAGGACCAGAAAACCAGTTGTTTATATAAAATGAAACCGAGCCAATTGAAGTGTATCAAGAAAACCTACACAAGCTATTGATTTGGTTTGGTTATGTGTGATCGGCCTGTTAGTTTTTTTTTTTTTGAAATTCTCTCCCTTAATTTGTTCATGTTTTGCTGCTTTGTCGTTCTGGAATCAAATACTCTCTGCCTTTTTCAATTCATATTCCTTTGTGTCTTGCAGCCTATATTTTCTTCAAATCAGCTTACCTGAGGATATGAGCTTGTAGCTGTGGGCGCACTTGTACCTATTCAAAAATGTTGTAGATTCCAGGTTCAAATGACAACAGGTTCCCACATTTGTTCCTCGATAGGCGTTGACAACAGGTTCCCAAATGACTTTCGGCTCCCATAAACTTGTCAATGTGTTCATAACAAAGATGTATGCTGCTACTTGAACTTTAAAATAAAACATTAAAAAAAAAAAAAACTTCTGTGTTTTCTATTTTTGCTTTCATTTTTTGTTTTGTCTTTGGTTTATCTATAAAGCGAATCGTATCAGAGGGACAAATGACAAGAGATCTTTCGAGGAATTAATGGTGAATTGGTGATGCAGTCTTCCCTAACGATTAGGGTTTTATGACTCCTTTATGTGCTCATTCCGTTGCATGTTATTGCTCAGTTCTATAATATGGTTTATTTTCAACACAGCGAATCATGAATTAGTGAATGGACATATAGAGGGGAATGATTTGAGATGAAGGTAAACTTGAGAGGATGGTGAAGGGTAACTCCACCCTCAAATCCAAGATCCAAACATGCACTAGGGTTTTCGCAAGCTCGAGATTGATGTGGAAACCTGTTTTGCAAAAGCGAGTTTAGGTTTTAAATTAAGGCACTGATAATGCCACGATGAAATCTTTTAGTGCCACGACATTTTGGAGCTGCTGACTATTTTACCCTCCACGTGTTAACTGATGCAAATTGCGGGCTTTTTGTCCCCTCTCTCTCTTCCAAAATTTTCCTTCGCACTTCATCGTTGACAAATCTGTTCACCTCTAGAATCCATCTCGTTTACTCTTTGGCCTCTGCTACTTCCAAAAGACCTAATCTCTCCTTCTTTCCTCTCACTTGAAATTAACCAGCCACGACTGCCACCATCCAATTTGCTTACCTCTATAATCTATTCCTTCCCCAATCCTAAATCCACAATCTATACATGTGTGGCAATCGACAATAATCGACAGAGAAGACTGGAGGATTATTGCTATTTAAAAAAGATGAAAATTCGCGAGACCAACTGCGTTCCCCTTTAACGGGTTAAATTAATATATAGATCTAGACCATTGTAGAAATTGTGTGGTGTACATGGTGCTTGATTCAAAGATCAATTGCAATTATCACCGTCTTTTTTCAGAGCTCAATTTTATATTGTACCACATACTGTGGGCTATGAGAGAGGGGTTTTTCTTGTTGGTTATAAAAGAGGGAATTGAAGGAGATGATTCAATGGGGCAGTGGGGGAAATTGGGTCTTGTGGATGCGGTGGCAGTGGAGGAGGGGAAGAGAAGGGGAATAGAGATGAATCCTAGGGCAAGTCGCTGTATCACGTTGACGATGATTGAAAGCAATGGAAGAAGATGGAAGTCAGTTGCTGTAAAGCGGAAGAAAAACACAGAGAGAGAGAGAGAGAGAGAGAGAGAGAGAGAGAGAGAGAGAGAGAGATTTGTTGGAGAGTGGAGAGAGGGTATGTTGGTAATTTAATAGAAAATTGCCGTGGCACTATAAATTGGCATCGTGGCATTATCTGCTCCCTTAAATTATTGTAATCTTATCCATCTGTATCGGTGTACATTCCCTTGACATGGACTAAACTTGAGAAGTTCAAGCAATGGAATGGAAATAGCTCCCAAAGAGGGCTTGGGTGCAGGAGTTTACAAGTTCAAAGTGTGCGGACGAGGCTCCCTCCTTCCTTTGTGAGCCTGTCGGCTCGGCTATGAATCACTAGCCCTCGGAGGGGCAGTAGACCCCAAGGGCGATTAGTCTCTTCGCCGCCCCTCCTTCACTCTTTTTCTAAGCAAAAGAGGAATGGAAATGGATTCTCATCATTTACTGTCTTAAGTGAATATTGTTCTCCTGTTTTTCTGGCTTCCATGGAGAATGCCAGCCAAATTCCTTGGAAATGCAAAGTCATTTGAGAAATACCAGTAACGAATTAAAGGGTGTCTCTAGTCCCCTTCTTTCCTCATTACAGGAAAAGTAAGCATTTGGTTCAATTTGTCAAAAGTATGAATGAAGGCATGGGGACTTGGGTTTGGGGAAGACAAAGAAGGCCTACACCAAAAGCAAAAGACAAGAAAGTGTTTCAACAACCAAAGGAGAAAGAGATGAAACCCAAGTTTGTTTCATAGCTTTATTGGGTAGAGGAAAGCACTTTGGTGAATGAATAAAATAAAATAAAACTGAACAGTTATGAGTAATGCCTTCAGCTTGAAAATCGGTCTGAAATTGACACAAGTGGCAAATCCTGATTGAAAGATTGTTGTCCACTTTTGTTTCAAGCTCCCAATCAAGAGCCTCCAATGCATAGGAGTTTTGAGACCCAAAACGAACAATTATAGTGAGGAATAATTCGACATCTTTCCCCGCCAAACTATAGCTATAGCTTGGTCCCTAAAATTTTGTCACGAATTTATTTCCTTTCTTGTACTGCAAATTAAGAAGTGAATAAGGAGGGGTTTTTTTTTTAAAAAAAAAAAGAACAAAAATTCCCTTGTCTTGGTGTTTCTTACCAATAATGTTACTAATACAGGAAAATTTGTACACTCATAATAGGTGTGGGTCTTACCCAATTGTTATTGCCGACCTCACATCGTATTAGTATATGTAGAGTATGCAATACACTTTTTTTTACGCAAATGGCCATTTTTTCTTGAGAAATGCTAAGTGCAAAGAAAAGACCCTTAAAGTATACATGAATGGCTCAGATTCACTGCACTGCACAGTGAATCTGAGCCATTCATGTATACTTTAAGGGTCTTTTCTTTACCCATTTTCTTTGTTCCTAGCACATCCCTTTTTCCTTTCTCTCATTTCAAACAAGGGAGGGGTGCTGGAAGAAAGTTGGAGAGATTATTTGGTGGTCCTGTGGCAATTAAAACAATTTTGTCGAAAATGAAGACCGGAGAGGATCCAACGCCCATTAGTAATTAGAACATGTATGTTCAGCAGAACAGTATACAGACTGTTAAACACTTTCGATCCTCCTCCCTGTCAGATGAGAGAGAGGAGAGAAAAACAAGTACTATGAAGGATGGGCTCCAAAGTACTGTTTGGTAGGGTACTGATACTTTCCCTCAGCTACTGTAGCTAGCGTACATGCTCTTCTGTTTATAGTTTGTGATGTGATATGACATGTCAAGAGTCAAGTCCCACCCCCCTTTGACTGTGACTGCATCTCTCTCTCTCTCTCTCTCTCTCTCTTTCTCTCTCCACATCAACTTTCAACAAAGCTGCCACCAGGATCCATTTCCGTCCCCTCCAACCTTATACAGTGGAGTTCTCCTACTATTATGAATTTTGTATAGTAGTTAATTGTAACTTGGTCTCAGGTGTTGTTAGGAATAGAATATGGTTTCTCTATAATCTTGATTTGCACGGCAAGAACAGGCTGCATGTATAATTTCAGGCCGGAAAGAATCTTGTTTAAAGTTTGAAACAACTGATGTCGGCCAATATTCAATAAAAGAATCTTGTTTAAAGTTTGAATCAACTGATGCCGGCCGATATTCTTGATACCATTACATGTAACGTTTACGGTTACGTGCATGTCTTGACACTATTAGTTAAAACCTTGGCGGTAGTAGAATTTTCGTTAGTCCCGGCGGAACCTTTTCTTTTATATATACCCCTCTCAGCTGTCTCAAGCTTATTTCCATTTGATTTGAGTTTTTATGTGAATCATAACCACATAAAAGTATGTTCCATCCATCAACTAAAGAGATCTCTCCGGTCACCACCATTAACCAAAGATGTCGTTGGCATATAATAAGTAAATATTGCACTAAAAGGCTGAAGCATTTACATGTTGAGGGAAAAGCATCTGTCTGTCTCTCTCTCTCTCTCTCTCTCTCTGTCGTTGGCATAATAAGTAAATATTGCACTAAAAGGCTGAAGCATTTACATGTTGAGGGAAAAGCATCTCTCTCTCTCATTGCATTTGAATTTGCTCCAAAGGGTGCATACAAGTATCCAATGACTTCAGTGCCACTTTGTTGTATTATCTGTTGAAGAACTTTTTAAAAAAGGAATTATGAAAGACAACAGGTTGACAAACAATCCCTAGTAGTACTCTGTAAGGTTTATGATCAGTGGCCAGGCATTACCTATCCCTTCCTAGCTAGTTTTATGAGTAGTTTAGACTACGTACTTCTTTACCTTCTCTTATTTCTACAACCTAGTACTAGTAGAAATTACAATTGGCACGTCTAATGCTATTATCTAATTTGCATTTTGTCCCTTCGGAGGATTTGGATTATACCAATTCGGGTCCTTAACCTCGCCTTAAAATTTTCTTGATGTGATTCAATTGGGGCAAATATGAATTGTAGATTATGTTAGGGTGGCTCGGCTCCCTCCGGCAATAAGTCTTTCAGTTTTCGGGGTGGCGTTCTCTAGCGACAACTCCTTGGCCGGAGGTTCCTGTACCAATTGTCTTTGGTTCGATTTCTCTCCCGGCTGGTCTCCCCAGTCCGGTGACTGTACCGGTCTGGTTTTACTAAATCTGGTGGGCGTGGTAAGTGAGCGAATAAGTTTTTACCCTGTTTAGGTTGTTTGTTCTGGTTTGATGTTGATTTCATCTGTGCTTATGGTTATGGTTGGAGCTGGATATGTCCCTTTGAGCTCTACTACTAAAATCGGAGACGGGCCCGATGCCATGCATTTATGTATGGTCTGACTTGGCAATATGTGCTCAGGAGCCTCCTAGTGGATGTGCTCCGGTGTCTAGGTTTTAGTGGTTTTGGTTCTTTCCTGTATTTTCTGATGAAATCGTTATAGCCTTCGGGCTTTTACCTTCGAATATTGTGAAATGAATTGATTGTCTGTTCAAAAAAATAAAAATTGTAGATTATAGTTCTTTGGATTATAATAAGGATTCTAAAAGCATTTAGATGACATATAGTAGTATGTGATTGTGCAGAAGAATTTCGTGTGTGAAAACTCAATGCTAATCCAAATTAGAAGCTCATCTCAGGGTGATTTTTTTGAATTCTGCATTCTCTGGTTCATTTTTAATTTGTAATGCGTTATGGCGTAGTGCATATATACTGAAGGGAATGACTTCGGTGTCCCCGGTCATTTTGGGGACACCATAACTTTTGGCATAATAAAACTATTATGAGCATAATCAAAACCTATTACAAGCATAACAGAACCATAGCAAGGCATAACTTGTTTGTTAAGCCTTGGTTGTGTTTGGTTATGCCTTGGTTAGTTTTTTGAATATTCCTTGGTTATGCCTTGTTTGAGTTCTGTTATGCTTGTAATGAGTTTTAGTTATGCTCATAATGATGAAATTATGCCAAAAATTACGGTGTCCCCAAAACGACTGGGGACACCATAGCATCATCCCTGTACTGAATTAGCTAGGCTCCCAAAACATGTGAGGGAATGACTTCGGTGTCCCCAGTCATTTTGGGGACACTGTAACTTTTGGCATAACAAAACCATTATGAGTATAACAGAAACCCATTACAAGCATAACAGAACCATAGCAAGGCATAACTAACAAGTTATGCCTTGGTTGTGTTTGGTTATGCCTTGGTTGGTTTTTTGGATATTCCTTGGTTATGCATTGTTTGGGTTCTGTTATGCTTGTAATGAGTTTTAGTTATGCTCATAATGGTGAAGTTATGCCAAAAATTACGGTGTCCCAAAAATGAACGGAGATACCATAGCATCATCCAACATGTGAAAGTCAAATATACTGATCGAGTAGACCATTCTCCGTTTCCGCCCATTTTTCGTTGCTTGTTTTTGTAGACCATTTTGTCAAAATGAGCATTAATTAGCGCCGTTGCTAACAATTTCGTGTGCTGCCCCCTTAATTAATTTAACCCAAAAATATGAGCAAGCTAGAGGCTGGATTTTGATACATGCAAGTCTGATTTTGTCATCATTTGGGAAAAAAGATCCTTAGTTTGCATTAGTTAATCAATCAGAGAGCATTAACTGATGATATAACTAATTACCTTAAGAGGGTGAACAAGTTGGAGAAATTACATCGAAGCAATTCAAATGCTGGAATGCTAGGCTCACAGAATTTAGTGCACGGTTTTGGAAACAGATGCATCCCCCAGAATCGTCCGATTCACTATTTTGAAGGGCCCATGTGCATAGAACGATTCTGGATGCATCTGTAACCAGATTTGTGCACCAAAGTATGTGCCTTGTGACCTTTTTAGCAGTACTGCTAAACAGTTAGCAATCATCTTAAACCTCATACCCTTCACAGCTCAAACTCAATCGACTCTCTCTCTCTCTCTCTCTCTCTCTCTCTCTCTCTCTCTCTCTCTGTATGTCACTGCAAGGATTCACTATCTTGCTCAACTTCAGAATTGGGTTCATCTTCTTCGTCGAAACAATCAACTCCAATAGCTTGATGACCATTCCCGAATGCCTTGATATGGTCCTTGAGAGATCTCTTGTGCTTGAAATCAGACCCACATATGCAATACCTGTAAAAAAAAAAAAAAAAGCATTAGAAAATTTTATGTCATCTCGATCTATAGAGTTGTTTATTTTGTAGGAATAAAAAGATTACGAAAAGTGAAAATATCAGGACATGAAGTGATGGAAAGCGAAAAGACAAGAAAATTTAGTCTTCTTGCATGCATTTGACTAATGTGAAGCATCTACATGGTAATTATTGGAAAAAATTATTATAGCTTCAAATATATAAATAAATAAATAATTCACAAGAATTATGTATGAGTGTGTCTAAACTAAAACCGCATTTGAACGAAATAAATTAGATTAAGTTGTTAAGATTAAACCAGTGTATGGATTCCCGAGAAGAGTGGAGCCGCAATGGATGGTATTCATCAATGCCAAATTTTGAGACTGACTATCAAAATTTTCTAAAACCGCGGGCGTTCTAATATTTTCGAAAGTGTTCCTAGCATATTTGGTAGACGCGTTCATGCTTCTTTTAATTATTATTTGAAAAAAGAAGAAGAAGGTTTTTATAAAATAATGAGTATTTGTGGCTGTGGCATACCAGAGCTTCCCACAATTCTTCTCGTGAGTCCTCCAATCGCCTCTCACTGCAAAGGCTTTACCGCATTTCCTACACATGAAAGGCTTGATCCCATGCTTCCTCTTGTAATGAGTCTGAAGCGTTCTGAAATCCTTCAACGGCTTAGATCGAGGGTGATCGATGTTGTTCCGGCACCCTGCCGCACAGCAGTAACACGGCAGCCTAAGCATCGCTGTTGGCTGTGTTCCCCTCAGAGACTCTGGGCCTTTTCTGTACTGAGAACCATGCCCCCACATATGCATCTGCATATATATGGAAACCAGGGTTTTGAACAATTGATATCTCATGATGCAAAGATGGAATTAAGGCATGCATGAGCTTTACAGCCATTGCATCAAAGAGCAATAAGATTTTAAACGCGTAACAAAGAAGCAGTACTGTAACGGTATCGGGAGTAAAGAATGATAATAGAGAGAACCGGCCATGAATCGGTCCGTGAATAGAAGAACGGTCGACAAGAGTTTAGAATAGTTTTCCTGTTTGATATAAAACTTTTACATAGTATCAGAGCGGGTTTCACTTCAATTTATTTTTGTGCAAATAGAAAATTCACATCCGACGATGGTAGACCCTATGTGATGATTAACACAAAAAGAGACTACATGAAATAGACCTCAAAACGGCCCCTTATGAGGAGATATTAGCTATTATAAGTCTCGTATTAGTTTGGAATAAAATGAATGATCACTTAATATGATACAGAAACCTCTCTGCCAATAGCTTAAATTTCAACAAAAGTGTGTGTAGTGGAAAGGCTATATGTAGGTGTATCTTTGAATCCTGAAAGAAAATAGTACCGTATTGATGATCTCTGCCGTGAATGTAGGTCTTTCTGTCTGTGTGTCATGTGCCAACTTAGAATATTCCATTAATGTGAGGAATAAATTGACGTTTAATTTGGTAGTTTTGTAGTACATCTTATATAAGTTTCTATTAATTTCACGTTAAAATTTTGAATTAATTATTTGTGTCAATCAGAGAGTCTCAAAAGTAAAAAAAAAAAAAATTACGCTCAAAACAAAAAAAAAAAACTAAAGAAACAAAGTTTGAAACAATGTCTCTATGGTATTTAGTGCCGTCTTATCTGATCTTTTTTCAATTTTAGTTCATATGCTTGTGGTTTTCTGATTTCTCAGATCGAGATGAATGACTGATCCAAAAACTTATGACTAGATAAATCAAAAGAGCACTAAAAGTTAGTAATCCCGATACCGGATACTTTAGGACAAATTATTTTTGGCCAAACACATGTCTTCTGCTGGGTTTTTTTTTTTTTTTTTGATCGACGAATATGGATTTTACAAAAACTCGATACAGGTACATCGAAAAGAAAAGAAGGTACACAAAGACCCAGAAAGCTAGCTAGATTATGAAACCAAACAGATGGCCTCGAAACACTAGCATCACAGGACCATGAAAGAGCAAATCCAACTAAGAAGTTGGATTAGCTAAAAAGAGAATGACAAAAGTCAAATGTTAGAGGCTTGGAGCATTACGTAGTTCATTCTGATGGTTCACTCGGATGAAACATTGCATATATCCTGAGCAGATTCAGGATGCGTGAGAGCACGTGAGCGGCTATAGCGGTCTAGTATATCAACCTTGTGAAATGGGAAAAGTATCGAATACGCATTGCGAATCAGCAGAAAAATGTGTAGTTTGTGATGGAAGTACAGAATTGGCATTTTGGAGTTAATGGTATCGAAAGACCAAAAAACCGAGTGGCTGATAGTTTTATTATCTATGATACAAACGAACAACTTTCTTAGATAGAGCACCTACCTCGGCTAGCTGCTCTATGAAATGAACCGATATGTAATAAGAACTAGACCGTATGCAATTTTGGAAACTGATTTTCGCGCTCTACTTTTTACTGATGGCGCTATACTTTTAACATGAAGTTAAGTAGTAACTTCATGAACAAAATGGAGTATGGAAATCAAAATCCCTTTTTTAGTCTAACCCATGTATTAGGGTGTAACAGTTGGTACAAGACCAAAAAATCACCATCTATTTTAGCCCTACATCAAATATGGGAAGAAACAGCTTGAATGCATGGGTGGATGAAACTCCACTTTGGTATTGGAGTTTTTCCTCAAATACTTTTTTCTTTCTATTTTTTTCTCCCACTTTCCTATAATTTCCTTATATCCCACACAATGGAAAGGAAGAACAAGGTGGTCATGAGTAAATACTTTGGAGGGACGAACCGGAGCGACGCAGGACATGAGTAAATAGTAAGTGTTTCACAAAAAGACTCGTTTCTAAGAACCAAATAGATGTTTTTAAGTTCCCAAAACCCAACATAAAAAATAAAAATCTCCCAAATCCTTTTTTTTTTCTCGGCAAAAGAAATTTTATTAATCAATCAAAAGAAAACAAAGATTAAAAGGAACAAAGACAAACAAGGGCATGACATAACAACCACGTAAATTATTTATACATTTTATTTTGACCCTTTTTACCTAGTACTGGAGTTTTTTTTTTTTTCTTATGAAGATCACCTGAGAGACCTGGAAGTACTGGGGGGGTTTCTGCTTTACACACTTGCCAATGTCTATAGAGATCATAACTCCAAACTCCAAGGTACAAAAAGCATAATGCCTGTGTAGTTCAATCACAGAGAGAGAGAGAGAGAGAGAGAGAGAGAGAGTGGGGAACCGATCATGGTCTGATCAGTATGGACCAGCAAGATTTTATTTCAAATCCACGAAACCCACAAATCAGGCAAAAAGAAAAAGCAGGGGCAAAAATAATTAGAAAAACACAAAGAAAAAACAAAGTAATCTCTAAAGTATAAAAAAGAAGAGGGAAAAAAAAGGCGAACCCTTTTGACCTATGATTATCCAGATACACACTTTCACACACTCCCTCTCTCTCAACACACAGTCCAAGCTCACAACAGAAAGCGAAAGTTTGAAATTATTAGCTGGGCTAGCAAAGATAGAGAGATGGGTTCTCTTTTCCACCAAAATCAAAAGGAACACAAAAGAAAATCACAGGAAAAAAATAAATCACATAAAATATATTGGAGCTTTTTTTTAGATTTTCGATGTAAAAATAAGGATATATACATATATATATAAATACCTGCAGGTTGTTGTATCTGTTGAAAGTCTTGAAGCAAAGAGGGCATGAGAACTGAGTTGGGCCAATCAGAATCTGGGCCGGGGTTGGGATCCAGTACTGACCCTTGTTCAGTGGACTAGTAGGGGACCAATCAGAATTCGCCATGGTCACTACTTCTTCTTCCGTTTGAAGCTTTGAGATCTGATGATCATCAGGTACTATAGGGCTGGGGAGGCCCAAGTGTAAAGCCACTGTCACACTTTCTCTCTCCTTGTCCACTTCCATGGGGTTGTAACATGAATTACCTTGGTCATGGTTAGGTCTTGTTGGGCTCAGACTGAGGAGAGGCAGGGCTTCTCTAAGGGGAGGAGATGAGGGAGGAGAGAGAGAAGAGGAGAAGTGGGAATTATCGTTATTGTTGTTGAAGTTGTTAGAGTAGACGTTGAGGGTGTAAGGGTAATATTGGAAAGATGAGGTTGAAGAAGTGAGGGTGGAAGAGGAGAAGTAGTGGTGGTGGAAATTAGGGTTAGGGTTAGGGTTGCAGTTGAAGCTCCCATTGAAGTAATTGGGGAAGGGATCAGTCATGGTACAGAGAGGTTTTTGGAAGGGACGAGAACAGTTGGATAGATTTTTACGATGAGAGAGAGAGAGAGAGGCTTTTGGGAGGGAGGGAGGAGAACAGTTGGGTAGATTTTTATAGAGAGAGAGAGAGAGAGAGAGAGAGAGAGAGAGAGAGGAAACGATTAAAAGGTGGTGACCGAACAAAAACACCAAATTAATAGAAGTGTGAGGGTAAAAAGTACACAGGGAAAATTTTAGGAAAATGAGAGATAAGTAAAAGTTGATAAAGTGAAACACCATTGGAGCAAAAAAGGAGGGACAAGATGTCACTTGTAAGGTGTGACTAAACAAGAGAGAAAATATGCCAAAGCAAAGTGGAGAGCAAAGTGAGGAGAGAGAGAGAGAGAGAGAGAGAGATGGGTTGGCTGGTGTGAATGGGATAAGATTGGGACTTGAAAAACTCTCACAAACTATTAAAGACGCAAATTGAAAACCACCAAACCAAGGGAACAAAAAAATGGTGTTTTCTTTAAATATGTCTCTTTAAATGTTTTTAACAATTATCGGAGTAGAATTCAGACATAAATTTTAAATGCTTCTCAAGAACCACATAAATTTTGAGACATGATCTTGTCGCTTTAAACATGTTATCATAAATTAAACATTTTTCGGTTCGCAAAATGAGAATTTAAAAAGAAAACATTTTTTTTTACTAAAAATTGAAAAAAAAAATCATAAATTAAAAGAACTCACTAATTTTTTGATTTTTTTTTTCTTGAAATTTTTTTCATGATTTGGAAGTTCTTGTTTTGGGGACGGGATAAATTTTTGGGAATGGTGGGAGTATTTAAAAATCGTGTGGCCTTTTTGTTAGAAAAAATAGATCTTCTTTTTGGTTCACTTCTTGATTTGTAGGAATATTCTACTATGATTTAGAGGAGTTGACCTGGAAGATCTGATACATTATTTACAATACAGACCATGTCACTAATTTTATTACAACATAAATTGTTTAGACGTAATTAATTATATGATTGTGGCTGAATGTGTCTTTCACTTCAAAACGAAATACTTGTGATTATTGACCGATGTTAGTACTAGTCATGAAAAAATGTTATCGTCGCATTACTTCGGTGATATGTGTTTTTTTCTTTCAAAAACAAACAGAATGTAGCAGACGCAAAATTTGTATTCAGCGAGGTCCGAATTACATGTATTTCCACATTGATAGTAAAAACCTATATTTCATACGTATTGCAACTCGTTAGGTTGACAAAAGACGATTAGTGGATATTTACGTCTCTGCACTTAATTTTACACACGTTGCCAAATAATTATTGATAACTTGAAATTTTAGGGAACTTTTTCTACACATACATATAGATGGTACTCCCTCCTCCATCATTTTTTAAGTATCCTGCTTCGTAACTTTAACTTATTAAAAAGATATCATCATTATACCTTTCACATCAATTTTTTCCTCTACTTTCTCTACTTACCCATCATTATTACACTTTTACTCACTAACTTTTCAAAATAGAATATACTTTTAGGGACAAAATAGACAATGCACCAACTTTTACCCACTAACTTTACAAAATGGACACTTATTAAGGGACAATCAAAAATGAAATTAATGGACTTTAAATAAGGGACGGATGGAGTATTAAGAATTTTTTTTTAACCCCAAGAAATTTGCAAGGGACAATCTCGTAAAAAAATTCAGATCAACCCAGGAGTACAAAGTTAGTTCAATTAATGAAAGCATTTAAAATGGTGGGGGGGGGGGGGGGGCTGAACACTCCGGCATGCATCCCTTTGTGTCAGCCTCTCACAGAGTCTCCGTAAATAATAATAATCAATGTAACATAATTAAGGTAGGGGAGTGAAAAGAGCCAAAAGACAAAAGTCAGGAAACTAGGGTTGGATGTTGTCCTCCATTACCCCACTCTCCACACTGGTCTACTGTAGAGAGAGAGAGACCATACAACAGCCTGTCTTGGAGAGAGAGAGAGAGAGAGAAGTAAAATATACTCGTATTTCTTCTACCTCGGGAAGCAAAGAGAGAGCGAGAGAGAGGGTTGGATCCTTCTCCCGGCATTTGCTTTGGTGGGCGAGATCTCTGGTCGGCTTGGCTCGCCACCCAGCCGAGACTACTGTCCCACTCTCTTTCCCTTCACTGTTCACACTTCATACTCTCTCTCTCTCTCTCAACTTACTTGCACATCAAACTTACTATTCCAATCGTCACTCTCACTCTAAAACTCACCAAGAGGCTTGATCTGGGAAAACCCAACTGCGGCGTGCAGTTTGTTGGATTGCGGGATTCATCTAACAATCCATTTTGATGATCTGAATCACTCGTTTTGTAGATCTCGTCGAGAACTCTAATCGTTTCAAAAATTATGTTCATCGAATATCGATTAATATATGTTCAAATTGTATATATGTAGGGGGGGTGAGGAAAGAGAAATATACATGCACTGTGGGGTGTGTTGACATTTCAAGAAATGAAGTACACATGAAACATGAATGTAGTGGGGTAAGATTTAGCAGCTACTTAATTACCGCTGACCGTCAAGGACACTCTCACACTCTTTAGGAACGTAGCTCTTGTTGGGCTATTGTTTTTTTGTTTTTTGTTTTTATAACCAAATGTTCGGGTCAGTTTGCGAGTATCTCGACTAATTCCAATACCCTAGAGGTAACGACCGGATATAACTCTCACACTCTTTAGGAACGTAGCTCTTTGTTTCGAGGGAAAAAAAAAAAGAAAAAAGAAAAACATAGCTATTGTTGGTACCTAGATCCTTCCTTTTTTTTCATGAGAGAGGGAGAGTGAGCATGAATATTTTGTGGATATTCATTAGTCAGAGTTAAAAAAGTTAGTTTTTTTTTTCTTCGCAAAACAGAGTTTATACGGAACCAGAATTTCGTAAACGAGGAGGTCGAACTATGAACAAGATTTTAAAATTTTAAGGTTCGGAAATCTAATACTACAGTTTAAATGTTCGGTTTAGAATTTGAGGGAGGTTTTTTGAGTAGTAAGTGGAGAGAGATAGAAAGAGGAATGAGATAAATAATTGAAGGAAAAACTTATGGGAAACCGTGGCGCAGAAAGAGAAATTGAGTTTTGAGATCCAAAACAAATACTCACCCGAAAAAAAATTACTAATATTAAAGTGCGGGCATGCCAAGACTTTTAGCATTTAATACAAAATACAATATTTAGATGCATGTTATTAACAAACAAAAAAATACTAATATTAATATAAAAAAACTCACCCGAAACAACAACGCAAGGCCGTGGCCCCATATGACGACACCTAGATCCGCCTAAACAGACAGAAGTTAAAGTTTAAACCCCAACCCCGCCCCATGGCGCCTTCAAATACAAATAATCTATTGGCCGGGAGAATCCAGTACACAACCAACGTTCTCCTCGCTTTGTTTTGCTCGTAGCTTTGCCAAGTGATCAGCGCTCTGGATTGGGTAGCTTGTCTATAGAGATATGTTCAAGTACGTGTACAGTTTGTCCGAGAAATCGATCGAGCATCTTGATCAATCAGTGTCACGGCTTATTGAGAATATGTTTCAATCCTGACATTGACTCATCATCCCCTTCTCGAGTATGGTTTTTTTTTCTTTTTTCTCGGCAAAAGCGAAATTTTATAACACTCGAAAGGATAGATCGAGAGGGAAGACTGAGGAGCACACATGCTTCAAACTCAACCAACGGATGGGGAGACGCAAATCATCCAGCAGGAGTTTGAATGATTTACGCCAAAACAGTTACTGTACAATTTTAACGAACGAATACCATCCAAAAATCTTTTGAAATCCTCTACAGAGTATGGTTGTTGAACCAATTATGCTACGTACGTACGTACCCAAGCTTTAAAAATAAGATCACAATTTTTAGCAGCAAGTTAGGTCCAATTTTCACTATAATAATTAATGTAGCCGTGACATTTGGATGAAAATCTGATCTTATTAATAAATATAGAAGAAGAGTTCTTTGTACAAATGAACTGGGCAATTTGATTGCTCAGTGGTCTGATCGATGTTCCAACACCGTTGTAATCAACACTCAATGTGAATTCGTACACTTTAGTTCTTGCCTGTCAATTGGTAGAGTTATGAAAGATATTAATACATCACGTGGTGGGGTGACCTTAAGATCACCATCTAATTTTTCAATACGAGTACCATCTAATTTTTCAAAACGAGTACTTCTAGTGCCTTTTGTAGGGAAAAAGTTTTGTGCACGATATTCCATATAAAAAGTTTACATAATAATGTGCGGTTTTAAAAATGAATTGTTCAATAATATTTCATTCAGGAATTTAATCCCAATGCCACAATACAATAGAGTAAAACAGAAAATGAAATGCTGAACCTCCCAAACACCCCCAAAATCTGAGGGTCTCTCTCTCTTTTTTTTTCCCCAAAAAGTTGAGGATAGTTTTAATGACAGGAAAAGAGAACAGTAGATCAGGAAGGGGATACAAGCCAAGTACGCATCCTACTGTATTCTGGGCTACACCATGCACCACAGAATTGCCATCACTTTAAAAACTCATTGGCCTTGTTCGTTTGGTAAATTTGGGTATTTTAGTTTTGATAGTGGGTGGAGAGAGAAATAGGGTAATGAATGGAGAGATGGGTAATGAGTGGAGAGAGATAGAGAGAGAAATGAAATTAATAATTGAAAAAATAGGGTAATGATTGGAAAAAGATATAGGGTAATGATTGAAAAACAAAGTTAAAACAAAGTAAAGTATCAAAACGAACAAGGCCATTGTCATCAAAACAATACTCCGCGCAGCCCCTAAAGGGGTCAGAAAAGCCCACAGAGGGGTAGGATAATTGATAAACCAAAGAACAACGAACTCTCAACGAAGACCCAACAAAACAAGTTCAATTCTCCAAATGGAGGCAGAAAAACTATGATCTGAAAAAGAGAAAAGAAAACTAGCTACAATTAATCTGAAAAAGAAAAAAGAAACCGTCAATAACTGGTAACAAGTCACCCGAGTAGCCAACTGAGATACACACTTAGTCATACCGAGTCTCACCGAGTTAAGGGCGAGTTGCACCATCACACCCCATCCCGAGGCCAAGGCTCCATCTTCGTCAAAACTCCAGCGACCTCGACCACAAAATCCACCTCCGATGACCACGAGCAAACACACAAACCACAACAGCAAAAACCAGTCACAAGCCGTCGGTATCTCTCACCCACAATGAATTTGAGTGATCACCCATCGTACTTCTTAGCAGAGTAATGTTAGAACCACACCCACTTTACACGCTCATTTATACATCCATGCTCACAATAGTGTCTGGACACCACGCACTCTACACACATCCAGTGTATGGAGCCCACACACTTGTGAGTATGGGTGTGTCAATAGGTGTGGTTTTAGAATTTTCCTTTCTTTGAATGTTTTTATCCAATTTTGTGTGCGCGCAGTAGGGTAATTGCTTTTCTTTATCTGTGTAGCATTATTAACGGACATATTGAGTAGAAATTCTAAATATATCTTAGAAGCGAAAAAAAAAAAAAACCAACATTCTTTATTTATTTATTTTTTCATCGGCTACATTCTTTAATTTTAAAAACCGACATCATTCTGGTGGAAGATTTTGCTGTTATTTTCTCAATAAGCTTTTACAATGTTAAAAAATGTTCCGGTGGCCTAGGCCCTTTCAGATGCTATCAACTCCTTTGGAGCAAATTCATAGAGAGATTTGCTCTCTTTTCTATTAGGATCTCCGTAAGTGAGTGGTGTAATTGGCCTAGGCCTCTCAAGTACGCGTTAACTGACCCGGACAACTGAGTTGTAATAAAAATTTGGGTGGAGCCATGACTATTCTTTTATGGACATGCAAGGGACGTGGGCTGTGGAAATGTGGACCAAGAGATTGGGTTAAAGAGGGAAAAGGATGGGGGAAGAGACAATACGGATGGTTGGCTTTCTTTATGAAGCTATGGCCAGAGGAACATTTGTACGTACCACAAAATTAGGCTTTTTCTTTTTGCTACTTTGGACGGACTTGATATAAGTTTATCACCTATACAAAATTTGAAGCATTCATTTAATAGTTTCATTAACCAAATTGTGTACTGCTTTTAGACAGAAAAACTGACTCACAATAAATCTGACTATTCATGTCCACGCCTAGTTATATTGCCCTTAAATACCCTGTGTACAAGATTAGATCGATAATTCACCAATACATTCAAAAATGAATGTGACTATTGGATAATAGCATGTCTGAACTAGTTTACACGTACCTCGAGCAATCGCCATCATTTGCGGTTCGGGAGGAAGGGGAGCACAACTAAAGTGGGGGCAAATTAATTATGATATGAACGGTACTTATATATGAACGTTACATATAATTACAAAATGATTTTAATAATTACTGCGTTAGATTTTCTTGGAGGGTTCCAACCTAAAATTAATTGACTATTGGTGAAGTAACCTCTAGAATATAGTATTAACCAAGCTTGGGTAGCTTAAATATTGAGCGATGTGGGACAAGTCTAATACTCCCCCTCACGGGGAGCTGAGAGATTGACTTAGGCGACAGAGTTGACAGAGACTTTCCCACAAGAGATGAGACCACCAAAGACCTAGGTTTGATACCATGTTAGATTCTCTTGGAGGAAACTAACCTAAAACCAATTGATTATAGGTGGATTAACCTTCTAGAATATATTAACTAAGTTTGGGTGACTTAAATGAGTGATGTGAATCAAGTCTAATACTGGAAGATTTTCTAGTTGAATTTATAAAAGAGTTTACTCCTTTCGTCCCATGATTATAGTCTGTTACAAAAAGTTCTCTCATTTGTAGGATAAAAAAGTACTCCCTCCATTTCAAATTGAGAGTCCATTATTCTATTTTGGGTTGTTCTAAAATGATTGTCATTTTCCAAAAATGGAAGGGAAAATTTGGTGATTTTTCAAAAGTGCATGTCCTTCATAGGTAAATATAAGTGCTATAAAGTAGGTAAAATATAGGGGTAAGAGTAGAAATGATAGGCATTGTAAGTGTAATCATCGCATGTCCTCTTAAATACTAGTTGGAATCTCCAAGAGGGATTCTCAATTCGGAATGGAGAGAGTAATTTTTAAAAAAATACTCCTACCTTTTCGAAATTTTAAATGAGTGAAATTTTTTGTCAGGAATTACTCCTATATTACTACTCTGATTAACTTTTTCACCTGAAAAATTGCGCTACGGCCAAAAGGGTGTACTTAATTTAGTGATCAAGTTCCAGAACACCTTTTCATTGATGAAAAGTCTCACTCCTACATATGCCCTGTTATCCAAATAGTGCCTCCCCTTCCAGTTACCACCTTTTCTTATGAAACAAATGTACCTACACTTCAACATCCTTTCGCAATTGTAAATTCAGAGAACGTTTCCGCTAGCCAATAAGTCGTAGATGATATATGTATGGTTTGAAGGGACAAATCGAGGGTAAAATAAAGAGGAAAAAGTTGTGAGTTAGTGTGAACAATATGAAAAAATGTAATAACTTGTTGTCCAAAATTTTTAGTGGAAATGCCCCCTTAGTTAGTAATGAGTTCGGTAAATTTTTCCGTGCTTGAGTTGAGTCAGCCAAGTGGTGAGTTCATTAAATTTAGGTCAAAGCGGGGCACATTCCACCCCATATTAAAAAAAAATTACAATCCACACCCAGCGATGATAGATCAACAAAAAGACTGCACGATGATAGGATCCAAAAAGCGGCTACACGTGACAGACCTCAAACATAGTTGCACGTGAGGGGGATGTTAAGGAAATAGAATCTCACATTTGAGTTCTCCACTCATTGTCAATTAATTTTGAGATGGATATAAAGTTTCCACATTCATCATAGTCAAGAACCGAGTTTCCGTAGTTTAGGCTTTGTTAACAAGCTAGTTTTTTTTTACATCGTCGTTTTTACAGCCCTGGACGAACGAGACAGTTTCAATTTGACTTGTTTGTATAGCTAGTATATGACTTTTCCAAGTCGTTTGAAGGAAGTCATTATTGAATCTAAGCAACTTCGTCTTTAATTCTTGAAGCAAATAAATATATATAGGCGGTGCTACCTCCACTGCGCTGTTTCACCGCTCCCCAACTGCAGCACTCAATCTTGACAATTAATGGTCTGGGTTTTAAAAGAACTCGAAGAAATTGAGCGCGGCGGTGGAAGAGCGGTGAAACAAAGCGGTGTGAGTAGGCTTTCTGAATCAATATTGCATGTTCGGAGGCTTTACCCTATTAAACCATTAAGAAAGAAAGTTCACATGACCCAAAAACGTAAATAAAATCAAGTTAATTCCCATGCACCAAAAACATACTATATAAATGAATTCACAAAGTACACACAGATTTCAAAACTTGTTTTTTTGGTCGAGCTAGGGACATGTTGGTTGATCTAGTGCAAGTGAAGTCTAGGGATTGGAGCTAAAAAGCTAGTAGAATAGTAGAGTCAGAGGC
Organism: Rhododendron henanense subsp. lingbaoense; assembly: GCA_020567845.1. NCBI lineage: Eukaryota > Viridiplantae > Streptophyta > Magnoliopsida > Ericales > Ericaceae > Rhododendron > Rhododendron henanense. Next base: position 34,511,026 of record CM036323.1, on the reverse strand, counting down.
ATTTGGAAATTACCAAATGGTGCATGTTTTCAATGCACTGAGAAAATGGGTGGGGGACAAGAAATACATAATTTAAAACTTTAACCAAGATCAAGGCATGCATTATATACACATGCAGTGGAAAGTTGTCTATATTTAAACTCTCATGTGCCTGGCTGGGGTGTTGATCCAAACCAATTAGAATTTATTAAAACTACAAACTATAACCTTAAGGATTGTGATTTAGGCACTCCAAAAATTGACAGAGGGTTTCAAAACAGCACTGTGTTAATACACAAAACGACGTCATTTTGGAGCCATTCCATCAATTTTTGGAGTGCGAAAATCAATTTCCTAACCTTAATTACAACATTCTAATAGAGATTTTCTATATATCCTTGTAATGTTTTGGTGTGACATTTTTTGGAAATTTTCTCGATGAATCTTCAATTCAGGCGCGGCCCAACCTCATTGAAGACGGGATTTGAGTGTTAGGCCTTTCTGAGATGGGAGGTTATTACTTAAGAAATACTCCATACTTAGTATCTAGCACCTACAATTCTTATATTTTACATGATATGCGAAATATGAAAGAGATTAATCCTGACCTAAAGATCTTTTTTAGGAGGCTTTTTAGCAATTGAAACATTTTTTCGAAAAGTCAAAACTTGTAGTACGTACACGTACCTACACATATTATAAAAATGAGACATCTCAAAATTGGTGGCTTTCGGCACGTACTAACTTTAATGGCCTAGTGCTTGAGTCACCCCTGCTTTAATTCGAAAGTCACGAAATCAAGAATCCTAAATATTAAACGGGCTTTTGCTGATTAATTCTTATTTTCTTCACCCTCTGGACAATTCAGAAGAATCATAATAAGGTACTAGATGAGCCCTCCAGCCAAAATGGTGTTGTTGCTATGGCAAACGTACGTGAGTGATGTTCAATTGGTCCAAAAGTCTTGAGCTTGTCTCGTACCTCATGAGGGCCTCACCATGTGGCTAGCTAGCTATTTCAGGAAATTCTCTACCCATATAGTTCCTAGACCTTATCCGAATCACTCAACTCCACAGCTCACATCATTATATTCTGTTTGCCGATGAAGATTTTTTGTTTGGAGAAAGATTGTAACGACCCGCGCTAGCTTACCTGTTTAACTCTTACCCTAATCACGTGGTTCAAAAGGTTAACCTCAAATAAATAGTAGCTGGTTGGCTTTTACTTATATTTCACATCCTTTTCCACTTTTTTCCCGACGTGGGATTATTCCTAGATGGGTTCTCACAAAGTTCATCTTCGGAGTGGACATGGTTTAATTCACAGCAAGCAAGCCGGCCAGACGACACTTCCATCACTTGCGCTGTTCATTATTGCACAGTTGCATATACCTATTCGGCGTCATGACTGCTCTGACGTTATTATTATTTTTTTTTTGGAGAAAGCCTCGGAGAGTACACAAAGAAAAGCATTGGCTTTTTAAGCAGATAGAAGAGAGTACCGAGAGATGCTCAACCAAAGTTGTTTGTTAATTTTGCTAGCTTTTTTGTTTATTCCTCCTGCTTAATTGTATAGCTTCTTGGGGGGTAAATTCCTGCATGTATAGCTATGTATTTAGTATCAATATTTCATGCCTTCTCTCGAAAATAAAATGGCTTTTCTTAGTCATGACAGAGTCGTCCATAATGTGAGTCTAATTCTAAATGCTAATTTTGTAAGAAAACCATGCGATAAAACAAATGAGCCATTTACTTTGACACAATTAATTCATGTTTCCAAGAATGCACGAGTGTTGATAAAATAAAATAAAATTTAAAAAAAAAAAACAGAGACAAAAAGGGTGTTTGTTGGGGTGAGTTCTTCGAGCCACACTGTCTCTGTCTTGTCGTGAAATTTGTGGGCAAATCTGCCTAGCTCCCTGGCTATTTCCAATATGATCGCCTTAAGGTTGCATTTTTGCAACAAAAAAAAAAAAAAAAATTTGTCTAAATTTTTTTTCGGTATTTTTTATTTTTCGCAACTTTTTGTTGACATTTTTATTATAATTTTTGGAATTAATCATTTATCTCGACGAGAGAAATAAAAAAAGTATAAAAATGTGACTGACGTTGAAAAAAGTTCATATAAGACGACACTTTAGATAAATAAAATAGTTGTTTAACAGTTTTTTATCTTTAGTGAACTTTTTTTTACTTTTAGTTATTATAATTTTTTATTTTTAGACTCCGCTCGTCGAGATAGATAATTCATTCAAAAAATATGACGCAAATGTAACAAAAATTCAGGAAACAAGAACAAAACACATGAAACGAAAAAGGAAAAAAATTACAAAAATGGAGCCTAAGGTTTCCCAATAACTTTCCTTCTCATATTGCTATTAATCTCTAAATCCCATTTTGGTTCCTCTGTTTAAAAATCATACGCAGAGAAAAATCGATGTTGGGAACCAAAGCGAACACACAGTCCAATTTTTGAACATCTGAGAGTTTGCCTCGTTCGGCTAAATAAGCCAAGTGGCTTATTTTTTGTCCTTATTCAAAAAAAATTCGTATTTGTTAGTTTTGCATCAATTTTTTGGGGGATTATTGCATCTCCATGACAAAAGGAATCTAAAAAGTAAAAAATTATGATCGAAATCCAATTTTTTTTAATAAAGACGAAAAAATTGGCTTATTGGTTTATTTTTGTCTTTATTCAAAAAAATTAGGTTTTGATCGAAATTTTATACTTTTTAGATTCCTCTCGTCATGACGATGCAATAATCCCCAAAAAATTGACGAAAAACTAACAAATACGAAAAAAAATTGAATAAGGACAAAAAAATAAGCCAGATTGACGAAAAACTAACAAATACGAATTTTTTTTGAATAAATTGGCTTATTTTTTTGTCCTTATTCAAATTTTTTTCGTATTTATTGGAGTAGTTTTTCGTCAAATTTTTGGGAATTATTGCATCGTCATGACGAGAGGAATCTAAAAAGTATAAAATTATGATCGAAATCCAATTTTTTTTGAATAAAGACAAAAAAATTGGCTTATTGACTTATTTCGTCTTTATTCAAAAAAATTAGGTTTCGATAGTAATTTTTTACTTTTTAGATTCCTCTATTCATGACGATGTAATAATCCCCAAAAAATTAATGAAAAACTAACAAATATAAAAAAAATTGAATAAGGACAAAAAAATAAGCCAATTAGCTTATTTAGCCGAACGGGATTAGGTAGCAAACAGTTTTCCCTGGGCCTGGGCCGGGGCCGTCAAGCAGTGACAAGTCTATGCCACGTGGGAATAATCAGAACATGACACGTGAGTGTCAGGGTTAGAATTGGCAGTGCAACTGCAATGATTAATGCTTTGTTTGGTTTCGTTTTTGAAAAAAAATTTCAACTCAAAAAATACTCATTACCTCTATTTTTAATTTTTACTTTCATTTCTCTCTCTATTCTTTAATCATTATTCTCATTTCTCTCTTTATCTCTCCACTCATTTTCTCAATCTCCAATCATTATTCTATTTTTCTTCCACTTATTACCAAAAAATTAAACTCAAAAATTCTCAAAAACCCATCTAAATACTACTATATAAGTTGGGAGCTACTGTTCACGTAAAGCCATGACCTCACTTGTTGATAGTAGTAATAGTGTACTACTAATATCTCTCTCTCTCTCTCTCTCTCTGTCTCTGATAGTAGTAATAGTGGACTACGTACTAATCTCTCTCTCTCTCTCTCTCTCTGTGATAGTAGTAGGCGTGATAGTGGACTACGTACTAATCTCTCTCTCTCTCTCTCTCTCCTCTGTGTGATAGTAGTAGGCGTGATAGTGTACTACGTACTACTCTCTCTCTCTCTTTCTCTCTCTCTCTCCATATTGCTGAGAGAGAAGGATTTGTCGTTTTCATTTGTGGTTTACCTGTCAAAGGGCTGGCTTCACTTTCAATCCCCTGGCTCTGACGAAGACCTGTATTTTGTACACATTTATATAACTACTCATGTGGCACACATTTAAGTGTGTGCGCAAAATACTGTACATGTGATTGCTCATGTAAATGCATGACAGGAATAATATTCAGCTTTATCACCCATTTCGTGGGCGAATTTAATGATGAAAAGGAAAAGAAAATGCATGTATGTCCCCTTTTAACTGTTTAGTTGTGAAGAGGGATTTTCTCGAACGGAGAAAACACAGTCTGAGCACGTGCACGTGCATTACACATGACTATATGGGAGCACCATGTGGGGGTGCATGGTACAGCCTAACACGTACCTTGGTAGACGACACCTTGTGAGTGTGCTAGGCAATGATGTCTAATAGGTGCGCTGGTAGGCGACACCATATGAAGGCGCTAGGCGATGATGCCTAACAGGTGTCCTAGTAGGCAGCACTATGTGAGGGTACTAGGCGATAATGCCACTACAAGAAAATCGGGATCTAACAACGGTCAAAAGCGTTACTAAAAAACACACAAAGTGTTGCTAAAAGCAATACAACGGTTTTGACAAGCGTTGGTTTTTTTTTTTTTAAATCTGGGGTAAAATATGACATGGCAGCCACGTGGCGCCTGCGTGGCGCATGGAAGGCAACACAATTTTGCTCCTCCTGGGAATTGAACCCAGGACCTCGCGTATGCGTGCGTGAGTGCAAACCAACTGGGCTAGACCAGCACTTGTGTAATATTAAGGGACTACTAATATTTATATCATGCGAATTGTCATTAGAGCATCCACAATGTAATAATCAAAACCAAAAGGTTGTTAAGTTAGCAATATTTGCTCAAAAAAGTGCTCACATTGTAATAACCAAACTTAGCAACCTCTTAATTAATTAGTAACTCATCAAATTTTGGCTTTTGAATAATCAAAACTAGCAACTTTTTTGCCAATAATCAAATCTAATGGTCTCCACATTTTTTCAATCAAATACACCCATCATTACATAAAAACTTTTTCTCTTTCTCAACAATGTTTCCAGAAAATTATTTTTAAAAATTGTTTTTTTTTTCCAGAAACTTTAAAAAAAACAGTATTTACAAAAAACTTTTTTTAAAAGTGTTTTAACACAAAAAATTGTTTTTTTAAAAAAACGGCTTCTAACAATTTTTCAAAAAAAAAAAAAACTGTTTTTTAACACAAAAATTGTTTTTTTTTTTTTTTAAACGGCTTCTAACAAATTTTCAAAAAATAATTTTTAGTAACGGTTATTGGAAACCGTTGCTATAGTCCGGTTTTTAGTAACGGTTATGGAAAACTGTTGCCATACCATTTTTTTTTTGTGATGTTAAGAGGGAAGTTTTCATGTTTATTGTTTTGTTTCGTTGTAGCCAGTCTTTACTTAACTCGGCCCAAGCAATGCCCCCTCACTCCCATGCCTTTCTTGGTTGGACCAACCGGCGATTTCCAACAAGTCTTTCTTCATTTTTAGAGCAAAAAGCGGAACTACAAGAAAGTTTTCTTTATCTTTATGGATAACCAATTCAGGTCGAAATTATTCTCTCTAATTTTTTTTCTAGATAGTTTTCATGAATAAAAAAACGAATCCTATGATTTTTGTAAATTGTTTGTTGTACAATGAAAAAAATAAGTCTTTTTTTCTTCTCTTAAACTTAAATAAGCAAAAAACTAGTAACGGTTATGGAAAACCGTTGCTATAGTCCTGTTTCTAGTAACGTTTTGTAAATCGATGCTACACACCATCTATACCGACGGTTTTTTGAACCGTTGCTAAAAAAACCGTTGGGAGATCCCAAATTTCTTGTAGTGTGCCTAATAGGTGCCCTGGTAAGCAACACCATGTTAGAGTGTTAAGAGATGATACTGAACACATATGCAACACCTAGACCCTATTTGGTTTGGATTTTGAGGAAAATTTTAAAGTATAATGAGTGAAGAGAGATACATAAAATTTATTGGAGGCCGTGCATAGGGGTTTTGAGTACCCCAACGACCAAGCCCCTGAGGTTGTTAGGTGTGTTGCCAAACAGATGATGCACGTGCATAGTGGTTAGTGTGCTTCGTAGCGTATAAGAGATACGTGAAATTGCTAGGCAGTGACTCTGAACACATGCTTTGATCAGCTGCACCACATAAAGGTGCTCGTTGGTATAGCCAAACACGTGATGTTGTTCGATGAGTTAGTCTTACACATGATGCAGGTGCACATTGTTAGCGTGCACCATAATGTGCAAAAGATAAACCCTAAGTGAACTGCCTAAAGTGGTGTGGCGATATAATGTTCTAGAAGGTTAGGATCCTATGTGATTGGAAAGTATTCTATGATTGTAGGGATTGAAATTGAGTTACTATATATATGGGAGGGAATTTCATATAGGCAAAAGGTCCAAGGATTCCTAATACGGAAGGAATCCTTGGGCAGCAAGTCTACTTGGGGAGCAAGTAAGTCTACGTACACTTATACTGTAAATAAAAGGTAACACCCGTAAGTAGAGGTACGTTGTTATACACTGTTTTTTCTACTTTGAATTTGTGAAGTATGAAATTCTAACTTAGCCATCGATAGGCCATTGCTAACGAGAGGCAAAGATGTGCTCACAGTGTCTAGTGTCTTATTTTGCAGAACTAGAGTTTCGGCGAGAAGACATGCGCGTTGATCTCAAAAGGCATTAAAACACTACTGAGCGGATTTTTTTCCCTAACAAGTTGCACTAAATGGAGCTTGAAATCCGTACATGAAGTATGGGACCTAGTAAATATTACTCCCTCCGTCCCATCATAAATGTTCCCTGAGAGAATCCATGCACTAAATGGATTTTTATATTATTTGTGTGCTGTGTTGTTTTTACAACCTTATTCGAGTTCGTTTTTTAGTTGGTTTTTGTTTATTACTAGTTCTAGTTGTCTCTCCCTTTGGGTATACCTCCTGCATTTTCATATTATCAATCAATTCTTTATTTTCCTAAAAATAAAAGTAATAAAAATATGGGTTTTGTTAATGTGTACCCCCAAGGCACATGATAAAGTACTTGATAATGTTCATTAAAAGAGGTCAATTCAACCCCACTGTTGTAGAAAATAGTGAAAGTAGTTGCAGTATATTGGATGAAGAGTAAAATTTGTTTAAGAGACCAAAATACCCCTTAATTTTATCATTCACTCTATTTTATTTGTGTTCCCTCCTTTTTTATTTTGCCCTTTCACCTTCTTGTCTTTTGGCGTCCAAGTAGTAACATTTTTTCTACAAGTCCTAGTCATACACAGTGGCGCCATAGCCCCATTAGCAGCAAGTAAAGAGAAACAATGTGGCTAATGAAGAGTGGGTTTGGATTAAAAAGTAGGCAACGACTTTCTTAATTTCTCTCTCTCTTTTTTTGTCTTTTTCAATTTTTTTTTTTGTATTTGTTAGTTTTGTGTCGAACTTTTGTGACTTATATATTGATTCGTCTTGACGAGAAGAGCCGAAAAAGTACAATTTTTTTTTTTACCGAAACTCATGGGTTTTTTTTGAAAAAGACAAAAAAAAAAAAAAAGAGTCAAAAAGCTCTCTTTTTGTCTTTTTTCAATTTTTTTTGTATTTGTTAGTTTTGTGTCGAACTTTTGTGACTTATTGATTCGTCTTGACGAGATGAGCCGAAAAATTACAATTTTTTTTAATCAAAACTCTTTTTTTTTTTTGAGAAAGACACACAAAAAAAAGTCAAAAAGCTCTCTTTTTAACTTTGGTATATAAACAAATTAACCTCATTACAATAAAATGGTAGCTAGAAGTCAGTAAACAAAAATTGTACACCTTATATAGTTTGCTGAACATTTAAATGAATGGATAAATATACATACTTTAAAATAGACAAATGAAAAAGAGAAGAGTTGGACTACCCCTCGCCTACTGAAGAATGCCACGTACGAAGGACAAATGTCAAACCAAAATATCAAAAGACAAGAAGATGAAAGGGCAAAATAAAAAGGAGGGAACACAAATGAAATGGAGTGGAGGAAAAAATTAAGAGGTATTTTAGTCTCAAAGCAAATTTTACTCTTCATCCAATGTTCCAACTACTTTCACTACTTTCTACAATAGTGGGGTTTAATTGATCTCATTTAATGAATCTTATCAAATGCTTTATCATGTGCGCGCCTTGGGGGCACACATTAACAAAACCCTAAGGCCATGTTTGATAGGAGGTTTGGGGGGGGGGGGGGGGGGGGGGGGGGGGGCAATTGGATTAATAATCCTATGGGGCCTCTAATACCATGTTTTGTGGGAGGGACTAGTTGTCCCATGGGATTGTTAATCCTCCAAAATGGAGGTGTTACTACGAATCTCATCCCCATGCGATTGAGCAAGACCAGTTTAAAAACCCACCTCAATCCCAATCTCGATCCTAATCTTAGCCAAAACAAATATGTTATTTACAATCTTACAATCGAATCCTGTGCAAAACAAACATAAATAAATTATTCATCCCCTCATTAATAATCCCATCTCATTCTCAATCATAATTCCACCTCATTACGAATCCTCTCAAAATGAAATCTACAATCAAACATGCCCTAAAAACATATATATGCCCAATCACACCACCATGATTCCACGAACAACAACAAACAAATATCTACTAGGGCTGCTCAAAAAATTCAGTGAACCGTGAAACCGGTTCGGACAGAATCGATCCGTACCTTTTGGATTTTGTCCGTGAATTAATGGATTGGACACGGATTGAAAAATTAGAAAATTGTAACTCGCGGTTCGGTTCATGGATTTTCATTAAGAAACCGTGGATTAACCGAACCAGACCATGAGATATTTATTTTATATAAATAATATATATAAATATATATATGTATTTATATAATAAATTGTTAGTAATGTTAACACATTTTTCTACCAATTTTAGTATTTTATCTTAATAATGAGACCAGATATAGTGTAGATGTACATAAAATATATGGAGTAAATCATAATTTTTTCGTATAAATTACAGGTAACTCTAGTTGAGTTTCAGTAGTTCGTTTCTTTTCTAGTTCTTTTATGTTATGTACTATAATGATACAATCCTATTAGTGTTTAGATTCTTTTAAATCTGATTTATGAAGTAGGTTTTTGGTAGTTTATGTAAGGGAAAATTTCAAAATAGCACCTGACCTTTCACACAAATTACGCATAGGCACCTGACCTTTTAATATTATCAAAAAAACACCTGACCTATTTAAAAACCCATCAATTTTCACCCGCCGTTAACTTTCCATCCAAAAATAGACGGAAATATTGAAATGGCCTACATCTGGCCATTTGGAGGGAAATCAATATGCATTTTGAGGGAAAAACACATTACTCTACTGATTTCTCCCGTCAAAACCCACCTGTGGGGTCATGGAGTTCCAATAACAACTATTTTTACTTTTTATATAATTTTTAGTTTAGTTTTTCTTTTCTTTTCTTTTTTTTTGCGTTTATTAGTTTTGCGCCAATCTTTTGTGACTTATTGATTTGTCTTGACAAGATGAATTGGAAAAGTAATTTTTTTTTTTTTACTTTTACCCAAATATTTTAGGAAATAACCACTTTTAAATAAATAAAAAAATTGACTATTTTCCAAAATATTTGGGCAAATATATAATTTTTTATACTTTTCTGATTCGTCTTCACCAGATGAATCAGAAAACAAAAAAAGTGAGGCGCAAAACTAAGAAACACGAAATTTTTTTAAATAAGAACAAAACTAAAAGTTATAGAAAAAGTTAAGTGAAATGGGGATGTCCCAAAATCCCAAAACATTTCCTTCTTCTCCTTCATTTGCCTCACACCATCTCAAGCTCTGCCGAAAAAAATGGCACATAAATTTGATTCCCAAAATATGCAATAACCAGTTCAACAAAAACAAACAGTTACAATAACCGAGATGAAGTCTTATAAGCATTATTCTCGTAACAAAACATTGGAACTCCATGGCCCCACAGGTGGGTTTGGTAGGAGAAATCAGTAGAGTAATGTGTTTTTCCCCAAAACTATATATTGGTTTCCCTCCAAATGGTCAGATGTAGGCCATTTCAGCATTTCCGTTTGTTTTTGAATGGAAAGTTAACGGCGGGTGAAAAATTGATGGGTTTTTAAATAGGTTAGGTGTTATTTTGATAATATTAAAAGGTCAGGTGCCTATGTGTAATTTGTGTGAAAGGTCAGGTGCTATTTTAAAATTTTCCCTTTATGTAACAAGTACTTTTTGGTGGTGTTAAACTTAATTCTGAATGTAACTTTCTTCTCTTTTAGTGGGATATATACTTGAGTTTTATTTTTGCTAAAATTCGTGAACAAAATCGTAACCGATCCGCAAGTTATGGATCGGATTGGAACCGGACCGTAGAACTTTTGGTCCGGACATAGATTTCATTTTATAAAAACCGTGACTAACGGTTCGGTCCTCGCATGTCTAGAAATCCGAGCAGAACCGGACCGTGAGCAGTCCTAATATCTACCGCATCTTAACAATCCCGTACACCCTATCACACAGTATCCTTAAATGTCAGTCCCTTTTAATCTCCCGCCACCATTCATTCATTCAAACTCTCTCTCTCTCTCTCTCCTCACATCTCTTCATTCTTCTCTCCTCCGCAGCGCCCCCCTAGGCGAGCTGAATGCAGGTATACTTTCTCTCTCCTATACTCTCTCTTAAATTCAGCCATTTGGCCCGACCTGTTGTTTTGCGATTTGGTTTTGTGTGGTCGATCTTTTTTCGCTCAATTATCGTGATCCGATTGTGTTGTATTAAACCGTCGTTAGGGTTTCAGATCTATTTGTTTTCTTCTATTTCGTGATAGATCCGTTCATTTCTATGATTCTATCTCGTTTTACTTCAGTGTACTTCGTTTGAAAAAGGTTAGTTTTTTTGCTCGTATCTGGTTAAGGTTCTTTGATGTTTATGTGTAGGTGTTCTTAGTTGGAGTGGTTGTGTTTTGGATCTGGTGAGAACTGGTTATAGATCAATTCTTGACAAAACAATGTTAGGTACTCCTACTAAAGTGCACAAATCCAGACACATATGTGTGTCCTTACCTATCCGATTTTGTACGGGACCCACATATACAGTGTGAGACCGTGCTCCGAACGGTTTCAGACATATCTGCGTGCGTTCGAACGATTTCAGACACATCTGCGTGGTCAAACGGTTTCAGATACATCTGGGCCCGGATTTGTGCACTTCTTTATGTGTGCGTAGCATTGCTTATTTCGGGTAGAGAAGTGATAAAATCATTTTTTTGGTTACTTATCATAAAACAGAAATCATTTTTGGTTGAATCGAACTCGGTCTCCGGTTGATCTGGAAGCTTGTAATTTACTGGTATTGATTGTGATTTACGTTGGGTATATTTCATTTTCTGTACATTTGGTGAAATCTTGGTTGATTGTATATTGTTTGGGATCAACCTTTGTCTATGTGGATGTGTAAGTGTTGGCTTTACCCTAGCCTAATAAGTTATTTTAGTGGAAAAGGGATTAAGAAAATGGGAGAAATGGACTGCTCAAATGCAGTCAAAACTGCCGAGAAAACAGAGCAAGAGAGATGTTGCTCTCTGGAACTTCAAAAAGGGGGCTGCTCACTTGCCCTTCTCTCATTCCAAATGACTTTAAATATTAAGGGTTCCTTACACAAGCAACTTGGGCCTAACCAATTAAGAGAGCCCAATTCCAAAACAAAAATAAAAAGCCCAAATACAAACATAAACTTTGGTCCAATGAAAATAAAAAGACAATAAAGCATTAATTTTAACAGTAAGTAGATCTAGTTGCATTGAAATCATGTCAACCCTTTCCTAAATCTTTTACTAAAATCTGAATGAACAGTTTCGTTTGATATCAAACAGTTTAGTGGGAAAACTGAAATCTAAGAATTTTTGTGAAATCTGGGTGAGTGGCATTGTTGCAATTTTGGAAGTCACAAAATTGCCTTGAAAAGTTTGAGAAATAGTCAACTTCGTGTAGGTTCTAGTAGATGAATAGATGGAGTTTTAAGGGTATTTTTTTCGGTACTCAGGTTGAGTTTTAATTGTAGATTTGAGAGTGGGCTAAAGATTTTCTCACAAAACTGCTGTTTTGTTGAAATTTCTGATTTACATAGTTCCTGTGCAATTGTAGTCCTCTCCCTTTCCCGGATTCGTATTTGGTTGTTATGTTCATATCCTTTTACATGTAACGTATCTATCATCTTGGCTTCCAAAGCAGTTGCGAACTTGAGTGTTGATACTGAAGTGGTTCCAAGTATTTACATTCTACTACTTCTTTAGAAATTGGAATCACCAACTATTGAAAAGCTGAAACTGGCGTGTGGGGTGGGTGGTGGATGATGGCTGTGGTATGTAATTTTGTATTTTTTTGGTTCACCTTCCCCTGTTGCACATGTTCTCTGCATCCTACTTTTTTTCGTATCAATTGAGTTGTGTGGACTGATTAAGGGTCAAGCAATTGAGTTGTGTGGAATGATGAATGGTTCAAGCAATTTGATGGGTGATGAGTTGATTGTGTAATGTAGTCGTATGATATTATTGCTTTACAATGTCTTTTTGGCATTGGTTTAGCTTACCTTTCCTTATTGCCCATGGTCTCTCCAGGCTCAATTTTGCTGAAGTAGATGCTTTAACAATGCTTTATGTTTTGCGTGAAACCTGTTGGAGTTCTGCTTTGCAAGGTATAATGGCTGATCAGCATCAGCACCCAACTGTCATTCAGAAGGTAGTTGGCCAACTACATCTGAGTTCCAATGCTCAAACGTGCTATGGAGGCTATCAGAAGCCTGCTCATTACCAGAGACGGTTCTCAGATGGGAATTACTCAAATGTTGCGCTTCAATATCCCATGTCTCAAATGTTCGGATCTACCAATGACCTGTCGTTGGTTGCTGCAAATGCTTCCCCTGTGTTTGTCCAAGCTCCGTCTGAGAAAGGTGCTGCTGCCTTTCCCATTGATTTTCTTATGGTCGGAGTTTCAATTACTGTGTTCAAAACTGCTGCTGCTCCTATTGAGCGTGTGAAGCTTTTGATCCAAAACCAGGATGAGATGATTAAATCTGGTAGACTTTCTAAACCCTAAAGGGTATTGGAGAGTGCTTCAGTCGAACAATTAAAGCGGAAGGGTTTGGATCATTGTGGAGAGGGAACACGGCTAGAGTCATCCGTTATTTCCCCACCGAGGTTGGTTTTTCTCCTTTTTTTGTCTGCCTCAAATATAGCTACTAGCAGTTGGTGCCCAGACAATGCGTGTGCAGAATCAAAACTTTTACTGTAAAAAATCCTAAGAATTAAGAATGGTGGCAAACATAGATATGTACTTATACGTATGTCTACAAACATATCTGCATAGAATGGTAGTATAATAATATTGCCGGTGAGAAATTTCCTGATGTGGACGTAGACAAATGTGACCTGTAATTGCAAAACCGTTCTACTGATGTGGACGTAGACAAAGCATACGTTCATGTTTTGTTCGTAATTGCCCATAACTTCTTCTTTTTTCATCTGCTTACAATGACGTTGCTCCCTTTAATCTCGTAGAGAATCATAATATTTTACGGGAAATGATTTTGTCACTCTCTTTTTTGTTAACGCCACTCCTCTACAAGTGTATTTTTGCACAAAAATACACTTGCAGGAGAGTGGCGTCAACAAAAAAGGGAGTAGCAAAATCAGCAGCCTTTTTTAATTCTCAACAAACAATATCTAATGTCTTGTTGGTGTCTAACCACTCCATTTCATTTAGTTATTCTTTTAACTATTATTATTAATAACAAAGTGGATTTTTCCAATGTTTAAAATCAAAATTCCAATAGCGTTGGTTACATAATTTCTGTTGCTTTATGCTTAACTGAATTTCATGTTTTATTTTTTTTGTTATTTCCGCATTCCTTAATGTGGACGAAGTTATGTTTATTTCAATGGAGTGATACACACTCCCCTTTTGAACATTTGCACGCCCTTTCACGCATGAACAAGTGAATTTAGTAAGGAAATTGCTTTCCCCCCCCCCCCCCCCCCCCCCCCCCCCCCCCCCCCTGACACACCCCCCCCCCTGGCCCCACGTCCTTTTTCCCGCTTTACCCCCGCCCCTCTCTCTCTCTCTCTCTCTCTCTCTCTCTCTCTCTCTCTCTCTCTCTGATTTTATTTTTTTATTATAAAATTTTACTCCCTCCGTTCCAAATTGAGAGTCCCTCTTAGAGATTCCAACTATTTTAGGAAATATGCAATGATTACACCTATATTGCCTATCATTTCCACCATTACCCCTATATTTTACCTACTTTATAACACTTATATTACCTTGTGAGGGATACTTTTGAAAAATCACCAAATTTTTCCTTCTATTTTTGGAAAAGGGCCATCATTTTGGAACAACCCAAAATGGAATAATGGACTCTCAATTTGGAACGGAGGGAGTAAATGATAATAACTTTTTCTTGACAAATTGTTTTAAAATAAATTTTATATTTTTAAAATCTACTCAACGAAACCTATCAAACGAGCCTAATATTAATGGTGAAATAATGAAAAATGAAAAAACTATATATTTTTGTAGTAGTTTAAACTGTATAAAGAGATTGAAAAATTAAGTGTTCCAAAATTCAATCTATTTGAACGGGTGGAAAGATTTTAATTTTCTGATCATTTTATTCTAAATGATCATAATTAAATTTTGATTGTAGGGCTCTCGTTGATTAACCTTAAGAGATATTTGATTCTATGACTTTCTTAGGGTTAATCAACGAGAGCTCTACAATCAAAATTTAATTATGATCATTTAGAATAAAATGATCAGAAAACTAAAATCTTTCCACTCGTTCAAACGGATTAAATTTTGGAACACTTAATTTTCCAACCTCTTTATACAATGTAAACTAGCACAAAAATATATGTATAGTTTTTTCAATTTTTCCAACTTCTTTAATTTCGAGAGAAAAAGAAAGTCTTTTTCAATTTGTAATTTTTTTCCCCCTTTTTTTTTCTTCTTTCCGGTTTGCTTTTTTTTTTTTTCCGCTTTATTTCCTTTTATTTCTATCCAGTTTAAAATCTTTTTTTCTTTTTTTCTCTTTATTTCTTTTTCTTTCTTTTCAGTTTGAAATTTTTTCCTCTTTGATCAGTCTTGAACGAAGAAGACGCGTGAACCCAAGAGAAAAACAAAACTCATTTCGAAGCCCATATTACAACGATTCATATGGCCAATCTCTCTCACACTCTTGTTTATCTGTTTTCCACTCATACAAATTTTAGGCTAGCTCCCCGAGGTTTTGGTTGTGCAGTAGATGAAGTGAAACTTTACTCTGATAAAGACATTTGTCTGAATACAAACAAACGATATTAGTAATTTGCAAAGAAAATGGTGATTTTTTTTTAATCAAAGAAGATGGTGATTTGAGTTGGTCGTTCTTCCAAACTTCGAAGTCTTATTTGATATGGACTTGGAAAAATCAGAAAGAGAAATTTGAAGTTCTATAGAAACATACACTCTACTAGTAGTTGCCCTTTTGTTTGTTTACGAGGAGTTCTTAGTCTGTCTCTATCGAAAAAAAAATTCAATGCAATAGTTATTTGTAACGCTGTCACATGTGATCCCCACATTTTGTGAGATATGTATTATTTATAAATAGCCGTTGCATTGAAATTTTTTTGAGAGATTTTTTTTTTATCGGAAAGAAAATTTTGTTTTTTACGGAACCTAGGAGGAAAAATTATTCGGTTGCCTAGACCACTGACCACTTCTTTTGTTTTTTTAATAATCGGATTGAGTTAACCCAAAAAAAACAGAAGGGAGGTAAATGGGAAAATAAACAAATAAAGAAAATAATTGAAAAGAAAGAAAAATAAATAAAGAGAAAAAAAAATAAAGAAAGAAAGAAAAGGGAGAGAGAGAGAAAGATAACATCTTTTGTTTGAAAAATGTTTTCAAAAAACCTTTTTCTTCAAAAAAAAAGTTTCAAAAACTAGTTTTTTTTTCCTTTCAGAAAATTGATTTTCAACTTTTAAGAAATTTGTTTTTTTAAAAAAATTAGTTCAAAAAAAAAACTTACCCCGAATTGTTTTGTAATAAAAATGTTTCACAAAATTATTTGTTTTAAAATGTTTCTCTTTCAAAAGTTTCGTTTTTCGAAAAATGTTTTTGAATTTTTTTTTAAAAAAATTATTCCTTATCCCATAATTAATCCCAGGACAAATAATCTAGAGACTATTAATCCTACGACTATTTAGGATGAAATGATCAGAAAAATAACATCTTTGCACTGGTTCAAACGGATTGAATCACTATTGAAAATTGAAAATCTTATTTTTGTAGCTATATTTTTTAATCTATAAAGGACAAAAAAAGAAAAATAAAACAGTCGGATAAACATGATCAATTGAAACACTTTTTTTTTCTCTCAATTACTTTACAAAGCCTAGAATTGGATTTGAACCTATTATTAAAGAGAAAAAAAAAAGAAAACAAAATTCAAACTGGGAAAAAAGAAAAGGAAATAAAATGAAAAAAAAAAAGTAAACTGCAAAAGAAAAGGAAAAAAAAAAAAAACAGAAGCCGGAAAAGAAAGAAAGAAAGAAAAGGGAGAGAGAGAGAGAGAGAGAGAGGGGGGTAGTCTGGGAAAGGGAGGTGGGGCCGGAGGGGGGGGGGGGGAAAGCACCTCTCATTTAGTAATTGACTTTTGCTTTTCCATTTTTTGTGCACTCTTATCTTGTCTATGTGAATGTACAACTTTGCCCTTTCATTTATAAAAAGCAAAATTGTGACTTACATGCATGACTACAAAAATAATACTAGGGCGCATATAAAAAAGTGAAAATCACTACCCATTAAGAGACGAAAGGGAAACTTTCTAATTTCACATGTTGGAGACCAAAAAAAAGGAATCAATAAAGTAGAAAAGGGAGGGTGGAAATCATTAATTAGGTGTTTATTTACAGGGGCGGTTTTAATACTAGTATTACATACTGAGCTCTAACTGAGAGGCATTTTTGTGTGTTTTGATGATGATTTCAGGATAGTTTCTTTGCTAGCTTTGCTCTTGCTTGGGTGGTCACAAATGGTGCTGTGCTTGCTTCCTACCCAATCGATACCGTTCGCAGAAGAATGACGATGACCTCTGGTGAAGCCGTCAAGTACAAGAGCTCATTCGACGCCTTCTCTCAGATCCTCAAGAATGAGGGTGCCAAATCTCTGTTCAAGGGTGCCGGTGCCAACATCCTCCGTGCGTGCTGTTGCCGGCGCTGTTGTGCTTGCCGGTTATGACAAGCTCCGCGTGATCGTCTTCAGAGAGAGGTACGGATCCATACAGCTATTACTTAATTAAACCAACCCTGCCCCATGGCGTCTTCAAATACAAATTGTCTATTGGGAGAATCCACACGGTACACAACCAACGTCCTCCTCGCTTTGTTTTGCTCGTAGCTTTGGCCAAGTGATCAGCGCTCTGATTGGCTAGCTTGTCTATAGATACGTTAAAGTGTACAGTTTGTTCGGGTTAGTAGAAATTGAGCAATTGTGGCTCTTTAATCAGTGTCGCGGTTTATTGAGAGTCCGTTTCAATCCTGACATGACTCATCGATCGAGTATGGTTGTTAAACCAATGCTACGTACCCAAACTTTAGAAATAAGGTCACAATTTTTACCAGCAAGTTAGTTACAATTTTCAATATAATATTTCATGTAGATGAAAAATCTGGTCATAATAGAAGAGTTCTTTGTACAACTGAACTGAGCAATTTGTCAGTGGTCTGATGTTCCAACACCGCTGCAATCAACACCCAATGTGGATTCATACACTTAGACGTTCTTGCCCATCAATTGGTGGTTATGAAAGATATTAATATGTACATCACGTGGCGGTGACCTTAAAATCACCCTCTAGTTTTTCAAAACGAGTTCTAGTTTGTCTTTTGTAGAAAAAAAGTTTGGTGCACGAAAACATAAAATGAAATGCCTCCCAAACACCACCAAAATCTGGAATTTATCAATGTTGCAATGTTTTCTAAATTGCAAAATCTATACATATATCAAAAAAGACAATTATAAAAGTACCGAGTAAATTTTTTTTTTTTGATCGGCCAAAAAAATTTATTAAAAAAAGAGAGACAAAACACCCGCTGGTAACTTAATTAAAAGGGTTATGAAATCTAAACTGGGATTTATACTATGCCTACTTTTTCCTAAATAAACATATTGGGTACATAAAAATTTTGGTCATTACTTGTGAAACTTTCCTTCACAGCCTGTAAATTTATGTAAAATCAAGAAACGAGCAAAAAATTTGTAATGTTCATCTAGAGTTTGACTATAGTGGCCAGGAGTAATTCTTCTTTGCCGGGAGTAATTCTTCGCGGCCAAGAGTAATTTTATGTTTTTTGCGGCCAAGAGTAATTCCTTGCGGCTAAGTGTAATTCCTTGCGGCCTAGTGTAATTCTACGCGACCACGAGTAATTCTTTTCTGCCAGAAGTAATTCTAACGTGAGCAGTTTAAATTACACCGGATAATACAAATTCTAATCAGTTATTTGAATAGATATTTAGGGTACTATTTATTTCTACAGTGAGGAAAATGTTTCAATAGCATAATTGATTACCTTTCTCATTGACGTAAATGACGGGACTATTATACTTGTTCTTCACGAACAACAAAAGATCTCGAATCCCTTTTGGAAAGACATAGATCCAATTTAAACTAGGTTGCAACATTACCTTCTCTTAGCCTTTAATTGTACTCTCATTTCCTCTTCTATTATAAAATTTCATGTGATGCCCGCTCAGCACTTCTGAGCTGTTCGATGCACTTTTGGATAGCTCAATTTAAAACATTATCTCTCCTCTCTCCCATCCTCTTTCTCTCTCTTTTTTCTCTCTCCAAATCCAAACCGTTCAAAACCGCATCAGACAGTTCGGATGTACCGAGCGGACATCACGTGATACCCACTCGGCACTGAAAAATTTATCCAGTTTAGGTTAGCAAACAGTTTTCCGTACTGGGGTACTGACAAGTCAATGCCAGGTCGGAATATTCAGAAGATGACAAGTGAGTACTGAAACGGTCAGAAGACTCAGAACTGCAATGATTAAGAGTGGGAAGCTACTGTTCACGTAAAGCCATGACCTCAGTTGTTGACAGTACAATTTTGCTATCAGCTACGACTGATATACCGACCATTGTAATGATCCTACGTGGGAAGCTCTAAGGGTCCCACTCCTCTGTTGTCTCCCCAATTTCAAAAACCCCCCAAATTCAAAATTCAACACGATCTTTCAAAGCCACCACCCACGCCTGAAAGAGCCACCCACCCAACACGATCTCCTCTCTTCTCCTCTCTCGACTACCACCATCGACGGCCACCCCAAAACTCCCCCACCACCACCGACGCAAAACCACCACGATCTCCTCTCTTTTCTCTCCTCCATCTCACACACTCCCCTCTCGACACACCACCACCGACGGCCACCCCTACCACCACCGACACACCACCTTCATCTCTTCTCTCTCACAGGTATCTCTCTCTCACTGCTCTCTCCATTAATCTATATTTGATTCTTTCACTAATGTGCACACACAAAAATTGGGTTTTTTTTTTTCCCCAGATTTCATAAAATTAGGGTTTTCTAAGCCTCTCCAATTAGGGGTTTTTTTTTCAGATTTCGTAACTACCTTCTGATTTATACCAGTTTTGAGCAAATTTGTTGTCCCATTATTTTTTTCAATTAGGGTTTTTTTCATTGTCCTGTTATGTTTCAGCACTCCAAGCCTAGAAGAATCAAATGGGTGTCTCACTTCCTCTTTCAGATGTACTGAGACAAAAATATGCCCTTTGTCATTCGTGAACTACAATTGGAACATTTGAGGTATTAGTAAACTGCAAATTTGCAACCAATAAATGTATTTTTTTGAGAAGATAAATCTGTATCACTGGAGTGAAGTTGGCTGGAGTACATATGACTGGAGTATTTCATTAATCCATGTTGTTTTGTGGTGGATAGATGACCATGAATTACTAAAAAGAGGGTTTCTTTCAATGCTTTATTTTTCTGGCTGGATTATTGGATTTATGTTTTTGTGACGCAAGATTGCTAAATATGCTTATTCGTGGTTCTTTGTTTTTTCTCAGATGCAAAACGTCTCATTGGGAGAAGATTTATTAATGATGCCTCTGTGCAAAGTGACATTAAGCTATGACCCTTTAAGGTCATTGCTGGTCCTGGTGACAAGCCAATGATGGTTGTGAACAACAAGGGTGAAGAGAAACATTTCGCTGCTGAGGAGGATTTGACTGCCTCTGTCCAGAGTGACATTAAACAGTCCGTTTCATTGCATTGAGAGTCTAGTTTTTTTTTTTAACTACATTGAGAGTCTAGTTAGATAAGAGGAATTGAGTTTTGAGACTTCCATTCAGATGATAACGAAAGTGGTGCGGCTTTTCTTATAAGAATCATTGGGTTGTTACGGGCGTGTAACTGAAACTTCTCTGGCGTTTAGAAGCTTCTACTCGATGGGAACGAGTTTTCGGGTCCAATCCCACCTCAAATCGGGCAATTGCAGCAGCTTTCGAAGATTGAATTCAGCCACAACAGCTTGTTCGGTCCAATCGTGCCGAAAATCAGCCATTGTGTGCTGTTAAGGAATGAGATGTTATCTTTTTTGTAATGGGATTTTCAGTTTTCACATGATGGAAGTGTTTCTCTTGTTATGGAATTTCAAGTGTTTCTCCTGTTATGGGAAACTAAATCTTGCTTTACCTTGTTTAAGGTCCTGATTTTGTTATCTATTAAAGTTAGAAATTTCTTGATGAATGGGAGAATGGTGCAAATTTCTGCTAATACAATTGCTATAAACATATTCTCCACTAAAAGTGAATTCTAGTTGCATGAACTTGAATCCTTGTGAATGAAAACGGTATATCATAAAATGAAATAGGATACAAAATGGAAACAGTTTGGGAGATGACTGAAAAGATGTCAACCAAGACCGAAGTCAAGTGTAGGCAAAATTAATGTCAGTCAACTGCTTGCTTTACCAGTTCAAAAATAATGTAGGCAATGGTTTCTATTGCTCTACTGGAGCGGAAAATGCTATGGAGTATATGTTTATGGGCTGAGACAGATACACCGACACGATATGGATACACCAACATGATACGGATACTCCAACACGATACGTGAACACCGACACGACACGGATACACGGACACGATACGGATATGCCCGATACGGATATGCTGACACGACACGGATACACCGACACGATACGGATATGCCCGATACAGATATTCCAACACGACACGGATACACCGACACGACACAGATACGCCGACACGACACTGATACACGGACACGATACGGATATGCCCGATACGGATATGCCGACACGACACGGATACACCGACACGATACAGATATGCCAACACGACACGAATACTCCGACACAATATGGATACACCGACACAACACAGATACGCCGACATGACATGGATTCCTCTCTATCATTGATTCCTCTCTCTCTCTCTCTCTGTTTGCATATACCTCCACACATGTCCATATATTAACTGATGTTCTATAATTGAAAGAAAAATACATATTACTTCGAAAAGATTTTTCTGGTGTCTTCAAAACAGCTGTTTTTTTGCCTTTTTACATTCTGTAACCAGCTTCACATTAGCAAAATAAATAAAGTTCAAGTGGGACATTCCCCATCAGCACAAAAGAAAGAGTTCAAAAGCTTGAACTAGCCTAGCCGATCAAAAAAGAAGCTTGAGCTAGCCTAGTTACAAAGTTCAAATCCAGATTGCGTTACAGAGTGTAAATAAGCTAAGGTTGTGAGCTTTCCAACTCCAACACCTGCAAATAAGATCACCAAAAGAACCAGCACATTCAGACTAATATCAGCAAAAGAACCATCATAACCATCAGAATATGAAGTTTATCAGACCCAACAAAGGACAGATACGAGACGGATTATAAAATGCAAGGATGAAATTTGAAGTACTGTATTAAAACATGCAACCACCAACTCTAAATGATTATAAAATGCAAGCACCAACTCTACATTCCAAGTACCAGCATGGTATTTGACAAAAGTGGCTGCTACTCATTTTTTTCACATCCTGTCTTATATCAGCAGCATAAGTAGTATCTCAAAAGCATCATTCCATCCCTGACAGAAAAAGGAAGAAGAACAAGAAACAAACTAAGTCAAATCAAAATGAGGGAGGGAGAGAGAGAGAGTCATAGTTAAACTTATAAATCAATAAAAGTAGGAAGTCTTAAGCTAAACTTACTATAATCATATCCCAAATCACATGGAGATTCATTAAGGTCATAGCTCCACGTACCAAGATATCTTACACTTCCCTGAGATGGCTGAAATCATAACCAATTGAAATTATGGTAACATGAAAAAAATAGAAATTGAAAAGACTGGACGTAGTACAAATTAAGTCATACTTACAATAACGTTTTCACTCTCTTGCGTGACAATTTCATGAAATCCCGCACCATGAGTGCGGACTTCCACATCCTAAAGCGGAATAAAGTCAAATGCTAAATCATACAAACCAATGAACATAATTATCTAATAAAATTGAAAGGAATGCATAATGATTGGTATACCGGTATACTCTTTGCATTAGCGCGACTACATTGGACCCTTTTGTTTGATTTCGTATTGTTCCTAATAATTTGCTCAGTCATTGATTGCTTCCTCTTCGTCGGTGGTCGCCCTCTCCGAGGCCCTATACTTGGATCGCCCACGGTATATGATTTATCTTGGAAACTTTCCAAATCATTTTGTACATCTCCAACCGTAGGCATATTGCTTAGACACTCCTCATCGTATAAGGCATTCTCCGCTTTAATTTCTCGCAACCTAGCCGCCATCCTATCAGTCTTGGCAATGGAATAAATTGCATTGTCGGCGGCCTCATTGAATAACCCCAACAAACTGTCATAGCGAGCGAATTCGGGCTTGCGCTCCCAATTAACATAACTCACCTTAATTTTTGTGTGACTCCTCACCAAGTTTTTCATCCAACGTCGTAGAATATATTTATCGGGCACTGCTTCAAGCTTCTTTCTTGACCAAACTGAGATCATATGCGAGCACACCATTCCCTTACTCTCGAACAACCGACAATTGCAATTAGTTTCTGCTGACTCCTCATTAAAATGAACAAGGAAAGTGCAAGTTTTAAATAAGTTTTTTTTCTTTCCAACTAAGATGTCTTGTTCGATATAGAACTGTGAAATACCATTTACTACCGGCCCAGTAGTCAAATTGCACCCAATCGTTTGGGCTACTTGCTCTCGGAATTGCTTGCATTTCCCAATTGTATATGCTTGCTGAAATTGGTCCTCAAAACCATAAGGGGACACTTTCTGAATTTGAAAGTTTAAGGAATGGGCGTCTGCCTCTTCTTCTTTTTGCACCTTCTTACGCAAGGCATTCTCATATTGCTCCACAAATTCCTTCAAGGTGGTATTGGAATGGACGTAGCCATCAAAGAAGGCATTCATGCTCTCGCTTCGTTGGGTTGTTGACATCCCCGCCCAAAAGGTATCCTTAACAAATGCTGGTACCCATCGATGCCTCTCCTTGTACAACCCAGCTAGCCAATCATTACTCTGCAAATTAAATTGTTTGATGAGATCTGCCCAATTTCGTTCAAAGTCCACTGGATACAAGGAATCATATACAGCACTCTTGAGGGATGTTTTTATCGCCTTATACTCGTTGCAACTCTTCAACTTATCACGAATTTTTTTCATGATATGCCACAAACACCAACGATGTCGTGCATTTGGAAAGACTTCACTTATCGCATTTTGCATTGCCCTACATTGGTCTGTGATGATGGCATTAGGGTAGGAATCAGACATGCAAGAAAGCCAAGTCTCAAACAACCATACAAATGAAGGGGTGTCCTCCCGTAATATCAAGCCACATCCAAACAAAATCGATTGTCCATGATGGTTGACCCCTACAAATGGTGCGAAAGGCATATTGTACTTGTTAACAAGGTAAGTCGTGTCAAAGGTGACCACATTGCCAAATTCTTTGTATAACTCTCTACTGTACGCATCAGCCCAAAAGACATTCACTAATCGGTCATCTTCATCAAGATCGATGGCATAGAAAAAGTCATTATTATCTTTTTGCATTTTAACAAAGTACTTATGCATTGCATCGGCATCCCCTTCTTTGAGCTGTAAACGCCTTTGTTTATCCTTGTAATTCCTTCCATCCTTTTCTATCCATGGTAGATTATCAGGCCCCCCTGCCTCGATCACACATGAGGCAATGATTTTGTTCATTGTGATTCCGGCTGCCGAGTTCAATTCAATTGTCCTCTTCGTATGTGGTGGGATAGTCCGGTAGCACCGAAGATATTTCACTTTTTCCGGGTCCATTTCATGGTTGTGCTTCAATTCAATTGAATTCAACATCCACTTCCCATCAACTTGCAAAGAGATATTCATATGGGTTTTACAATCTATTTTGGGTGTTGGATGAGATTTAACGGGATTCAAACCCGTTGGCCTGGGCTTTCCACCCCGATGACAACCATAAGTTATATTTGACTTTACATTGTCACGCTTCTTAGAGGTTTTTGTGAGTGAACCAAAACCTTTTGCTTTCGCATAAGTAGCGTAACATTCCTGGGCTTCGTATTCAGAATCAAATATTGTTCCAACCTTAGGTTCCAATATCACTTCCGAATTCTGACCTTCTTCCAAATTCGGATCATCCTCTAAATTCGAATCATCTATTTCCATGATTCTACAAATAAGAAATACAAGGGTTTAAGAACACACACAACTATTTTTAAAAAAGAGTTGAATTAGTCCACATTTACAATGCACTGAAATGTTAAACATTCATACTATTACAGAATAATAAATTGGTGAAAACAAACATTCAATATCCCAATATGAGGTCCCCACATATTTTTTAAACAAACATTCAATATCCCATTTGTCTTCTTTTTCCATTTCGAGTAATGGTGGAAACAAACATCTAACCAAAGGGAGGCCCATAAGTTGTGAAGGTATTTTCACTAGCTAAAAAATAAAGAGAAGGAGAAAACCCAAAGTTACGAAATTTTTTTGGGTGACCCAAACCTGTGACAGAGAAATCGGTCGGAGAGAGGAGTTCGTGGTGGTGGGGTGACTTTGGTTGCGACTTTGGTGGTGGATCAGTGGTATGGGACGACTCGTGGTGCGGCGTCGGTGGTGGTGGGCCTGTCGATCAGTGGGAGCTTCGGTGGTGGTGGGCAGGTGTATGTGCGAGGCTCCGGTGGTGGTCGATCGGTGATGGTCCGGCGTATGTGAGAAGCTATGGTGGTGGCGTTGCTGGATCCTTTTTGGAGGGAGAGAAAGAGACTATGTCTGTGTATACCAAAATTAATTTTCCCAACATTTTGAATCTCGCACGTCGTTTTTGTTTTGAAAGCTGGAGAAGTAGAAAAGTGGGACCCTTGGAGCTTTCCACGTAGGATCATTTCAATGGTCGGTATATCAGTCATAGCTGATAGCAAAATTAGCTTTGCAAAAGCAATGCTATGGGTACTACACTATTGTACCGAAAGTGTACAACAGCTGAGGGGAAAGGGGCCCCCCAAAAAAAAATTAATGGTGCAAATTAAAAATTAAAAAACTTAATTTTTAACTATATTTTTTAATATATAAATGGAGTAAAAAAATAAGTGTTCCAATTTTCAATCCGTCTAAACCGGTGCGAATATCTTATTTTTCTGATCATTTTATCTTAAAATGGTCATAACGGATTTTTGGCTCTAAGGTCTTCAATGAGCACCCTAAGAGAGCCCTGAAACTAAATAAGGAGTCTTCGGGTACTCATTGAAAGATCTTAGATCCAAAAATTCATTACGACTATCTAGAATAAAATGATCAAAAAAATAAGATCTTCGCACCGGTTCAACCGGATTGAAAATTGGAGCACTTAATTTTTTAATCATATTTTTCCATTAGTTTCATTAACGGTATTAACGATTTTACCAATTTGGAACGTAAAACAAACTACGGGGACGAAATTGAGACAACCGTAAAACTAGAGGGACGACTACGAAAATTTGCCCTTCCTAATATCCAACACCTGAGGTTGCTAGGTGTGTTGTCGAACAAATGATGCATGTGCACAGTGGTTAGTGTGCTCCTTAGCGTATAAGAGACACGTGAGGTTGCTAGGCAGTGACGTTGAACACGTGCTTTGATCGGCTCCATCATATAAAGGTGCTCGTTGGTATGACCGAACACGTGATGTTGTTTGATGAGTTAGCCTCACATGGGATGTAGGTGCACATTGGTTAGCGTGCACCATTATGTGCATAAGAGAAACCCTAAGTGAACCGCCTTAAGTGGTGTGGCGATATAATGTTCTAGAAAGTCCTAGAATAAGGATCCTGCGTGATAGAAAAGTATCTCATGATTATAGGGATTGAGATTGAGTTATTATATGAGAGGAAATTTCATATAGGCAAGGATTCCTAATGTCGAAGGAATCCTTGGGGTGCAAATAAGTCTACACTTATAAATAAAAAGTACTGTAACCCATAAGTAGAGGTACATTGTTATACAATGTTTTTTCTACTTTGATTATGGGTTTTGTGAAGTACGAAATACTAACTAACTTAAGAATCAAAGGGTCTTTGCGGACGAGAGGCAAAGATGCGCTCAAGGTGTCTTGTTTTTGCAAAACTAGAGTTCCGGCAAGAAGGCATGCGCATTGATCTCAAAGGTTCCGTTCAGTTGTCAGAAATGTTGTACCGGAAAGTTATTCTCATGAAAAGTTAAGTAAAGTGAAGTAAATGAAAAAGAAATCTATTTTCTTGTGAGTGTTCATTTGACAATTTTTTTTGGCAGGAAAACTAAAGTTTAGTGGTTCATTTGCCGGGAAAAGACACTTATGAGAAATTTCTTTATTTTTATTCCCATGGTTAATTTTAAATAAAAGTAACTTTAAGAGCTAAATAATAGGCTATCATATTTCAAAAATTAACACATACGGAAAATGTATTTTATCTAATGCAAAGCCTTAACATGAAATGAAAAAATCGACTTGCAATTTCCTATTCAATTTGCTATATTTTGAATGGTCATGCAAATCCCCCATTTAAATTGACATTCTCTGA
The DNA here is from genome assembly GCA_020567845.1 of Rhododendron henanense subsp. lingbaoense. Classification (NCBI taxonomy): domain Eukaryota; kingdom Viridiplantae; phylum Streptophyta; class Magnoliopsida; order Ericales; family Ericaceae; genus Rhododendron; species Rhododendron henanense. Next base: position 34,483,940 of record CM036323.1, on the reverse strand, counting down.
TAATCAACCATACAAATAAAGTTTAAAAAATAAGTAGATGATAACTAAATAAATAAATATTAAACAACCGTGCTTGATTAGTTGCCGATGCAAAAACTCACTGAAAATTAGTTAGTACAAAACAAAATTGAAGACTAATAACAAAATAAATAAATACTTCCAAAAAAAATAAACTACCAATCTTTTTCCACAACAATTATCTCAGAAAGCACCATAGTAGTCGAAATTGTTGTTGCTTACGTAAATCTCAAAGTGTTTTTCTAATAACCTAATTTGTATTTTTTGGTAATTGAGTCATTCACTTTTTTTCTTACCCGCTAATTATTTTGGCCCCACAATAGATAAAACTTTTCCCGTGACGCAAAATCCTATGCTTTTGGTCGGATCACTTTTGCAAGAAAGTAAATCTTGCAGGAAAACTTAAAAACATGTTTCCACTACTTTCCTGCCAACTGAACACTACAAAAGTTATGGGAAAGTTGATTTTCCCATCATTTCCTGCCAACTGAACGGGGCCAAAAGGCGTTCAAACACTACTAAGCATATTTTTTTTCCCTTAAAAATTGCACTAAGGCTTCGTTTGTTCGAAGTAAAATGTTTTACAATGTAAAATATTTTTGAGAAAAACAAACTTCAAATTTTTATTTTTCGGTGTTTGGTTGGCACTTGAAAATATTTCAGAAATCAACAAAATAGTGTAGAGAGGGGGGGACTTAAACAGTAGAGAGATTTGAGAATACTGGAGTTGAACGTGGGTCAGGACTGACGATCGAGAAAACTGAGCAGTGAGAATTAGAAGGCAGCGGGTTCATTTCGAAAAATAACTTATGGAAGATTTAAAGATAAGTCATTTTCATCTAATTAATGTAAAATATTTTCCTCATTTTTTACACAATCAAACACCGGAAAATAGGTAAAACATTTTACCGGAAATCATTTTACGCCCAAACAAACGGAGCCTAAATGGAGCTTGAAACCCGTACATGAAGTATGAGACCTAGTAAATGTTACTCTCTCCGTCCCAACATAAATGTCTCCTACAGGAATCCATACATTTTCAAATTCAAAATGTTGAGGGTATATTAGTAATTTTAAGAGGGTCGTTAACAAAGATAAACGGAATTTTTTTTTGATTAAATGGAATTGATGGACATGTGGGAGTCAAGATTTCAGAATAAAAGAAAAAAGAGAAAACATGTTTTATTAGTAAAAAATCAAATCAAAATTTCATTCCATTACCTTTTATTCTATTTTGGGTCAATATTTGGGAGGAGCTGGTCTGTTGGACCGGGCCGGGCCTGGATATATGCACCATGTAAACGTATGAATTATCTTAGCACGTAAAGTCAAGTTCTCTCGCAGGCCCAATCTATTGGTGACATACAATAACCAAAGTGGCCCAAGGTACATGAGATGACTCAGGGTGCTAATCAAACAAACAGAATACGGAGTTTTATATAAGTTTGGCTCAACTCCTTATTACACGTGTTTGAGTTTGGCTTGAGCTTGAGAATTTGTGAAGAATAATTGTTCAAGGCTCACATTTGAAGTTCTGTGATCATGATAAGTTTGGCTTGGCTCGTAAAATATATAAGTCAATCTTGAGTTTTCAAACTTGTGCTTAAGCTCGTGAAATTCGAGCTAAACAAGCCTGAGCTTAAGCTCGTGACTATTCGAAAGGCCAAAAGTTGGGGGGGAAAAGGCAATACACTCAGAGTTTACAAACTTGTGCTTAAGCTCGTGAAATTCGAGCTAAACAAGCCTGAGCTTAAGCTCGTGACTATTCGAAAGGCCAGAAGTTGGGGGGGAAAAAGGCTACACACTCGCGTACAAATATTGAATGCTCAATCTTTCACTATAACTTTTCAACACCAGAAAACAATTTTCGTCTTCCACACACTTAATCCATATTTGGGGTATTTATTGATCATTTACATCTGTGAAATATTTGTTGATGTATACCTAGCTTTGCGATATTTTACCAAATGACTCCTTGTTCACGAGCCTATGAAGCTAAACACTCATATGCTTAGGCTTGATTTGAATATATAAAAGTGATTGAGCTTGGCTTAGTACTTTGTTTGAACCTAAGTCACATAATATGTGGGCAGGTGTGGTGTGAGAGCGCAAGCGTGAAAACGTCTTCCAAAAAATCTCTCAAACAACTAAAATTTGCGAGTGTAAGGATTGGGAGCACGAGCGCGGGCTATTTTAAAGGATTACGTGATTAAGGTTTGAATAAGCCAAAAGTCAACCCAAGCTCGAGCTATTTCGTTCCTTTAACAACCCTACATAAGTAATTGACGGGTTGGGTGGCATCTCTTACGAAATTTAGAACTGCAGTTGCCCAATTTGGAGGGAGCTTCGGTTGGCAAAGTTGTTAAAAATCTACGATACATCATGATGTCTTACGATTTGTATCGTCTCCTTCCTTTAGAAAACGATATGCATCCACCCTGTATCTTTTTTGTATAAAAATTCTACGATACGACCGCGTATCCTAAGATTTATACACTTATCCTAATTTGGTACATATCTACGATTACTTATTGGAAAAAAAAAGTCAGATCTCAATGATCGAGATCGTTCATAATTTTTAATTCCCTGAGAGAATCAAGAATGCCAAAAATTCGTTTGATCAATTATTGTTTAATATGATTTCGAAACAGATTTATATTGCAAAAAAAATTTGAATGGAGTTTTGTTCCAGTGTTGCAATCTTATACTCCGTATTTTGCAAGATAATGTGTTCTAAATGTAATCCAAAATCATATCTAATGATGTCAATAAACTTGATTTTTGGCATAGTACATGTTCTCAACGAGCAAAATCTAATGAACTGTTTCGATCATCGACGTGAGATCGTAAAAAAATTTTACGAACCAAAATTAGAGAGAGTTTTCTCTCTGGTGATTGGAGAGGGTCCGGACTCCTCTCGCGGTTCCCTTTTTCTTTTCTTTTTTTACTGGAACCCCTTCTTCAGTTCTTCCCTCTGCCTACGCCTCCCTCGTTCTTCCCAGGCCTTTCTCAATCTTCCCTCTGCAAAAACCGTTAAAAAAACCCTAAACATCTCTCTCTCTCTCTCTCTCTCTCTCTCTCTCTCTCTCTCTCTATTATGAAGCTCCCAAACCTAAACAAAATACCAATCAAGTACAGACCCAAAGCAATCGAAATGGCCCAAAAGGCCCTCACCGACTACCTCCACTCCACTAGATCCCTTCCCTTCACCTACGCCGAGCACATTAGCAAGAACTCCGTCCTCTCGCTCTCCGACGTTGCTTCCAAGGTCCGTTACTCCCCCTCCACCTTCTTTAAGTCCCTCCAGAGGTTCCTCAGGTACCACCCCATCAACGAATTTGAGTTTTTCTATGAGAGTATTGGCATTAATTATCTTGAGATTAATGGATTTTTGCCCCACAACAAGTTCTTTCTGTGTGAGGATTTAAGGGTGTTGAATGTTGCTTGTGCATTGTGTTCTTTTGGTTTCCCATGGAATCATTTGGGGGAGTTGTATAGGGAGGAGGTTTCCATTTTCAGTAGAGACCCAAGTGAGTTGAGTAAAATGCTACACGGGTTTAAAGAACACGGGTTCGATAGCGTGTCCGTGATTGGGATTTGTTTGGTTTTCCCTCAAGTTTTGGGTGGGGGCCCTGAAACGCGTGGTGAAGTCGATTCGGTTTGGGGGGACTTGAGAAAGTTGTTTATTGATTTTGATTTAGTGAATTTCGTGGAGGGAAATGTGGATGCTTGGGTTGAGGTTTGTAGGAAAATACGGGTGTTTTACGACTTGGGTTGCGAGAAGGGCAAGATGGGAGAAGTTATGGGTAGGAGCAAAATAACTTTTGTCAAATACCCAGAAGAGGTTTTGGTCAAGAAAGCAGAGTTCTTTGCTAGATTGGGTGTTAATAAGAGTGATGTTGGTCTATTGCTTCTTGAAAGACGCGAAATTTTGGATTTTGATTTGGAGGACCCGGTGATTTCAGTGTTGGGGATTTTGAAACACTTGGGAATGAATGATACACAATTAAAGGCTGTTGCTCAAGAGTATCCTTATGTTTTGGGAAGAAACAAAATGGCTAACTTGCCTCATGTGATGAGAGCCTTGGATCTGCACAAATGGTTCTTTAATCAGATGAGATTTGGGAATCATCATTTGTTAGGTACTTACTTTATTGGCAATCCAAATAAAGACTTGGATAAGGATTACAAAAGTAGCCTGGACAAAATACACTCTACAAGGACCCCCGTTCACACACTTAGTAAGCTGAAATTCTTGCATAGTATTGGTTTCGGAGAAAATAAGTTGACTGTAAAAGTCCTAGCAGACTCGCACGGAACTAGTACTGAGATAAATAAGCGGTTTGATTGCCTTCTTCGCAGTGGGATTGAATACGCGAAACTATGTAAAATGGTAAGGTTGTCACCGAAGATCTTAAACCAAAATCCAGAGATTATTGAGAGGAAAATTGAGTTTCTTTGCAAGGACATGGGATCTTCTTTGCAGTACCTTGATCTATTTCCTGCCTATTTGTGTTATGACCTAGAGAAAAGGATTAAGCCTAGATACTTTTTCCACACATGGCTATTAGAGAAGGGGTTGAGTGTAAAAAGATACTCTGTTTCAAGCATGATAGCAACTAGCGAGAAAAGTTTTATAGCTCGTGTTTATGGAATGCACCCAGCTGCTCCAAAACAATGGTTGGAGTGTTTTTCAAATCCAAACCAGAGTTGAAATTGCAATAGATGTAGATAAGATATCAACTCTGAACCACCCTGGCAAGATGGGTAGACAACACCAACCCCATGACAAGTTCACTATCACAGTGGAAAGCATCACTGGATTACAACTTGTAATTATAATCCACTGGTTATAAAACATATCTGTGCCAGGATTATCTCAAAATTACATTTGTTGTTTGATTCATCAACGGAGACTGGGAATCCATTTACAAAAGTCTTCTATGACAATGCTTGTAGTTTGTACTCATTCTTTCTGGATCCTGGTTGACAGTGATAGCGAGGGTACTGGATTTGGTAGCATCTTAATTCTGAACCATTCTGATACAACGTAAGCAAGTTGCTGACAAATCTTATTGCAGCTTTAGGGCATGCCAAGAACGGTATCAAAACACCATGTAAGCTTCACTTATTCCCTCTAAGCATTAATATTTACATTTTTTGATAGGTGATAATTTATACAGAAAAGACATCATGGGGATGTCACCCATGAACAAATCAAGGCCAAGGCCTAGAATTAGTACTTAAAAAACAATTCCGCAAGTATTGTTGGTTTCTTTTAAAGTCCTCAAAGGTATCGATTGTGAAATCAGACAATGCGAATCTCTGTCACATTTTCAATTATTTCAGGGAGTTATTTTTTGCCATGCCCCAGTGGTGAGAGATATCGTACATCCTTCCTCGTGTGAGGGGCCAATACTTTTCGATGGAGGTGACTGATATCGTACATCCTTCCCATTTTCTTGCACCTAAAAAAGAATTTTAGAGCGAAAACTGAAAGGGTGAACTGTTACAAATCGCAGCTTTTTAACGTTTGCTTGGACCACTCCGTTAAACCATCTCTTTCTTCCACAGTCCGATATTCTCTCTCCCTACTTTCCCTCTCTCTAAATCCTTCCTATAAATTCACAGCCGTTTTATACATACCCATCATCATTGTGTTGTGACCCACCATACAATTGCCCCAATTTGAACGTTATGGATTTGAATCACTAAGACCCAAGTATGTTCCTTTTCCAAATCTCTCCTTTGGAACAAATTAGTCTTAATAGCTTTTAAGATATTTGGAACAGAGAGGATTCATGGATTCTCAGGTCTTGGTTGCACTTGCTCTCTCTCTCGTTGGTGGCTTGAGTACATCCATAGGTGAGTGAACTTCAACCCCATTAGTTATGAATCAGAATTATAGCAGTCAAATTCGATGAGGGTTTAGTTTCAAATGTCAACCCTTGTGTTGTTTGTGTCAGTCTTCCATTATTTGGTGGTTTATTTGTTGTTTCTTGATTGTTTTGTGGTGGGTTATTTTAAGTTGGTCAGTTTCTTTTCTGGGTTGCTGTTAATTTTGAGTTCTAAGTCATAATTTTTTTGTTTGTTGCTTTTGTTGTTGGACTCATCATCAGCGACACGATTGTTTTGCTTAGTTGTTTTCAGAATGTTTCGTTTAATTTTGTTCCTCGTACTTGTAATAGGGTTGGCTCATTCAATAGCCAAGTATGCCCTATTATCTAGTTCCCCTCTTGCCTGGACCGGAGACTTTCCGAGTTGGGTGATTAGGGAAGCTAGTTTGGATGTTCCTTTGTGATTTTGAGCAATAATAATCTTTAGCGATTGACAAAAAAAAAAAAAAAGGTTTTGGTTTCAAATTTTGACCCTTGTATTGTTTGTGTCAGTCTTTCGTTATTTCGTGGTTTGTTTCTTGATTGTTTTGTGGTGGGTTACTTTAAGTTAATCAGTTTCTCTTCTGGGTTCTTGTAAACTTTGGGTTTGAAGTCATAATTTTTTTTTGTTGTTGGACCCATTACAGAAGTTAAGTCCTACGATAGCTGAATTGCATAAGAGTCTGATTCATTAAATTTTTACCGAGTATTCCAAGCATTTTGATTATCATCCATCTTCTGTGATAATATAATGTCTACCTTGGTGGTTCATAACTAATTATTGGTTATTCATTTACCAATAATTGGTTATTACAATGAGTTGCTATTAGTATTTAGTACTAAGTTTTCTCTGAAGGTAATCAGTTGCTTTATATTTGTAAAAGTTGTTAAGTTAGGTTTTCGGTCCAATATCTATTCAGGGCTTTTGTACTTTTATCGAATTCCCGATATCGATTTGGTCCAATTCGCTTGCGACTTCTGACTTCCAAGCATCGATGCCTCATGCTCTTAGATGCAACCTTTGATGTATGTGATATATTTCTAGAATGTTTGTCCTATAAGAAAGAAGACATGTTTCTAGAATATGGGTGTAGAGATGTTGATGAAGTGCTATTGTGTCTGCCTTATTTTATTGGTAACGTAATATATTAAGAATCTGAAGGTTCGAATTTTAGTGGCTTCTAATTGTACTTGTGCAAAATTAAGAGTTCTACAGTATGTAATCACGAATTTTAGAATACCCTCTAGCTTTAAGAGTTATCATTACCTGTTATACGGCATGGAAAAAAATGAATGATGTTTGCAGCTTAATTTCTTTGTGATTCAACTTAATTAGAGTCCATTGCATTATTTGTTGGAATAGGTTATTGCTTGTTTGGAAGTTTATTTTGTTTCAGGTTTTCTCTACTTCTCTCCTGAAACTGTGTGAATTGTGAGCCGTAGGATTCTCAAAACTTCAGTGCATTCTTTGGACTAGATTCTTGTTTTCTGCTTGATAGTTTTGGGTTCGTTCCATAAGCTTTCTTGAAGAGATAAATTTCTTCACTGGGGAAGTTGATTAGTTTTTATCCCTTCTTTTGAGTCCTGAGAAGTTCTTATGCAGATAGCTTTCAAAACATTTTGATCTAGGTGCGCGCAAGCTGGCCAGACATCCGGTTATAAAAAAAAAATGATCTAGAAAGTTTAAAAACTAGATAAGCTCTTTCTTTCTTGTTGTGCCCTTTTCTATTCTCCTCAATATCTTATTTGCCGCCAATGAGGAAAGAAAAACCAGATACAACTTATTTAGAGCTTAATTGGAGTATGAAGATGCATGCATTTGGCAAGTATGTTGGGTGGATACTTGGAATCCTAAAGACTAGCTTTTGCTAGGCAAGTTCTTGTTAACTTTTACGCACTTGTTTGTAAGGCTGTTATCGTTGGCATGTATTGTATTGACCATCCCATAGGTCATGCCTACAAGACTACATCCCTCCCCACCCACACAAAATGTAGCGTCAACAATGTTATTATTTGTTTTCTGTAGCATAGTTTCCTAAATAGATAAATAGCAGCAGTGAATACTTTTAAGTCGCAGATTTTTTGGAGTCCCAACTTTTCATGCTATGGAGTTTTTGTAGACATTTTTCTATGAGTTCTGATTTCTGGTTGTTTCATGGCTTCAATGATTTGATAATACATGAAAAAATCCACTATTTGTTCTGGTTCCAGAATCTAATTATGCAGGGTGTATTTGGAACAGGTGCACTTTTTGTGGTTCTTAATCAAGCTCCTAATTTGAAGATGCTTGGGCTTCTACAGGTATTTCTTGAGGATCTTACTGTGCATTTCAAGGCATAGGATTGTTGTTATTCCAAGAATGCAAGTCAGTTATGCAGCCGGATTCAATTTTATTTGAAAATTACCATAACTCTGTGAATTCTTAAAAGACGCAGATTTTAGGTTTACGTCCAACTAACATTGTCTAAACTGACTTATGCATTGTCTAAGCTGATTTAGTCATTTACAAAGATTGTCTAAATTGTTATCTTTCCTCCATGAAGGGTTTTGCTGCAGGTCTTATGCTGAGCATATCTTTCTTTGATTTGGCGCATAATGCTATTAACGCCATTGGGTTCTTGAAAGGGAACTTGTGGGTAAGCTATCTCGTTCACAATTGTTTCGAATGTAATGTATATTACTTTTTCTTGTTTTTCTTTTGTTTATTGCCAGTTAATTGGCAGCACAGTTCTTTGCAGGGGTCATTTTCTTTGCTATTGTTGCCAATTTCATCCCAGAACCGACTCTTGCTCCCATTCCAGATGGAAAAAGTAAAAAGGTTGAACTTATTTCTCCAAGCAAAAGCATGTCGTTTATTTAGTCATCAATATGCATATTGGTATTGGGTTACTAGAATCTCATGATATATCCTTTCATAGATTATGGAAGATCCATGATTCTCTTGTTTAAGAGACCAGAAACTCAATGTTTTAGTTCGTGGATGAAATTATTTGTTTTTGTTAAATATGATGTTGGTGAAATTTTCTCAAGTGCTTAACACGTATAAGTTTTTTGTGTGGTAAATGCTTACTTCAAGATTGTGAATCTGTGATTATATCATTTCCTCTTGTGATTATCTGTGTTTCCATATGTGTTCTTAACTTGAAAATGTCTATGATTTTTTGTCCTGTTCCCTTGATCTGAAAATGTCTACAAGTGTACTCGTAATCTGAAAATTTGTTTCGAATATTCTGTGAATTGTCATTCAAAGTTCATGAAAGATTTTTAATGCTGGACTCCAATCTCGATTTAACAATTATATTGGATACTTCTATTGGCATAAATATATAAAATATTTATTGGCATTCTGCTAACAACAGAAGAATGGGGATGAAGGGGGCAGGCAAGGACATCATGAAAAAGCGTCGCCGCCAAGTGCTATTTAGTGGAATCATCGCAGCAATAGGTCTGACTGCACTGTTAATTGTTTACCTTCCCTCTAGAATGTTGTTTAAGATGTTATAGCTTTGAAGTAATATTTTTTCCCGCACAATGTGTGGAACGTTTGGTTTAAGTGAGTGCATACCCGGTTTTGGATGATCATGCTCAAACATAGGAAAGAGAGCTTTTTGGGGAGTGTCTGTCCTTATTCCTCGTTAAACAGAAGAGCTTCCATGCTAGAATCAAGATAGAATTAATATCTGTGCTCCAAATTCTCAAAATTACATTGCTAGCTAAAGCATGCAACTTATACCAACTGGGCAATGAGAGGAGACGCCCCTCGGCTGATATACTAACTTGGGAGGTGCTATTGTATCTATGTGTGAGCAAATTGCGTGGTGGTCTTCTTTAATAGGAAACCTTTCTATGCATTGCAGGCATAAGCTTGCACAATTTTCCAGAAGGAATGGCTGTGTTTCTTGGATCTATGAAGGTACCTCCAGTATTTTCGTAAAGATTCTGGGTACAACTACTTATTTGGAGAATTAGAGAGTCAGAGGTGCTGTATTATTTTCATTGTAGTGACTGATGGATGTTTGTCTTGAATTAGATAAGAATAGACACGTAGTTTCCTTCGTAAGAGGTTTCCATGATGTATTCCAGATATGATTCCCTTGTTTCCGAATTGAAAGTTGAATGTGCCCTGGTAAGGGTATGATAACCATCCAAAAAAAATTTACTCTTTCAGATTTAAGGAGGTTTGATGGGAGGATTGTTTTGACAATTTTTCACTTTTAGACATGTGCTTTTATTGGTCTCTATATTGTCTTCGTAAGTGTTAAGTGTTAAGTATTAGTTTCCGTTTGACAAAAAAAAAGTGTTAAGTATTCTTTTGTCAGCATGTTTGCTTTTATGGAAATTGTACTTGTGTGGGAATGTGGAGTCTGGATTTGCAATGTACACTGATTTGGCTACTTATGTTTGACATCTAATTTCAACATGAAATGTGGAACTAGGTGCATTTGCGACAGCCAAGCCTGATGGACTGGTTCTTAATTTCTTCCTGCATTGTTCATCAAATAGAGATTACTGGCTGTCTTAGCAGTGAAAGTTCAGGTGACCATTGGTTTATCGTGGTTGCGTTTTTGTTTGACTAGTGAAGAATATTTCCATTTTTGGCTTAAATTAACTGGATTTTCTCAACAACAAAAAAAAAGAAAAAAAAGAAAGAGAAAAAGGGTTGTGTTAGTTGGGTAGATGCAAACCGTAGACTTTCATGCGCTATACTAGTATTTTGACTTTTTATTAGCTTTCTTAATTGATCAAATATTAACTTTATCTAGTTTTCTTAATTGCTCGAATATTAGCTTACTCAAAATGGATGACCGGATAGGCAGTACTACAATCCTATAGGGCAGCCCGCACTACAGGATTCCCTGCTAATCCAGGGCAATAGGAGGAGACGAAAGAGAGTGGCAAGTTGAGGGTATATTTGTAAATTTAAAAGGGTCGTTAACAAATATAAACAGAATTGATGGGGGAGTCAGAATTGTTGCAGCCCAAAGCATTGGATGAGTTTAATATGGTAAATCGAACTGGCTCTGACGGGACCGAGCTCTACTAGGCCCTCGGAGAGATATTGCTCCGGGGGAACAAGCGAAGATTGATTGTAAAGCAGACATTTAGAGCCTGTTCTGTTTGGATGGGGGAGAAGCTCCCGGATATACCAACCCCCCTGATATAATATCCCACTCTCCCTCTTGTCTGGTGTTTGGGTGGAAAAAATGCAAGTGGGATTTGAGCTCAAAGCCGGAGATGGAATCCGGCTCTTCCAGGTTTAGTTAACGACAGGGTTCGACCCGGTGCTCATGAATCCGGGTGGCTTTTGACTGTTTTGTCCTTGACTTTTAACCACCAATTTGCAATCCTAATGAGCAGAAACGTGATTATGAGAGCTTTAGAGACAAAATTAATAAAAGTCTCTTTAGAATAATATGATCAGAATAATAAGATCTTCACACCCGTTCAAACGGATTAAAAATTGAAACACTTAATTTTTTAACCATCAATTTGCAATCCTATGGAGCAGAAACGTGATTATGAGAGCCTTAGAGACAAAATTAATAAAAGTCTCTTTAGAATAATATGATCAGAATAATAAGATCTTCACACCCGTTCAAACGGATTAAAAATTAAAGCACTTAATTTTTTAACCATCAATTTGCAATCCTATGGAGCAGAAACGTGATTATGAGAGCCTTAGAGACAAAATTAATAAAAGTCTCTTTAGAATAATATGATCAGAATAATAAGATCTTCACACCCGTTCAAACGGATTAAAAATTGAAGCACTTAATTTTTTAACTATATTTTTTAATATATAAAGTTTGGTTTTATTTTTATTTTTGAAAAAATCGTAATAAATACTACTAAGATTTCAACATTTAAAGATAAAATGAATTTATTTTACCCAAAATTAATGATAAATATGTATATATTCTAATATATATGAAATTAACATTTATTATCCATAAAATTAATAAACTGAGGGCAATTATGTCATTTGACATCTTATCCCATCATATCCCATCATATTCTAATATATATGAAATTACAAATCCACCATTCAAATAAGGTTAAATTTTATTCAATATAATTACATTTATAATTATGCAATAATTAGTTATAAATATGTATTTACTGTAATTACGAAATTTACTTTTTAATTATTAAATTGAAAATAAATAATTCGGATTTTCAAAAATAATAAATCAAAAAAGGTTAAAAAAATTTAAAGACAACTTGATTCAAATTTATGCAATAATTAATTGTATATATGTATTTAATGTAATTATAATTCAAAAACGTAATTTGTCCATTAAAATACTAAAGTGGGGGCAAATAAGTCATTTAACACCTTTTCCCATCATATCCACCTTTCAAATCCCCCTTCTCAAAAATCCATCCAAACACCTCATTACAAATCCACCCTTCTTAAAAGGTGGGGCCACCCTTCTTAACATATCCCCCCTCATTACATATCCACATTCAAATCCCCCCTCATTACAAATCCTACTAAAACAAATCCTTCATCCAAACGGGCCGTTACAGTCTGGGAATCATAATGGTGGAGGTATTGGATCCTCTCAATCCAAGGGAAAGGCATCCCGTTTTGACAAATTTTAGGAAGGAAGCAGAAAAGCAAGAAGGAGAGGATGTTAAAAATCACCAAAAGCATTTACGAAGTGTCCAAAATCGTTGAAAAGCTCTTTTAGTTAAAAATCCTTCAAAGAGGCCATCTGCTGCTGTGTATGAAGACCATGCTTTCCAATTCAAACCAAGTTCTCCTGTAACTTTTGTTCATCTCTCTGTTTTATTATGGACCTTTTTTCTTAGACACATGGTCACACACTAATACACAGATATATTGGTTATGTTCGTTTAGATACTTTGGAAATTTTTGTTTTGGTAGTGGGTGGAGAGAGAAATAGGGTAATGATTGGAGAGAGGGGTAATGAGTGGAGAGAGATAGAGAGAGAAATGAAATTAATGATTGGAAAAATAGGGTAATGATTGGAGAAAGATGTAGGGTAATGATTGAAAAACAAAGTTAAAACAAAGTAAATATGGGAAACGAACAAGGGTAATACTACATACAAAGAAAAAACACCCTTAAAAGACCCTTAAAGTTGGTGTGTGGTCCACCCACCCCCAACTCATTTAATTTTCTTTTTTTTCCTTTCTCGGGCTAGCCCTCATTTCTATTCTCTCTCTCCTCATCTCCCCCGTGCCCTGCCCTGCAAATAGAACCAGAGCACTCAATTCAGAGGAAATGCTCAGGAAATCAAAACATCAAAACAAAAAAAACAGTGGAAGTGACTTCAAAGTGTAAAGCCCTGATATCATGAGCAAATGGAGTATAATCAAGAAAATCGAACAAAAAGCAGGGGATTGCTCTTCAAAGTTTGAAGCTATATTTCAATATGTTCCTATTCTCTCTCTCCTCTTGCTCTTCAAGTATTTCTTTTTGTATATTACAATCCCAGAAGATAGTTGAAACTCTGTCCATTCATTTCTCCCATTTGGCGAATCTCTCATTTCTTCGACTCCAAATTCAGAAGATTGTTGCCGGAGTGATTTTGACGGAACTACTTAGAGATTGCTGAGAATTGGTGTTGGTTTTTGCAGAGATTTTAGTTTTGGCGGGCTCTAAAATGAAAGTAACCCTTACACGGACTGACATGGTCCTTGCACGAAGAGAAGAGGAGAGAGAGAGAGAGAATAGAAATGAGGGCTGGCCTGAGAAGAGGAAAAAAAGAAAATTAAATGAGTTGGGGGGTGGGTGGGCCCCACACCAACTTTAAGGGTCTTTTAAGGGTGTTTTTTCTTTGTATATAGCATTTTCCAACGAACAAAGCCATTTTGTCACTTTAATACACTGTATTTTACTCCTTAATCACTGATGTATATAGATATAATTCTGCCTTTTGAATGCCGATTAGAAGACTAATACATGAGGAATTGTATAATTTCACAAACGCATCCACATCCTACTTTTTTGGGTTTTGCCGTAAATCCCTAGTAGCGTTGTTGATGCTCTGTGTAGGCATGTAAGAATTTTGGAGTAATTGCATTTTTCTTTCACAGAAGCCGACGGAGATTCCATATGGGCGTAACAAGCGCGTCAAGCACCCTCGTACAATTTAATTGGGCGTAAAACCCAATTAAATTGTACGAAATTCCAAAAACTTTTCGTAAAGTCTAAAAACTGACTTTTTAAGCTTTTCTTTGGATATTTTCCAAAATACTAACAAACGCAAAAAAAAATTGGCGTAAAACTAACAAACACCAAAAAAAATTAAATTAAATTAAATAAGGACAACCAAAAAATTATGCTACATAAGTTAATCACTAACGTAAACACCCCCAAGCTTCCTCTCCCCCACTCTCTCTGACCTATGATTCTGATTGCGAGGAGGGCAGACCATCCATTTTTTCAGGACATGCCTACTAAAATCGGATTTGGATTTTCTGTGAGGATCTTGTATGGCTTTTGTTGTGGGCTTAACAACACACCAATGAAGAAGATCTAATAGTCCACAACACACCAAAGCAAAACGGCTCCATTTTACCTTATACAAATCTGACGGAGAGACTCACCATTTTCTTCTTCCGTGTTAATTTTTTGGAAAATGATAATGTCAAAATTGTTTTTGTTGTGCCAAAATTCATCACTAATTTAAAAATATAATTAATTTTGTTATCCAATTAGAATGAAGTAACATTTAATGGTACACCCATGTGAATTTCCTTAACTGAACTGTTTTCTCCTATTCATTCAAATATGAGATACAATGTCATAAAATTGAACTCAATTCCCCTCTTTCCCATCTGAAAACCAGAAAACTTTTATAAAAAAATTAATAATAATAATAATTACATCCCCATCAATTTTGCCAAGATCCCAATGGGACTCAAGCTATCGTCCCTGAATACCAGCATGCTTGCATTGCAACTGTTCAAGCCGCCAATCATAAAAATCCCCTTGCTTCAACAGGTTCACAAATCACTGAAACCAGCCTCTAAATTAATCCACTGAACCATAACATATACTCCATTTACAAAGAAAAACGAATGAAAATCACATAAATAAAGAAAAAAACACGACTCTGAATGAAATTCATGAACTAATAAATTAATCAAACAGAGACTGACATCATTTGTTCTCGGAGAACTGGGGGAAAAAAACTCACAAAAAACCACCGACAAAGGATCGAAACAATTTGCCTGGCACATGCCCGTATGAATATACAGAACAAAAAGCAGCTCAAAACGCCTAAAACAACAAAAATTTCTAATGTAACAGAATTACATACATGGTTATCACATATAGGTGGATGTAAAGTTCTCCCTAATTGCGGTGACCAACTCCGAAGTGAAACCTCCCAGCTTTCTTGTCATTGAAGGCATATTCAAGTCGCAGAGGCCCCAAAGGAGAGTCTACCCGCATACCAAATCCATACCCGTATCCACTTCCTGGCTTTAGCCTTGCACCAGCAGGATCACCTGAGAAGTAAAATTTGAATTATGTTTCTCAAACTACAGAAAGCATTGGGAATTACCATTTCAACAGCTAAAGGCTGTTTTTTGGATCATGAATCTCTCGAGGGACTTATAAAAAAAAGAAAAGGAAAATGATCAGGAATTAAAGAAGTCAATTTAGCTTCTTCGCTGCATAATCTTCAATATATGATTTTTTACATCCCCTTCCCGCCATATATACCTTTATGAACCCATGATCCAAACAAAGCCTAAGTATTTGACCTGAGATGAGCCAACACCTTTCCTAATATCCAGCAGTAATTTATTCGCTTTATTCATAAAAATACTTTCAGAAATTCAAACTATACCCCTTATTGATTGCCGCCTGGCCGATTAGTCGACAACTAATTGCCGCCTAGCTGAATAATCGATTGCCAACTAATGTAAAAACTTCTAATTATGGCCTAAACCCTAAATTCTACTTGTTAGAGGCCTGCCCAGCCACCTAGGCTGACTTTTAGGACAATGTCAGGCAATGATTGTTACTTTCTAGCAATCTGGGTGATTGAGATTGACCATACTAAAATAAGACCAGTCGTGCCATTTGACTTCGTGTATCGACACAACAGATCATGGTAGTAAGAGGATTTGTGTTAGGCAAAGATAATCTATGCCAAACTCGGTCTCACCCACTATTCTCGTTGGATAATTAAAAAAGGTGAAATAAATATTTCCAGTACGGAAATGACCAGATAAACTAGATACCATGGTATGGATGGTCAGTCCCTCAATGGACGTCCTATTGGGCAGATTTCCAGTCTAGTGCTAACCAAGTGGAACTAAGAACAAAAGATGCATTTAAACACGCGGATACAACTCATTAAATACATGAAGATTTCCACCTTGAACATTAGATGTCCGCCATTTTCACAAGATAGCAACAACGAATAAAATAAGGGAAGCAAATTGCGAAGAACTGTAAAAAGCCAAATGACATACCAGGCACAGTTGGACCGGATCCAAGATCAGTTCCATAATCAGCAAATACAGCCCCTTCCACAGGTCCCAACTGCAAATTTTTGACAACAGCGTAGTAAGATAATCAAGAAATGAAGAGAGCAAGAGGAGAGAGGGAATACAACCCTAACAAAAATACATGTTATCCCTTCTGTGGTTATAGTATCCTGTGGCTTCAGAAATACCACGTGGCAAAACTTGGCTATCCCGCAAAAGTAACTACTTGTACAGAACCAATTCAAGAAAAATAAAAAATATCTAATCATTCCAATTCTATATTGTAGGTGAAATATAATCGTTAAAACTTAAAAGAAATAGAAGAATATACTCCTGTAAAAAATGCATCTTCAAGTACTATGGAACTTGGTATAGTACTACCGAACCCCAACCATGGATACTTGGTTCTTTATTTTACTATTTACTATTTGATATCTAAATATTACTAATCTTATTTATCTTCTGGTCCTAACTTCATATTAAACATCTCCCCAGTCCCCAGTTAACTGGAACACAAGGCGTGGTTTAGTTTAGCCTCACCAACGTCTCGTGTTTCTTAGGTGAAGGTAGGATTCTCTCCAAGTGCCAGGGCCTATATTGTTCTCTATTTTGTATAGAATTATTGCTCCTTTTTATACCTGCCCTTCAAGCACTTTCTACCGTAAGTGGCCTCTTTTTAATATTTCTAGTCATGATTGCATTAAAGCTAAAGCACTTCTTGTCTTTGGAAATATGCTTCCCACGTATTCCCATTACAACTAGGGTATCTTTCCTTATTTTAGCTACACTGCTAAATTCATCAACTGACCACTCCTTATAAACCATGACCGAAATTCCAGAATCATTTCTACCTTCTCCTTGAGTAGTTAAATAACTTCGACAGCAAAAGCTATCCATAAGTGGTAAAAACCTAAATAGTGTTGAGTCTAAGATCATGCATCAACCACCTAAGTGCCTCAATAGTTGGTTGATGCATTATCAAGTTCATAGCTTATCATAAAGCAGATTAGTATCCTATTCTCAATAGTTAGTAGCACTAAAAGCTTTCCCAAGTGCATTCAATTTATAATCAATATCATTAATTTTGAATTTTGAATTTTTTGGTCACATTGTTTACCGCAAAGCAATCTAGTAATCACAAGGATCTAGGCAGAACTTTACCATTATTCAAAATGTAAACATTCTACAACATTTCAAAAGTACTGTAACTCAAGCTTTAATTATATTTGCTATGACCTCTTCATTCTCCTCCTTATGGACAATTAGTCCAAAACATGTAATCTATGAAAGCACCTAGTCCACCGAATCACCGACACACCTAACTTGTCGTCATATCCGTGTCGGACACTCCAAGGCAAGCGAGATGCCTGGGACATGCCCACATCGAGAATTTCTTATGCGTGACCTAGTAGCTTTTTGTAATTCTGCTGTAAATACCAACTTCAGAACTATTTTAACCAAAAATTATTTCCTCCAATTTCACCAATCAACTTCAATCTCATTTAGGCAGCGCTTCTCGTGGAGCCTGAGAACATAATTACTAGAATTTAGACATATTAGCCATAATAAAAGGGAACAAATAGAAATAAAATCCCTCCATATATTTCATCCAAAAACAGTTTCAGCCAGACTTGTAGCATCAGCAGTGCATGTAGAAACACTGAAAGAAGAATTTCAGTTTAAAATGCACGTAAAAATGAGATGAAACTAAATTTTGTCACATACCAGTGGGAAAGCAATTTCTCCAGAGCCAACTGCATAAGACCGCCCTGACCCTACTGCACCTTCTTCGTAACCTCTCACACTGTTTGTCCCGCCAATTCCAAATGCCTCGTGAGGGGAGAAATTGCCAACCACATGACCGCCAGAGAAACTAAAGTAGCAGTGGAACCGAAGTCAGTAGAAGAAAGATGACAGTCAAATAACGCACCATATTCCCTTTGAGAACAACTAAGATAAGGGAGTTGATAGGTAAAATGTTACAACCTACTCCCATGGCATACTTGCTATCCCTCTCAAGTTTCGGTTAAGATGCTCCAACAAGGAAGACAAAGTTAGAACTTTAAAAGCTGAACAAGTAAATAATCATACCTCAAAAGAAAGCGAAGAGGGCCTATATCTAAACCCTTCCTTGCACGAGCATTAAGTCTGTTGAAAAACAGCCATTCTGGCAATATAGGAAGTCCTTGCTCCATGTTGACTACAAACTGCAAAAATGACAATGATGATGGACCGATGCAGTTGGCAAAGTACTTATCAGTAAATCATTGGCAACTAACCATTGAAGATCCAGGGTCACCAGAACCAGTGTAGACACTCTCAAATTTAGCGAGTAAGGTATCATCGTGGATATTACCACTGCAGGAAATGTATCCATCAGAGTACTCTTGGTAGTCAACCTTGCTACAGGTTTGATGTATCAAAGATGCATACCTTGCAGTGAGCGGGCTGCTATAGAAGTCCTTAATAATGGGATTCCCTTTATCATCACGAGCACCAGCATGCTGGAATCAATGAATTGATGATAATATAGGCTATAATAATCATAAATCCAGAGGCATAAATTATATTTGTTACCATCCTGTTTATACCATTTCACTTTGCTCCTTCATTTATCAGTTCTAACAATGTCGAACCAAAGAAGAAGGAAAACAACAATGTCAACGGCAAAGTACAACATCAATTCCAAGGTCATCGCTCCATCAAAAGCCATCTTTTAACTAGACAAAACTCAATCAGGTAATTATGACACTAGCGAAAGAATTAGAAATCATTTTACCCACCCCCAGCCCAACAAGCAAGTGGATTTGGAGTTTGGAACTAAAGTGAGTGACTCCACAAACACAAGAAAACATAAAATTACAACACATCCAATACTAGAGCTGTTGAAGTTTTACTTCACATGTAGAATGAGAAGTGTCCCAAAATTCTCTGCAAAAGACACAACCCAAACAATGGACCACAAGGTAACTGTGAGAAATTAGAAAAGAGTAAACAATTCACTCTTCTCAAGGTCGTACATATCAACAAGGTTAGAACTCCACCATGATGCAATAATTCCACACTGCTTTACCGTGAAGCAAGTAGAGAAAGCAGTAGCATAAACAGCAAAGCTTAAGAAAGCGTTAATTTAATAAAGTACCTGGAAAATAAGTCCAGCAGTTCCGCTCCACTTTGGCCTGAATGGTCGACTGAATTCAATGCCAGCTGTGACCCGGCCTATGGTCAGATTACTGTCGCCAGGTTGGTTTCCATGAACAAGGGTGCCAGGGGTCCTTGAATTCTAATCCAAAAGTAGTCTCAATATTGATCTGCTTCTCACCATTGAAAAAAACTGGTCGATATATACAAGATAGCTCAAATTACCTGAATCATGATTGATCTCAATGTCCTCTTATCATCTCCTTCAATCCACGGATCTGTGTAATTTATTCGAAATATCGAGTCAATTTGCCCTCTCTCTAATGAAACATTAAGTTTTTGGTTTCTCCCGAAAACATTTCGATGTGAATATGCAAAGCTGCAAACAAAGGACATAGGCACATAAGAATCTTAATCATGGATTCATGGGAAATCAATGTAAAGCAGGATTTAATATTATGACCAGAAAGAGAACCGAATATACGCATGTGTGGAGGAATATGATCAGCAGCTTAGGCAATACAACATTAATCATGGTGTGGCCAAGTGCCACATGGCACGAAAAAGGGGATTACATGAGTGCATCAAAAGCATCATCGTGAGCCTAGATAGATTTGGGCCAAGGCCAACACGTGGACTGAGCACAGTAGCCCGAGTCTACCAGGTGGCCAACATATTCTGCAGGGGCCGAACATACATGGAGGACGGTGAAACTCACTCTTCTAATATGTGGGAATATTGCAAAGCAAATCTTTGCAAGCTTCTAGAATAACTTGGCCACTAAGGGAGTCTATACTATAGATGCACCTACACCCCCATGGGTTAAGTTACGCAACCTACGATTACTCGGTAGACTGTTCATATTTATCTTCTTGATGATAGGGCTGACTTGAGGGTTAGAGTGCCCCAACGCCGCTGGCCGGCTGAGACACTAACTGGGTTCTCTTCGATAGTCTGGATGCGCAGCAAACCTTTTTATGTTTGCATTTGGCTAAAAACATCATCATGATGGAGGTGCAATTATTTTACCCAATGTGGATATAACAAAAGCACACAGTATCCAAAAGTAAGTTGATTAATTTCTTTAATGATACATAACAAAAAAAAAGATAGTGCCAACATATCATTACTTCTAATCACTTTAATGCTCTTACATGCAGAGCTTCTAATACGGTTTGATGGTAGGTCAAAGAATGTGTAATTAGGATTAGCAAATGTGCATAAGATCCAGCTCACAAAGTTGCACCAAGCAAATAAGCATATCTTTGTTTAGTAATTGAGAAATTTAAACTTTAATACATATATTAAATAAAGCTAGACCATTAAACCAACAATTACTCACCAAAAATATATGCTGACCATGAAAAAATTATGATAAACATACATAAACATATACATGTATATCTGTATATAGGTGTAAAGGTCTACAAAGCTCTTTCTACCACAAAAAGAACCGGCATAAATCATAATGAAATATTCCCGTGATAGACACGTGAAACATGGGCTCATAACATTATTGTACGGTTTATAGGATCGTATCTGAATACTTATCTTTGCATTGTGCCTTACAAGGGCAACGGTAGCAGGGTGTCACCAGGGAAATAGGATGACAACTAGAAAACAAAAACAACAAATCCACTTGCAAGGTTTCACAGATGCCAATCCAGCACCGTAATTATCCTCAGAATTCTAGAGTCAGTACTTTGCAGGCTGAGCAGACCTAGAAGGGCATTGCTTCAATGAAAAGTATTTTAACTCAAGAACAACTAGGTTTGGTAATAGCATGGCATTACTGGAAATTTCATCTCTCGTTGGCTTTTTTCCTCCTCATGAATGAGTAAAGTGTAGTTCTTTGAATGTTTTCTCACCTAAATCACCTGCTAAACCATTTAAAACTATTTACCAACACATTTAGTATCTATCTTAAAGAAGACGGTTCAACAAAATCTACCATAATCTGGTGCAAGGTAGTATTAGAATTCCAACTTCAGACTGAGTACTTGCAGATTGTTAAATGGGTCAGAAGTAAGCTGACTACTTGCTCACATCCACACAAAAAAAAATGATGAGGCACTGTTTTAGAATCCCGAAAGCTAATTCAGTGGATGAAGTTCGGAGAAACAATTCAAAAATCATGCTGCAAGATGAACTCATACTGCCACAGACAACTTAATTCAACACACAAGAACCAAGTCATATCCAATTTGTTAAGTGTTTTTTCATGTACCTGATTTTCCCTGAAATTCATAAAATGCAGCCTGATCAGCAAGGCGAACCTTCTACTCTGGGTTTATTCATGTCAACAACTAAGCCCCTACCAGTAATTGACTGGTGGTTGTGATTCTTGTAAATGAGTAGGACTTACAATCATCACACCACTCCAGAACAACAAAAAACACCTCCTCAACAGCCAGAACCATAGAGGAGGTTTTTTTTTTTGTCTCTAACAGATATGGATTGCCAAGTACAACTGTGTAAACATACATCCAGCAACCACAAATTGGAAAGAGAGTGCAACATTTGACAACCTCTCTTCCAATAGATGCAACACACAGTGATGGCCTCTTAAGGTTCTATTACGCTCTAGACGAACTTCTTGATTTTGTGCCAACTCGTCTCCTAATTGTTGCTTTAACGGGCCAATGATATTCAGCAAAACAATGACCTGAATACGTAGAATATGCTCTCAACATCTCAGACAAGGGTGGTGCAACCATGCAGCCGGCCAAACCATAAAGGAATAACTTAAATTAGTCCTGTCCATCGATGACTTGGGGTTTGAGAAAAGATGAACTTCTGTAATCTGCCATGTGAGTTCGTACTTGAGAAAAAGAAGCACAACAAAGATATATCGTTTTGTCCATATGTAAATGAAAAAGGCACTCTTGAGACAGCTAATACACATGCAAAGAGTAATGACTGGGAAAGGTGAAGAACAGAAAACTAGAGAAACCTGCCAAGTCGTAAAATCATACCTCCCAATCAGTCCTGATAAAGGGCCACTTGTTATCCTAAAAAAAAACAGAAGCAAATATTATTGCTGAACCACCAAAAGTACATTCTCTTTCATAGGCGCAAATTAGTACAAATTACGGAGTATAATCACGGCTCTTGTTTGCCTGGATTAGAGCATTGGATTTTGGAATACAAATCCAAGGGACCACATATCCTACGTTTGGTTGAAACTTTTGTGGTGAGAATTAAATGTTCATCATAATCCCACAAAAACAAAGGACATATAATACATTGGTAGGTCAGGATATCCCTTCACTGTTAATCCGATGAGATTGTGGCTATGGGATTCCCCTATTAGTCCAGTCAAACAAACAGGTCCTTAATGCTAAAGGGTACTTGTGCGCTCCATAACATCACATACCCGCTTGAAATTCCACCACCAGCAGAAAAGCCTCCACTTACACGTTCCACAACATTCATTGTAAGATCAACCTTACCAGTATCTGTAGAAAATGAATTTCCAAAAACAATATTCATATAGGCATGCACACAGAAGTGTATCGGCAATGCACATTCACAAGCATTAAAGAATAATAAATGAAGAGTTGTATCATTTTACCTCCAGCAGGCTGGGGAATAATACTAACATCTTCCATGATACCCATTGTTAAAACAGTATCAACATCCCTCTTCCCTTGAAGCATACTGTACACCTAACAAGGAATTCAATTACCAAGATATAAATTTCACCTAAGATTTACAAAATCTAGCCTACAAATATGAACCCAGTTCAACAAGCTCGGAAACATGCTGACAATTAAAGGAGAAATTTGTGAACTTAAGAGAGGGGAAAAAAAGTGTTCCAGAAAGACCTCATTTCACAGAAATATAGTTTTTCCAATCCAATTATAACATTGCTGTCCCTTTTGACTCCCACATGGAGTTCGAAATTAACTAAAGACACCGAAAGGTTATATAGAATGTCATGCAATGTTGAAAGAGTGGATATATGGTATGTCATGTACGCACAGATTGGCAAGGAGGTGGACCAACTCAACAAGCCAGTCCACTATCTTGTCGGTAAACCACTCCATAAGACGAATATGTTGGTTTCACACCAAACACAAGATACGAGAAAAAGAAACTATAAAAAGGAATTCATAAATCATGACAAACATTGACTCCCTTCTGTCCTTACAATGTTAGCCCATTTTGGGAGTACAAACATTTTAAGGAGACGTGCATTTAATTCACTGAAATTCAAACCAAAAGATTGGTGATTTCCAACATTGCAAATTTATCTCCACTTGTATAGTTGTATATAGGCAATGCAATTAGTGTCATATCCATCTGTAACAGAGCAAAAGGTGTTGTTTCTAAACATTGAACCTTTATTGTCACTTTTAAAAGTGCCATATCCATCTGTAACAGATTATTTCTGAAAAATTAAAAAGTTCTCTGCTTTGATCTTTCAAAGCGGACATACAATTTTTGGACATCCCAAATTGGAAAGATGGAAAACAAAATGAGACAGAGGGAGTACTAAATTTGTATACCCAGAGAGGGATGTCTTGTTCCAAATTTCATAACTACTGGTTCTGTCTTATGTCGCCTTGCTCAAGTGGAAACAAAAATTAAGAATTCTATTGAAAGGGCAGTTGCGTCAATTTTTCATGGATTATTGATTCATCCCGACGAGAAGACTTAAATATAAAAAGTCATGACAAAAAACTTTTAAAAAATCATTAAAGAGTAAAGACAAAAATGATCAAAAATAGATTTTTTTTAATTATTTGTATTTAATGAATTTTTAAAGTTTTTTGTCATCATTTTTAACTTTTTGGATTCCTCATATTGAGACGAATCAATAATCCACGAGAATTTGACACAAAACTATCAAAAGCTCATAAAATATAAAACTTTAGGAAAAATAATCCAATAATAAAGTTATGCCAAACCCCACCTTAATAACATTTGTACTTCGTCTGTGTCAAAAGGACCATTCAAAAATAAAAATAGGGAGAAATAACTAAAAAATCCAAAACATTTTGCTTTTAAATTTTCAATCTTAATCAAATGGGCAAAAAGAACTTTTAGAATTCATATAATACCAATACTCAATGTCGAAAAACTTTCAATACCAAAATTGCCACTCTTGCTAAAACATAGACTCACTTGATGACTTCAAATGATTTTTCTTGCAAGAGAAACACATAGATAAAGTTGATCAATTTTAACCTGTATTGAGCCAAATTGTATTATACATATCGTGGATCTTATGATTAGTTGATAGTTGATTACACTATAATCGTGATTCACCTACAGATTCAAATCAATAACTTGGTGTATCGAATCTAATGTTGCAATGCATAGCGTGGATTGTATGGTTCTGATAATAGAGGTTTCAACACCCGAGGGGCAATGTAAACTTCCATAGTTCCATCTCAATACTTCCAGCAACCTTACAGAAAATATCCAAAGAACATGATGAGTACCATTCTTATGAAGATACCCGGACACATATCAATTCCACAGATGCATAAACAGTGTTGCTTTCTATTAAACACAACAATGAAAGATATTAGAAAAGACTAATGGGTATATCTCAAGGCTCCAAGAATCAAATGGTATCTAAACTAGATCGCCAATCCAAAAAAAAACACTCAAAATTGTGCTCCAGTAGCAGAATTACTATGGGAAATAAAAATAAGAGGGGGCACATACATACATGTATTGCAGAACCTCCGTCTGCAGTTAAACAACAAACATCACTATATCCTATGGATGCTTTTGAAGGTAAGAAATACTCTACCAGAAATGATCAAGTAGACATCATATGATTAAGCAAGCAGGCCCTGCACACAGATGTACCTGTCCTTTCTTGGTAGTAAGTTGTCGAAGTATTGTTTCTGGCTTTGTCTTCCCTACAGTAGGCTCACCGCTAAATGCAACAACAAAGCATGTTGAATTAGTGATGAAACTTAACAAACAAGGTCCCCAAGTATTCAAGACTATATATAGCATTTCAAAGCATGTCCTTACGTCTTCCGATCAAGGAAACGAATGGAGATATTGTTGACCTCAGCTTCAGAAACTTGTAACCTAATAACACCCCCAGAAAGAATCTCTACACCAGAAACCTGTGATAGATGTCAAAATAAACTCGACCATTACATACAAAAGTTATAATTAAAAGCAAGCCAATTACCAAGTCTGCACGCTGAAAATTTAATTTAGCATGTATGAAATGCTAACCAAGCCAAAAAGGCCTCGCTCCATGTACCAGCCATTGATGGAATCTATTACTTCATCTAAACGCCTTATATTAACAACTTTTCCTGCATAACTTGACACCAAAATCAACAGAATAGGTCTCCTATCAGCAGTCGTAAGACATATGGTGAGCCTAATAAAATAGAATTGTAACAATACACATGTGCATGCAAACATGTTTTAATGCATCTGCAAGTATAGGTAAGAAATGAAAAGAAAAGCGTACCATATCCATCACGAAAAGAATCCTCTATAAACTTCGCTGGAAGAACATTAGCACCTTCGCATACCAACCCTTGAAACTCTTGATTTGGTTCTACCTTATCCCAAAATATACCAAAGAGAATTATTATGCCATGCCTTTTTTCTTTTGCTCAATAAATGCCATGCCACACCATAAAGGAACTATGTTTATCAAGTATTGTTATGCACCTCACTAAAGTACGTGTCTCACAAAAATACAATAACTAGAAGTCCAAAACCAAAGTAACTCAATACATTTAACAAGTATATGCCGGAGACGAAAAATGATATTTAATTATGTGATTAATAGCGAAGGATATTTCAAGTGGCAAGGTGGACTGCATTCAGCAAGAAGAGAAGAACAGAGTTCAAGAAGCTGGGCTGATTTATGTTGTACAACTTAGTATTTTGATTAGGCCACGGTGTCTTTGAGAAGTTTTCTTGCTATTTATATTTATGTGAGTTCCCTTAGCTGTTAGGTAACATCTTTCCATACAGCTGTTTGTAGAAGCCCCATGTTACTTGTCATGACTCATGAGTGGGTGAATGTCAAACACTTGTTGCTTTCTCATTATTTTGTAGTTTCTCTACTCCTAAATACTTCTATGTGAATTACCCTCTTTAGCTTGCTTCTGTATAGGGTGGTAAACTTAACAGGATGTGGAGACACTCGGATCTGCGAGGGTTACTGCGGCTACATTAGTACATTTAGAATGGCTCCCTATGATACCGCCAACTTCAAGCTCGAGCCAATCACCAAGAACCCATGCCGAGGGCCCAGAAGTATGCAGCCTATGGGTTCAGAGTAGTTGTCAAAGGCGCGCAGAGGTGCAGGGTTGAAAGAAGCGCAGATGAGTTGCAAAAGGTGCGCGACTGTGCGAAACCCTCTCAAAGTGATTCCTAGAGCTTTCTTTTTCTTTTTTTCCTTACTTCGTTTGTTTTCTGCATATAACAGTATTGTCACTGTTCACAGCCCCATTTTGGTTGTGTTTCTCCTACTTTGTTCAGCCCTGACCCTAATCCTTCCATTCAATACAAAAACACTTAGCTCCCTTTTATTGTCCTACATCAAAAAGACAAATGGAAACTCATCAAACACCAAATATTACAAACTGAAACACAACCCTGCATATCAATGTCTACGGTATGCACAAACCCACAATCATATCAACATCCTCTTGCGCATAATATTTGACCCCAAATGTGATTACATTCAACCTAAACCAACTCATAAATCATAATACACCGCTTGATCTACATAATCCCCCAAGTCTACAAGTTATAAGCTTCACATTAATCTATTTTAGCAATGCAATCAAAAGGCAAATGGAAGTTTTCAAACACGTAAATACCAGTGTTCTAAAACAAGGAATTAATCTCGCTGGCGGGGCCTATCCGATTAGGTCCGATTGACGATTAATCGCCAATTACTAATTAATATGCACCGATTAATCCGATTAATCGCTTGAAGGTGGCCGACCCCCGACTAGCGCCTAGCGACTTTTAGAACATTGGTAAATACTCATACCCCAAAAAGACCAACTACATGTTGTCCCCGTTACCCCATACCAACTGCGACGGGCATGCAAGAACATAAATACCCACTAGGCAAAATCCTAGTCACGATACACCTTTTCCCCTTATGTATGGCTATGCTATACAGTTCTCATCCTAACATTTATCTATTACAGCAATTCAATAAAACATTACCAAATGGCAAGTCATCAAACACCGTATTCGTACCGTACCTGAAACACCAACCGAATCCCGTCCCGCGTATCAATGGCGACGGGCATGCAAGAACTGAAGTACCCACTACTAATAATCCTATGAACATCCTCTTGCACTTCCCTAACCGTCAGGGCCGAATTAGGCCGGCAGGCCTTGAGCGCCGCGACGGCTTCGTTTTCCAAATCCTTCCTCTCCAACTCCTCCCCATCCTTATTCCTCACAAACACCTCACTTATCAAAACCCTGTCCTCCTCGTGCCGCCCTGCCACCGCCGAGTGGCCGCCCTTGAGCTGAGCCACCACGGCATCAGACGAAGCCGGCTCGTCAGGCTTGGTCAGAGCCAGCGAGGCAGAGCACAAGAGAGAGGATTTGAATAGGAAGGGATGAGTTCTTTTTTGGGAATTGAAGTTTTTGACAAATTGGTCGATGGTGGACTTGGTTCTGGCTAGAGCTGAAGATATTAGGGTTTGTGGGTTGAATTGGAAGGTGGGGAAGAGAGGTGGGGATTGTTTGCGGTGGTGGTGGTGAGAGAGAGGAGAGAGAGGGATTCTGAGGGAAGAGGAAGTGAAGCGGACGGTGTCGTTTTTCGGCATTGTTTGATCGGTGGGAAGAGGTTGATGATGGGTTTTGCAGTGGGAATTGGAAAACCCTAGTTCTCAATTCATCTGGGTTTTGAAAAATTCAAGGGTTTTGGGGGGTTTATGGAAGATGGAAACCCTGGCTATGGTGGAGAAAGTTACTTCTGAAAGTGCAAGGAGAAAAGAAAGGAAAGAAAGAAAAAAAAAAGGAAATTAGTTTCAGAGAAGAAAGGTTTGGGCCGTGGTGCCCGTTATTTGGGGTAGGCCCATGCAAGGACCTTTGTTTTGGGTTTGAGCCCAGCAGTGACCAAAGGCTTTGTTCATTGAATCGGTCTTTCTAAATTAAATTGGGAAAATGACGGTCAATGGCGTGTTTTGATAATTAATACCCGTCAAGGGTATTTTCAGCATTAATTAATAAATGTTCTCATTTTGTCTTGGCGAGTATTAATTATCAAAACACGTCATGGGTCGTCATTTTCCCTTCTAAATTTGTGAAACTTGTCACCAAAAAAAAAATGTGGAAAATCTCAGAAATAGTATTTTTTTGATACCATGAAAGTCGCTAGAATAGCTATGTATATTTGCAAAAAATAACCTAGTCTATTTCACTAAGAAAAATAAATTAACTAGGAAAGATTGTAGGAAAAGAGAGGAAGATATGGATTCCAAATTATCAATAATCACCTTCATTTATCACGTTTTTTTTTTGTGATTCTATGGTTTGAGTTATGACAATCAAGAACAAAGAAGAGAAAAAAACAAACAAACAAACCAACCAACAAACGATCATATACGAACACAAGGATTTGCGCTTGTCGGTACAAGATTGATACTTTTGGTTCGGACTGAAAAAAGAAGTAAGGTATACGCACGTAAAATCTTGAGGGTCTTGTTCATCCGGACGGAGGTCACCAAAATTTTAGGCTAATCTCAACAAATCTCTACATTGACTTGAACTCTATCGAATTAATCCAACATCATAGAACAATTCCATCACCAAACACTCTTCTCCAACACCCCCAAGGCCAAATCAACTTGACAACATGACGTGTATGCCAAACCCGTAGAATCATAGTAGTATATAATTGAGATCTTATAAACCGTGCAAATCAGTTTTTTGAAACTAATCATATTTTCACCAAATTATCAGCAGAGCTACTATAAACATTTCTCGTTACTTGGATGGTGGGTAGTGGAGGGCCTATTGGACATGCACCTCACCCGCATGCTGAGGAAAGCTGCAAAGACAGGACCATCCATGAACTCGCCAGGTCCCAACCAAACATCTTTTGGTGACAATACCCAAAAATGCACAACGAATAATGCACGGAGAATATTTCACCTTTGTGAAGCATTTCTGTTGTTTTTATAACCCAGGTGTTTGAGTCAGCTTACACGCACCTTGATTTATTTCAGAAAATCAATCCCATCGCCCACTTGCGGGTAGGGCTGTAAACGAGCCGAGCTTTGTCGAGCTCGGCTCGAACCTTAAAGAGCCAAGCTTAGCCATTTACTAAATAAGCCACGCATCCCTTAATGAGCCAAGTTTTTTGTCGAATTAATGAGCCACGCTCCGCTTGGTTCGTTTACTAAATGAGCCAAAAACTCGAGCTCGAGCTTAGCTCGTTTACTAAACAAGTTGAGCCGAACTTGCAAGCTGTTTGGTCCATCTGCAGCCCTACTTGAGGGGTCCCAATTAAAATTACAGCAATGTTCCATACAAACTGACTTCAAAGAAGTTGATATATAATATTTAAGAGGTTTCGAATTTGAGACAGAATATAGCAAACCTAAGTCCTATAAAGCATATCTACCTTTATTGGATTGCACATGCATTGCATATTGGGTAGTTAGGGGAAGGCATACATTCTTTCTCCCGTCCTAATGTCAGCTTGGCATCAATCGGAATCGGGTAATGCTATCATGTGACTATGGGAATTCACGAATCTCCTTTTTACCTAACAGAGTTATGTATGTAATGGATGTCTCCATCAACTTGCGCTTACCTCAACGAATGATAAGGTCTTAAATTTAACAATCGGAGACAAATCCTAACTCCCATTGCCACAAGGCTTGGACATTGGAATGTTTGGTCTCCGTGAAGTTCAAACATGCGACTTCATGGAGAATACACACTTGTTGTTTTCTCATACCCACCTGACCTATGAATCTCTTTCTTTTTTCCATTGACTGATGTCGACTTCTATCAGCTACGAGGGCTCTATTCTTCATTTTTCTTTTTTACGTCGAGAGTGAAGAAATATATTCAGAGACTCTAATGCATGGAACGGTACTATACAAATTATGTAAGATTCATAACAATTAAATCAAGCTCAATACACAATAACTCATACTCATCATCGGAGAATCTAATGGCATCCATAGCGCACTCGGTTGCTCAATCACCTCTGATTGAGGAAGAAAATAGGTTGACAAACGATAGACTCATATGTAGGTTGATCCTTCATTTTTGCAATTTGACAAAATTTGATCCATCGTCCATTGACCTCTCGGTTGTACAAGGATGATCAGCTAAGCTAGCTAGCCATAGTTGTTGGTTTATAAAGCTTCTCTTCTAATTCTTACTATGATAATTGAGACTTTTTCAACTATTACCATTTGGAAAACAATTTACGAAAGAAAATTTATACAGGAAACTCATTCGCAATGATGTTGTTCTGCTGTATAATAGTGGGTATTTTCGGTGTCAATGAAAGTACGGCAAATAGGGTGTTTGGGAGCTTACTTTTTGGTTTTTTATTTTCAGCTTTTTAACTTTTTGGATTATGGTCAATTGTATTTTGAGTATGGTAGAGTGTTTGGGAGATTTGTGCAAAATATATTTTGAAATTGTAGTAGTGTTTGGTAGATGATTGTCGAGAATGAATTATGTGTTGCATTTTTACCATATTGCCCTTTGTCGTTAGTATGTTCTTATAACAGGTGTCACTTGCAGTTTTTTTTTTTTAAATTTATTAGTCAATAGTTTATGGGCTATTTATTATTGAAGTCTATTATTCTAAAATAATGTTTTGTTTTTGCCTAGGTGTGTGTCGTCGATGTGTGGTGAACAGATGAGAAGAAAGTGGATAAGGAGGGAGGGGCAAATCTGATAAAATGAAGGGAGGATTGTGGGTATTTTCGTAATAGACCAAAAAATGGGAAAATGAGAATCTGAAAAACTCCTCCAACCCAGATTCTGGTTTTTGGCTCCTAACCCAAAAACCGAAAATCTATTCTCTCAAAATCCATTCTCATAATTAGTTGCCAAACACTCAAAATGAGAAAATGAGAATCCAAAAATCTGAAAATTCAGTTGCCAAACACCCCTTTAGACTTTATTGATAACAAAATTATTGTCTGTATTGACATTATTTCCCATTACTCACTGGGGACAACAATTGACTAGTGGCCTAGTGGGAGTACGTAGCTCTCAATAAACAACTGACTATATCCACGGATAACATATAGGTACACGCTAATTAAGCCACATAATGCATGAGTGGGAGCGGGAGCGGGAGCGGGAAAGTTGTCTTTCAAAAACGTTCTCAAACGGTTGGAATTCGCGAGAGCGAGATTGAAATAGTGAGAATATATAGAGAGGACTCGTGTGAGCGTGAGTGAATGCCATATTGAAAAATTATGCGACTAGAGATACATGCACCATTAATCACAAAGCATATAGGTGGGTTAAAGGAACCGCTAAATAATTGTATATATAGATCGTGGTAATTGTGTAGGGAGAGTGATTTTGCCACTCCTCTTTGTGTCTTTATTAGATGATTTGTTCCGTGAGAAAATGAGAGTGACATTAACAAAAATAGGAGTGACAAAATCAATTCCCTTGTGTAGTCTAATGTTTATAGTGCGTGTTGGCTTGAAAATGGACTCTTTTCAGAATTGATGAATGAAAATAAAAAAAAAGTCACATGGGAAGGCCATCCCAACTTGTAATGTAGCCTATTACTGCAAATTTACCAAAAAAGAGTAAGAGAAAACAAATTAACAACAAACACAAAAGCATGCAAGAGATCTAGCCAGGACAAATTACTCAGTTCACCTAGCGCATCGCTTCAGGGGTCCTCCTCACTACACATTGGTATGTAATCCGTATATTTTGTGGCGGGTCACCCAGAGACGGAGCCAGAATTTTTGCTTGAGTTACCGATTCACCGAAATGAACAAAACGAATGGTTCGTACATACCAAATGAACTAACTCGGGATGGATCCGAATCCGATAGTGGGCTCACAGCACGCGTACTGTTATGCATAAGGGCACAAGGCAGAGAGTTGATCCCTAAATAGTGGGGGTGGGGGAGGGGGAGTGTTTGTGAGTTAGATTTATCAGTCGCATAAAGATAAAGGAAGTGTGCACTGCATCCTTTAGTGCTTTCTGCATCATTTCTAAAAATGAAGAAACTTGATAAAAGGCTGCACACACAAGACTTGTGCATGAAAATATGAAAACATACAAACACAAGCGAATAGGAGATCCCAATGGGAATGGGGTGCTGGCAAGCACCTCCGCTATACACCGTGTAGAGTAGTCGATTCGGCCGTTCATCTCGGTACGGAACTGTTCGGATTATATCCGTGTAGGATGGCCGACTCGGCCGTCCATTGCTCGGTTAAGATTCGAGTCGTCGATTGCCGAGATAAACAGCAGGATCGGCCGCTTTACACGAGTTTTATATATGGAGAGATGCTCGACAGCATCTCCGATACATGGTTACCGATTGTGGTATAATAACAAAATTCTGGTGTAATTAATTGTAAAACAGGATGGCTACGACCCATGGCCGTTTAAAAAATACAAGATCGAACAAATCTCAAATGTTTGGATTCTAGTTTTCGAACGAATCTATAGAGTACTTCGGTTTTAGTTTCCGAACATGAGTATAAATGTTCAGATTTTAGTTTCCAAACAAGTTATAAAGGTTTGGACAATATTGTCTTCCGAAGTGTTAGAGAGCATACAAATGAAAGGTTAGTTTTATAAATTTACATCATAAGAGAACAAAAGATATCATGGGTATAAAAAGGGGCGTGAAAATCAATTAACTTTACGAAACTAAAGGGTAGTTTGTCAATTTATGAGAATTTTTCGAGTTTCGTGTGAGTACGAGAAATTAGGAGGCAAGATCTTCTGTGCCGAAAATCCTTGTACCGAGGATTTTCCAGCCGTTAGATTTAAAACATAAAAAAAAATTGCATAATCCAACGGTCGGAAAACCTTGACACAGAGACACGGGAGTTTACGGGACAAAGGAGATCGGACCCCAGAAATTAGGAGGTGTGAATAGAATTTCCCAAAGCTACGTGGTTCTTGATCCGACGTTATTAATCTTTGGTGGGAAGTGGAGACACCACTATATAAGACGTTGGATTCAAAAGTTTCCAAAAACCCACCGAGAAAACCCTAATAGTGAACACGAACACTGTTGCGGAAGTTTGCTTCGCTAACCGACGTACTCTCTCTCTCTCTCCTCCTCTCTCTCTCTCTCTCTCTCTCTCTCTCTCTCTCTCACATATAAACCCTAATTATCATAATATGGTGACCACTCTGTGATTCTCTGCTCTGACGTTATCCACAGCCCTCTTTGATACCCGCGCCACGTGATTGGGTCGTAATCAGGTAGCACTATAATTAAGGTATTTCTTGAAATGTTTGTGTTGTGGACACACACACACACCCCACTATATATATGTTCACATGTTGGAGTATATACTGTATACGGATTAGTGTTTTGAGAGTGGAGAGTTACTGTGCGATTGAATCAGGCTTCTTTTCGCGGCGAGATTTAGGTAAAAACTGTACCCTTTGGAATTTGGAAGTTTATTTTGTGTTTAATGGCTTCTTGTTGCTGTTCAATGTGGGAGTTTAGATCCAGGGCCGGCTCACATATTTTGGAGGCCCGAAGTGAATTCCTTATATTGAGCCTCTTACCTATTCATGAATTCCTTAAAAAAGTGATAGAAGTAAAAAAAAAAATCAAACTACAATTATGACCATATAAATGTAAAAAGATATGATTGCAAGAGTTTTTGAAGAAAATAAGATACAATTGTGTTTTTTTATTTGGAAACATTCTAATATTAATATGTAAGTAACATTACAGTGGGGCCTCAATTTTGGATCAAAATTCGGGGGCTGGAAGCGATCGCTTCTCTTGCCTCCCCTATAAGCCGGCCCTGTTTGGATCGTTTCAACTTTGTTTTTGTAAAAGTTGGCGTAATTGTAGAGAGCCATGCTCGGATCAATACATGAACTACTGTATATTTGTAGAGTGTGTGTTAACATTGTACTATATTTTTGCACCAAAAAAAAAACAAAAACATTGTACTATATTTGAAGGACTCAGGGCTAGCGCAGTGGTAGTTACCTAGCAATCTGAAACTTTAGTCATGCTTAGACTCCCACCAATGTGCTATCAGTTCCTATATTAGGCCAATCTAAATGGGGCTTTTCCCTTGCTTTAGGCCATGGTAGTGGGCGGTTGAGATTTGAGGTACAAGTTCAACTGTATCTTTGGGAATTTGGAAGTTATTGTGCGTAAAATTGACTCTTGTTGCTGTATAATGTGGGAGTATAGATCGTTTCTACTTTGTCTTTTATTTAAATTTGGTGTAATTTAGAGAGCTGGGCTCAGATCATACATGAACTAATGTATATATGCACAGTGTGTGTTAATATGCAGTGGCACTACCTAGCAATCTGAAACTTTAGACAGGGTTAGACTCCCACCAGCATGCTATCAATTCCTATACCAGACCAATCTATATGGCTTTTCCCCACCTTTAATTAGGCCCTTCTAGTGGGTGGTTGGGATTTGAGGTACAAGTACGACCGTATCTTTGGGAATTTGGAAGTTATTTTGTGTAAAAATTGCTTCTTGTTGCTGTTTAATGTGGAATGTTTGAAGTCGATTGTAGATCGTTTGACTGGGATTTTTCATTCAAGCTAGTCAAATTTTAGTGAGCTGTGGTTGAATCAATACATGAATTTCTATATGTATCACGTTTTGCATTAATTATGTAAATTTGAAGGACCCAGGCAGCACAATCGTAGTCACCTGACAATCATTGTTGTCTGAAATTTTAGTGTGGAGTTTGACTCCCAGCAGCGTGCCAGCGTGCTATATTCATGTATTAGGCCAATCCACATGGGGCTTTGCCCCAACTTTAACCACCCCCAGCTAGTGGCTGGTTGGGATTTGGTTCCCAAATTAGTGGGTCTATTGGGCCAGACATCGAGTTTATTAGGATTTGAAATGGAACATACTTAATTTGAATTGTTAGCCATATTTTTTTCTTTCTCGAACTAAGGTATTTGGGGTTGAACTGGAAAACAGTACTTTTTAAATTTTTGCCTTCGCTGCTTTATAGTGATTTGAGTTGTTTGTTAGTGACAATGTTTATCGAATTGACTTCTCTTTGTCTCTGAATATTTGCATTTACCCTTGGATGGCTGGTACATAATGCATGGAGAGTTTAAATTCTGTTAACTATTGATTCTTGTTTAGAGTTGATGATTTGCAGTTATGGGTGGAGAATTGGAAGTTAATGGAAAGGGTGATCTGAAAGTACCGTTTTTGCGATCATCAGAGAGTGTTGCAGTTAGCCTTTCTCTTCCAATCCATAAAGGGGATGATAAAGTTAAGACTATAAAATTCCAGATAAGAGGCATCAAATGTGCATCAAGTTCAACATCCATAGAATCTGCACTCCGGAAGCTTAATGGAGTAAAAAATGCTATGGTTTCACCACTTGAAGGCCAAGCTGTGGTCAGATTCATGCCAGACCTCATCACTGTAAGTTGAATTGGAATCACAGACTTATAGATTGTGTATCAACCAGGTTGTATGAGTATATGGGATAGCTCTTGTACCATATCCTTCTCCCTCTCTCTCGCTTGCTTATGTGCAACCTTTCGGTTTATCATTTTCTACCTTTACCTGTGGATAAAGAACAAAGAATGAAGTTAACTTGAATTTGATTATAACTCTGTACTTTTTTCCACGAAGAAATATTATCAATACGATGAGTTACAATGAGTAAGAGGAGATGGCATAGCAGTGCAAGCCTCGAAACACCAAGATTGGCAAGAAACCAATCACAAAAACAGACAATAAAAAAATTGAAAACAGCAGCAGCCGATACAAAACTGAAGATAACAGTTTCCAGGAAATCCTTCAAACCTTCAAAGACCAAACCCCATGGAGACATCTAACAAAATCTTGGATGCTGTAATCCTTGATATTCATCGCTGAGATCACCCACAAATCAACTCTTGCTTTGCATAACTCAGCAACCATACCCCAATCAATCATTTGATTGGGGTATGACTGTCTACTTAGTTTTAGCTTGATTATGCCTAAGTCTATATGTTGGGTGATACGTATGGGCCAAGACAAATTCGTTTCGCCTCTTTTTTTGTTCGTTTGGAGGTAAAGAAGAGAACTGAATCACGAAAACGACTTTGAAGATTTTAGAATAGAATGAGTGATCAAGTAACGCCAGTTACAAATGAAAGTATCTACCCAAGCAAAAGTCATCATCGCTGCTCAATATGGACTGTCTTTTTTCCATACACATGCATGTATTGGCGAAAGAGTATGTAAGTGCCATGTTTATCCTCTTGTTTTGGTAATCATGTCTCATGTCCTCTACAGCAACAAAAAGGAACTAGAGAAAATTGAGATTGAATGGTGTATCACCTTTGCTATATTTTCAATCCACAAGCACTTTTTGTACTGCAATTTTTACGTACTTTGGAAGACTTGCAGCTTAACTATAAAGACATTGCTCCTGGCAGTTTTTGGTGGAAGAGCCTAGCCTCAATGCCTTAAAGCTAAAAATACTGCATCTTTAGAGGCATATCCCTTTCCGTTTTTTCTATTATAACAGCTCTTCGCATTTTGGAAATGCATTCGATTTTTTTCTTTTACGCTTGGATGCCTAATGTGAAGCCTAATTTAGACACTAGTCCAATCTTTACAAGCAACTTTTTTTATCCTAATCTTTATATGCAACTTGACATGTTGTACTCTGGTGGACTTATTCATTCACAATGACTATTAGGCAAAAACAATTAAAGAAACTGTGGAAGCCACAGGTTTCCAAGTTGGAGAATTCCGCAACCAAGATATAGCAGTATGCCGACTTAGAATTAAAGGGATGGCATGCACAAACTGTTCTGAGTCTTCTGAGCGTGCCCTTTCCATGGTTGATGGAGTGAAAAAAGCAGTCGTGGGTCTGGCCTTGGAAGAAGCAAAAGTTCACTTTGATCCAAATGTCACCAATACTGATCGTATAATTGAAGCAGTAAAGGATGCTGGCTTTGGAGCTGATCTCATAAGTTCTGGAAATGATGTGAATAAAGTGCACCTACAGCTTGAAGGAATCAAGTCCGCTAAAGATTTGATTAGTATTCTATCCTCCCTTGAGTCATTGGAAGGAGTTAATCATGTTGAAATGGACATGGAACACCATAAGGTTAGTGTTAGCTATGACTCAGATATCACAGGACCAAGGTCTCTTATAAATCGCATTCATGAAGCAGGCGGCAGCTCCAACTTTTACAATGCAAGTGTGTACATCCCACCACGACCTAGAGAAACAGAGAGGCAGCATGAAATCCAGACACATAGAATCCAGTTCTTGTGGAGTTGTTTATGTTCAGTTCCGGTTTTTATTTTCTCCATGGTACTTCCCATGCTTCGGCCTTATGGGAACTGGTTAGACTATAAGGTTCACCACATGCTCACTGTTGGGATGCTTATAAGATGGGTTCTTTGCACGCCAGTGCAATTTATCGTTGGCCGAAGGTATTGTACTAATTCCTTATCACTTTTTCTGTATCCAAATTTGGTTTCCTTCGAAATGGCTGAAATGCTTCTGTTTCCTAGGAGACTACAATGAAATTATTGGTAGAATCCCCAATATTTCGAAGTTTGTAACTACCGATGCACCAAGAAATGGCAAACATGTAAACATACCTATTTACATTGAGTTGTTTCGGAACTTCTAAAAAAAAGCCACACTGACATGTTCATGCATTTCCCAATCTTTCAACAATCCCATTATGTTACGGCTAGGTTTTAGAATGCTTCTGAAACGTTTCACAAATGGTGCAAAACACTTCCTTATCTAAGAAGCACGGCTACGGATACGGATATGATACGATACAGATATGTGGATATATGATTTTCCAAAAAGAAGGATATGATACGTTGTGGGATACATTGAATATAAAAGTAAATAATAAATATATTATATATAATTTTTAATTCCTAAAATTTCATTAGTGATTAAAGTTTTCCATTACACAAGTTCACCATTTCACATGCCGAGAGAGATATATTGACGTATAGTTATATATATAACTGTATCTACATAGTTATATGTATATTTACTACACATAATGAGAGAGAGAGAGAGACAAGAGACTTACAAGGTTGTCGAGAGAGAGGATATCGTCGGTGTGTTTCTGGTGTTGATTGGTGGGGGAAAAAGAAAAATATAGTCCTACTTGCAATTTTGACCCATATATATTAAGTAATAAGTAATAACATATTTACCCTCGCGTGTATCCAAAACGTATCCGAGCGTATCCAACACGTATCCGTGCGTATCCAAAACATATCGGATACTTATCCAAAGTGTATCCGAGAGTATCCGCGTGTATCTGAAAAGTATCAGGATACCAAAAAATAATTCTAAAACCAGGATACTTTAAAAAAGCATATCAGATACGTATCCGGAGAGTATCCGAGAGTATCGGTATCCGATATGGATACGATACGTGATACGGAGGCCAAAATAGAGTATCCGTGTATCCGTGCTTCATAGTCCTTATCCTATCCAATGGAAACAACATACCGAAACGAAACTTTGATCCTTGATCCAATCATGCTAATGTATTCTTATCCGTATCCGTGCTCCTTTTCAGGTTTTATGTGGGATCATATCATGCTCTGAGACGAAGATCTGCTAACATGGATGTTCTGGTTGCATTGGGCACTAATGCTGCTTACTTTTACTCAATATATGTAGTGATAAAAGCTTTGACTTCAGATACTTTTGAAGGGCAGGATTTCTTTGAGACTAGTTCTATGTTGATATCATTTATTCTCCTAGGAAAATATTTGGAAGTTGTGGCTAAAGGAAAGACATCCGATGCTTTATCGAAGTTGGCTGACCTTGCTCCTGATATAGCTCACCTGTTAACATTGGATGGTGATGGTAATGTCGTCTCAGAGATGGAAATCAGCACTCAACTACTACAGAAGAACGACATAATTAAGATTATCCCTGGGGGGAAGGTTCCTGTTGATGGCATTGTTATTAATGGTCGGAGTCATGTGAATGAGAGTATGGTCACGGGAGAAGCAATGCCAGTAACTAAAAGTCCTGGTGACAAGGTACAGATGTTTTGTTTGCCTTTCATAGTAAAATTGATACTTTTGACTACCTTTTTGCCGTTAACTTCTTAGGACCAACCAAAATACCTTCACCTGAAACCATGTGGCCGAAAAATACCACTTGATCTAGCCAAAACTCAAACTTGCTCAGTTTTACATGTATCTTCTTCTCTTTCAAAGTATAACATGATGCCAACTTGCATCATCTCTTGACCTCAGAAAAGAACAGATTTAAATTTAAATAATTTAAAAAGACCATAGGGCCTTCCCAACAAGTGACTTCATTACAAAATCCACCAGCATAAAGGAAGACTCACGACACCTCTCCTTGAGAAAAAACATGAACTAATGAATCAAAATTGTCTTCAAAAAGACAAATGAAGTTAGGTTAACTTGA
Organism: Rhododendron henanense subsp. lingbaoense; assembly: GCA_020567845.1. Classification (NCBI taxonomy): domain Eukaryota; kingdom Viridiplantae; phylum Streptophyta; class Magnoliopsida; order Ericales; family Ericaceae; genus Rhododendron; species Rhododendron henanense. The sequence continues at coordinate 34,443,825 of CM036323.1, read as the reverse complement.
ATATAGGTATCACCTTTTGTGCGCCTGTAGGTCTTCTGGCTTCTTTCCCCCCATAGAGGCACCACATGAGGCACAAAGGAGCACTCTCTAATCATTCCTTGCCCTCCTGAAAAGAGACCTATGAGCTGAACTATCGGAAAGCAGTTAACGGTTTCCTCCATTCACCGACACATCAAAAAATAGCAAACAGCGTGCTACATAAGTCTCTAGCCTTGTAATACTTGTGCAGTTATAGAAATGCTGACAGGAAATTGGATCTATCATGAACAGGTTATTGGTGGAACCGTGAATGAGAATGGATGTTTACTTGTTAAGGCAACTCATGTTGGTGCAGAGACTGCACTTTCCCAGATAGTCCAGATAGTTGAAGCTGCTCAGCTTTCCAGAGCACCTGTTCAGAAGCTAGCTGATCAGATTTCAAAGTATTTTGTACCTACAGTGAGTTCATTCTCCCTTTATGCCGAATCAAATTTGATTTCTGTAATAGGATCTTTTATAATTTTATTAGAAGCTTTTGCATAGTTTCCTCACCTTTTATGCTAAATTTTCATCTGCCATAACTCTACAAAGGTAAAATCAGGATTCAGAAACCGGCTGTGGATTGTGAAATTCAAATCATGTTGGTGAGGCAATAAAGATATCAGCAGAACATACTGCAACCCAAAATCCAGTGACATGCTCTTTGTTCCTTGCATATTGCAGCTATCGTGACCCATTCTTATTGACAAAATTTCCCCATAGAATATCATCTTTTTTACCAGTGAAAAAAACTACATTCATTGTGAACTTATGTAACATATAACTGCCCCTTTTTTGGTGTGTGTGACAAGGCCACTTTGTACCAAACGCCTATTGGGTAAACCCTGGCTGGCTACCCACAAGCCATGATATCAGGTAGCCAAGCTGTTGCCAGCGGGAAACCCCAAAGCCACTTTATGCCACCGTTTAGCATGAAGTTTTCAGAATGCATCCAGTTTTGTGCTACAAGACGAGATCATCATTTCACTAGTGGAGGGAAAATGTGAATAATCCTGACACCTCCCCTCCTTCTGCCGTAGTTTTAATGACCTTCATTTCTCAGTATGGAACAAATCCAGCCTTTTATTCTTGCCACAATATTGGCTTTGTGGTGAAGTGCCTTTTTGGCAGGACACTAGGGGGTATTCTTTCTACATGCTTTCAGAATCATCGGCCATAAAAGGCCACTAAATCCTTGTGGAGAACACCTATACAAACCTACAAAAGAAAAATCCAGAGATTCGGATGAACATATGAATATCTTACCGCATCTGTTCACCTAGATGTAAGACTTTACACGAAGACAACTGTTATCTTACAAATCATTTACATTTGCGCTTTTAGGATATAGCTTGGATGACAGGGATGGCTTGCAGTTTGTGTCCATCGTGCCAAAATATATGCAGATTTTGCATTTTTAGTAGTTCACATTATAAGAAAATTTTACTTATATTATTGCTTAAATTTCAGATTGTTCTGGCTGCATTTATAACATGGTTGGGATGGTTTATCACCGGCGAAGCTGGTATCTACCCTAAGCATTGGATACCAAAAGCCATGGATGCTTTTGAGCTTGCACTGCAATTTGGCATTTCAGTACTGGTTGTTGCATGTCCCTGTGCTCTGGGGCTAGCAACCCCTACAGCAGTCATGGTTGCCACAGGCAAGGGAGCTTCACAAGGGGTTCTTATAAAGGGTGGAAATGCACTTGAAAAGGCTCACAAGGTATTTGCACTAGAAAACCTACACATCTTCGACCATATTCTCTCTGAAATATGTGTTTACATTCGACTATATTTCCTGCATGTGGCTCGAAAGAAGTTCATTCATGTTGGTGGGTGATTTTGGAATTCTTGGGGATCAATGGAGTGGTTCTATTCTGATTTCGTAGGCGGATGCTTTCTGGGAAATTTGGTGACTGTCCACTGCTCATCTATATTCTCTATGCAAACACTAACCTGAAGGACTTTGACATCACTTAAAATAATAAAAATTCTGCATTGGTGAATATCCATTCCATTTTATTCCAGATTTTTATTATTTAGACAATCAATCTTTTGTTGGTTATTCCTTCACAACGATGGAAAATACTGGTCTCTGATTTTTGTTATATGGTTTTTGCCTTTTGGGTAGTATACTCCTTTCAGATTACAAATTTGTGACATATCATACCTAAGCTGTAATAGTGATGGCCCCCTTTTTTCACTCTGGACAGGAACGGAGCTCGTTTAGCAGTTCATCTCCCGTCACTATTTAACTTTAATTTTTTTTGTTCAGATCTTAATGGACCCATATTTTGACCATGCAGGTAAAAACAGTTGTTTTTGATAAAACGGGGACATTGACTATTGGAAAGCCAGCAGTGGTAGGTGTCATGCTCTTTTCGAAATTCTCCGTGGAGGAATTCTGCGATGTGACTATCGCTGCAGAGGTTGGTTTTCTTGTTTGTAGTCTCAATGTGAAATTCGAGATATATGCACTGTATGAATTTTAGGTGCCACCTAAAGATATACTATTCAAAAGGGTGCACGGGACTGGAGTGTTTACTAAAACATGTGGCAAGACTGTTTGCAATTACCCAAACCTAAATCGATACTTTATGTCAGTTTGAAAAGCGGATGTTTATTTACTTAGTTATCGTGGTGTCCGTTTTGATGTGGTTAATGCAATGGATAATCTGGAGAAAATCAGAAGATCACAATCACGTGCGTCAAGAAAATATACTTAAAGGAGATGTGAATCGTGAATTTATTGTCACGTAAAGGAAAACCATTGTGTAATTGTTCACAATTTTTTCTCAACTTCAGGCAAATAGCGAGCACCCAATAGCGAAAGCTGTGTTGGAGCATGCGAAGAAGATAAGGCAGAAGTACGGGTCTCGAACGGTACACATCAAGGAGGTGAAGGACTTTGAAGTGCACCCGGGATCCGGGGTAGGTGGAAAAGTTGGAGAGAGAAGGGTATTTGTTGGGAACAAGAGGCTTATGCGATCTTTTAATGTCTCAATTGGTCCTGAGGTTGACAACTACATTTCAGATACTGAGCAACTGGCTCATACGTGTGTTCTAGTTGCCATTGACCAAAAGGTTGCTGGAGCTTTTTCCGTGACTGATCCGGTGAAACCTGAGGCTGAACGTGTCATAGCTTATCTCCAATCAATGGGAATCTCGAGCATCATGGTCACTGGGGATAACTGGGCTACAGCAACTGCAGTAGCGAAGCAGGTTGGAATTCAGAAGGTGTTTGCTGAGACTGATCCATTGGGAAAGGCCGATAAAATAAAAGATTTGCAGGTACATCGTATCTTCAAGTTATGCTCAGATCAACTTTAATTGTGAATTCAATAGTCGAATTTTCGTTAGCCAATCAGTAAACGAGTGTTTGACTGCATAATTGGGGTAAAATTATGAGTTCCTAGACCAGAGGGAATAGTAATGACTGCCTAAGGCAATTGGTTAACAAAGCTTAAAATACTTGCCCTTACCTTACTACATTGACTTTCATGCAGTGTGTAAAATCAGTCCAACCGTTAAACTAGTGATTTCTGAACTTCGAACTTGGATTGCTAAGTTGGTTCCTATATGTGTCTAGAGGAATAAAGGGTCTTAGTTGTACATATGAAGTCAGTGGACCCGCATGACATCCTCTGCTAAGTACTGTTTATCATCTAAAACTGTTCGATTAATAGTGGACTTACTATCTTAATCAAGGTGAGATGAAGAAGTCAGCCAATGGGGTTTGTTAGTGCATGGATTCATAAGTGGGACTCGGTTGTATTTTTATCACAGATTCTGGTAGTTTGGTTATCCTTTCCCTGTGGAAATAGTTCTGTGTTGGTAAAAGGCAGCCGGCTATGCTTTACAACGTAATCCTTTAGTTTTAGTTGGCTTTCGTCAGATGCTTCAATTCTTTTTTTCTTGTTGGTTGCGTGATGTTCGATTGTCATTCAGTTTGAAAGATGAAGAACCGAACAGACATGGTCAGTTTTATTGGTTTGCCTGAAATATGCACTTACTAATTGTGTTTATGTTAGGACTTCGGTGAAAACCATTATTGATGTACTAGTGCACATGGAAAACCACAATGAAGGGATTCAACAGTCTTATTCAGAATACATCGAATAAGCATGTTCACATAATTTGTTCGTCTTTTTTGACGATTTGAACTACCCTACAAATGCAGATGGAGGGTATGACGGTGGCCATGGTGGGAGACGGAATAAACGATTCCCCAGCCTTAGTTGCTGCAGACGTTGGAATGGCAATTGGCGCTGGTACAGACATAGCCATAGAAGCTGCTGACATAGTTCTCATCAAGAACACCTTGGAAGATGTAATCACAGCCATACACCTGTCCAAAAAGACAATGTCCCGTATTCGACTCAACTATGTTTGGGCACTCGGATACAATGTACTTGGCGTGCCTGTTGCTGCGGGGATTTTGTTCCCCTTCACCGGGGTCCGCTTACCCCCTTGGCTGGCTGGTGCTTGCATGGCTGCTTCGTCGATTAGCGTGGTTTGTTCTTCGCTCCTTTTGCAGTATTACAAGAAGCCTTTGAACCTGAGAATCAACAAGTAGCTTCATGGTCGAGGGATTAGCTTGCATTAGCAATTAATTAGTTGGTGAATATCATGAACCGGGAAATTTTCTGTAATTACAAGACTAATTTGCAATTCGATATAATTAGTCACCCTGCTTGAATCGAGAATCCCGTGCACTTACTGGGATTTAGCAATTGCTCCATCGAGAAAAGGTCTTGAATCTCAACTTTGTTTGCTATTGTTCTCAGTTTTGCCTTTTGTTTTGCTTTCTGTGTTCGTTCTTGTTTTCAGAAACAAAAACCATTGAAAAAGTGAGATAAGAGGCCTTCTCGGTGTTTCTTGAAAAGGATCCAAATATTTGTTGGAAAAGTGATTTATTATAACCATAGTTTTAGCAAAGTTAAGGTGGGTCCAAATGACAACGTGTTCGCTTTCATGAGGAGATAAATGAAAGGGTAAATTACATTGAACTGCCAAATAACCGTGGTCCGAGTTAGACGCGTCATACCGAACTGACCTGTGGTTTGCGGATTTGTTTGGCTCGGTCTAATGCAATTAACAGTTCTGTCCTTAGATTCTTACAAAATATATAACGATCCGACTTGGCTAACCATGGACTCTCTTTTGGTTTCAACGCTTGATTTAAAAAAATACACCTATGAAGGTGACATGGAGGCCAATGTGTGATTAAGCACTAATTCCCCCAAACATGGGCTATTAAAAAACCGGATTGATCTGGATCTTGTGCACTTTTTTTTTTTGTGGAAACGGCAACAAATTTATTAGTAATAAACTTGTTAAGGGTACATCAAGTATGGGGGAGAAGGGGAGGGAAATTTAACAAAGGGTTGAATGAAAACACCTGTTCAGACAAGCTCAAAACACTTGAGAGCTAAGTTCGAACCGTGTGCACTCTTACAAGTTAAAAACTTAAAAGAATAAAAAAAAGAAAAAGGTGTATGCATGCCAAATTTTTGACATGGTAAAAAATTAAAAATGACAGAAAGCTCCCCACCATGTAGCCAAACTTGATGCCAAATTTTGGCAAAGTTTTTTTTGGTTCAAATTTAACAAAAAATTGAATTTGTCAAATCTTAACCACCTCATCCAATCTAACTAAACTAATCCCCCTCCCTTGTCTCTTCTCTTATCGTTCCCGGATAAGAAAAGTACAAATCACTTGTAAAAAGAATCGAGCTTGATCTCATTAAAGGAGAAAAAATTTGGCTCAGTTCGTGCATAAGTTGAACACATATCTCTTCTATTATCGTTCCCGGATAAGAAAAGTACAAATCACTTGTAAGAACAATTGAGCTTGATCTCATTAAATGAGAAAAATTTTGGCTTGGCTCGTGCATAAGTTGAACACATATAAACAAGCCGAAGCTCGAACTCTTTAAGAAAAATTTAATAAAAAATAGTTTAAGTTACTTCACTAGTATATTACTAAATTTAAATAGGAAACTGATATTCGCGCTCCACTTTTTACTGATGGCGTTTCAATTTTAACGTGAAGTTTCATGAACAAAGTGAAGCGCCATCAGTACAAAGTGGAATGCGAATATCCATTTTCATTTAAATAAGTACGATTATATTAGAGTATTAAGGTTAATTTACTACATATATTGCACGATCGTACTCGAGTTGAATTTTGGCTAACATTCTAGCCAGAAAAAAGAGTGCGCGAATCCAATTCCTACACAGAGAGAGAGAGAGAGAGAGAGAGAGAGAGAGAGAGAGAGAGAGTACTCGAAGGATTAATAAACTTGTACCGGAGATTTTTAGAGCAACCAACTAGAGCAAAACAGACCTTACTCTCTCTCCTCGTTTCCAAGATATCAGACAATTCCTCTTTCTTTCTGTCTGTCTCGATCGATCAATAAGACTTGTCCATTACAGATCATGACAAGGTAAACTGACGAATCTACTTATCTTCAGATTCTATTCTACTCATTTCAACATTCATCTGACAAAGAGCAATAATATTTTGGTATGTTAAACGAGTTACTAATTTTTGCATTAGGGTTTTGAAAATAGGGCTGGAAAGTAGTATTGTCTAGAGTTTTTGCTATTCAGTGGCTGCAGTGCTAGGGTATATGGGTTTTCATAGAGTATCAAGAGGGTTGATGATGTGTAAATTTGGGACGAAAGAATCGACATAACGAGGTATGAAGCATGCGTAATGGGTTTTCAATTGCAATATTAGGGCACTGAGATAGGATTGGAAAATGAATAATTCGGGTTTGGGAGCAGGTTTTTTGTCGAGTCCGAGTTGTGGGTTTTTAGACCTTGAATCGCCGATTGCAAGGCATGATCAAACGCCACTGGGTCACGTATCTAATACCCCATCACCATCGTCGCCAAATGAAATCCTCAATGACAGGTATTGAAAATGACCTCCCCATTAGACTTATGGAAGCGAAGGGTTCGACCCAAAAAGGTTTCCTAGATTTTGGCAAAAGGAAGGCAGTTGCCTCCGTTGATGTTGGAAATAATAATGGTAACAGCAGTAGTGAAGAAGGGGAAGAAGATGAGCCTGGTTATGCCGAGGATGGGAATGGCGAGTATTGCAGTGGTGCAAAGGGTAAAAAGGGGTCTCCCTGGCAACGAATGAAATGGACCGATGATATTGTTAGGCTTTTAATTGCGGTGGTTGCTCGTGTTGGTGACGATGGTACTCTTGATGGTGTAGAAGGGCCAAAGAGGAAATCTGGGGTTTTGCAGAAGAAAGGGAAATGGAAAATGGTCTCGAAACTAATGATTGGTAAGGGTTGTTATGTTTCGCCCCAGCAGTGTGAAGACAAGTTTAATGACTTGAACAAGAGGTACAAGAAGTTGAATGACATTCTTGGGAGGGGAACTTCGTGTAGGGTAGTGGAAGACCCCACTCTCATGGACTCCATGCCGAATCTCTCAACCAAGATGAAGGAGGATGTAAGAAAGATATTGAACTCAAAGCACCTGTTTTACCAGGAAATGTGCGCTTATCATAACGGAAAAATGATACCCAATTGTGATGATGTTGATTTGCAAGTTCATTCTCTACCTCTTGTGAGATGCTCAAAGGACACTAACGGTGAAGAGGAAGAAGCTGAGGAAAATGATGAAAGTGACGATGAAGATGATGAATCAGAAAATGAGGAGAATGACGATGTCAATGAAGATAGGGTCAGGGTGGGGGAGCAAAAGAAGCCAAATGAAGAGGATAGTAGTTTTGGGCCCCATCCTAGTGCACTAAGTGGTTTTGAAGCTGAAATGGCTGAGATTTTCCAAGATTCCACAAAGTCCCTGTGGGAGAGGAGACAGTGGATTGGAAAAAAGACGGTGCAACTTCAGGAGCAAAGGGTATGCATCGAAGCAGAAGCTTTTGAGTTGGAGAAGCAGTGCTTTAAGTGGCGGAGATTCTGCAGCAAGAAAGAGAGGGAGCTAGAGAGATCAAGGCTGGAGAATGAGAGGATGATGCTAGTGAACGAACGAATGGGATTGGAACTGAAGCAGAAGGAATGGGAGATAAATTTGAAGAGGTCAGAGGCATCTTTGGATCCTAGTTCTATTGATATACTGCAAAGAAGAGATCAGATTGATTTGGGTAGGCATCCGTAGCTCCTCCAAAAGTGGTCGATAATTTACTGCTGGTGTCTTGAAGATAGTCGGCCAATTTTTTGCTGGGCAAACCATGCATGCAGATGACTTGTTTTTTATATTTTTAAGAATTATTTGTAGGAGTAAATGAAAGTATGAAACTATGAATGATGGGTTGTTGCCGTGCTGGTTCTTGAAGTTGAGATAGTAGCATCAGGTTCTTCTTTCTAGTTTTTTTTCTTTTACGAACTCCTAACATGTATAACTTGTCCTGACCATGTAAGATTTCTTGTTGTGGTTAAGTATTTTGGAACAGAGTGGGGACAAATTTTTCATGCAAACACCTTATAATTGCATCCATCCGTGCTGAGCAAAAAAAAAAAAAATTGCATCCATCCGTTTCTGTGTTTATGGTTCACAAAGGCCTATGTTTTCTATTGCATTGTTTTCCTTTAATGAGCATGAACCATGTCGTGTAGATTAATCTGCTTTCTTGCGGAAGATCGATGCCACGGAAGTTCATAACCCCGTGAACTAGTTTCGGATCTTATGCTTTTGATGGGTTTTATTATAGGATACATCACATCTGATCTAAATTCATAGGGACATTTACTTTGGGCAAGTTCTATGGAGAGAATATGATCTTCGTTATTTATAAGAGATTGAATGCTATCTTCAATGCAGGAGTTAGAATGTGCGAGGTTATTTCTTTGCTATCAGTGCTGAGGAGCGCCAATTTGAGTCAGTTCATCCAACTGCATCCTCATTTCCTGCTAAAAATCTTCACACTTGTGTTTATTTTTGTTTCTTTAATCCTGCAGTTGATGATTGATTATTTGGGTTCTTCAGTCTAGTTCACAAAGTAGAACACGGGAATAAGTTCCTGAAAATCCTGATTTGTGCATCAGTTTACTTTTTGTACACATCCCTATGAAGCTCTGACACACTTATGTGATTGCTGTATCGATGGCGGACATGTCGGGACACACAGGAATACGTATGGAAATAAGTTTTACAGGTCGGGGACATGCGTGTGTCTCAAGTGAGATACGTATGGGGTCACAGTGTGGTGTCACTTCTTGATGTAAAATAACATATTTCAAGAGTCAAAATTTATTACAAACTTGTCACCTATGCCTTGTAGTTTGTCTTTCTAATACATATCTTAATTGTGTAGGACTTGTGTTTCTTTTTTCTGTTGTGCTAAGTTGGTCTTCGTTTTCAATACTTTGGTGTCTGCAGATAATTATCGTAAAAAATATGTATGTCATTTTTATTGTGTCCCTCGCTGCGTTCGCATCCCTATTAAGTTACAATAATCGTGTCAGTTCGTGTGTCCGCATCCGTTTCGTGCTTCTTAGTACACACTACTTACCATAGTCAATGAAAGTACTTGAGATCTGTTCACTGAGAACTTCTCCAATATCCACTTTGCCTTATCGGCGGGGTTCTTGAGCTTCTACTGATGTCTAATATGCTCAGTTTATGTGTGGTTTCTGTGAAATTTTTGAAGCCTGCTTAAGTTGACTCTTTGCATCATGGGACATTGGTTGTTCTAGTTGTTTTGGATACCTTTCATTCCTTTTCAATCTTTTTCTTTTAAAATCCCTGATAGAATCCTAAATTCAATTGTTTTTTTCTGGGGGGGGATCTTTCTCACTTGTGTTCCTTTGAAGTTCCATGGCTCTGCTATATAGCGTGGAGTATGAGATACTAAATAGCTCTTCCCTAGCCACGACGAAGGGACTCCAGACCTGCGCCCGATCCCGTGAGGGACCAATCACTCATAAGTTTTTCGCCCCTCCACCAAGGGCTAGTGGGTCACAAGAGGGTTGCAAGGCAAAGGGGGCCGTAAGCTCCTCGTCTCAGACCTCAAACCTTCTGCCTTCTGAACTCAAAACCTTGTAGGAGTGACCGGATCGCCGCCGTTATGCTACCACCCCGGTGGTAGGGCAGGATGTAGTTACCCCTATTTGAAATCGTTATTTGTGACACAGCTATATTTTACGCTATCTTATTTTCCAGGGGCAGAGGTAGCTGAGGGCGATCCCGTTTCTTTCTTTTTTTAATTTCAATTCAGATAGAAAAATAATAAAGCCAATCCCTTGATCTCCATTACAGCTCGATCTACTTAGCAGAAATACAGAGCACGTGCGGACATGTGCTCAAGCTCCCTATATATGGAGTAAAACTGAAGGCTTTTTTTTTTTTCTAAATCAATAAATCCAAGGACACATACATTTTTACACATATCTTGCACATACACTTTTATGGGGCCCACCTCAGGTCCTACCAATATGATCCGAATCGCTCATTATTTTTAAAATAATGTTTTAAGAGTTTCTGTAAAAAATCAACTCGATAGGATATCGGTAAGGGCTTTTTTAGAAATCGCAGGGCGAATCAGACTGTTTCACCCTATGATTTCTGAAAAAGCCCTTATCGATATCCTATCGAGTTGATTTTTTACAGAAACTCTTAAAAAATTATTTTAAAAATAATGAGCGGTTCGGATCATATTGGTGGGATCCGAGATGGGCCCCATAAAAGTGTATGTGCAAGATATGTGTAAAAATGTATGTGCAAGTAGCATGACTGCTGATTTTTCAGCTTTTTGCAATAAACAGTATTAGAGCATCCGTAGTGTAATAATTAAAAGTGAATAATCAAAGCTTGTCACGTCAGCTTTTGATTATTCATTTAGAGGATTGCTAAAGTTAGCAATGTGAAGTCCCACATTGTTACTTTTGATTATTCAAATGCCCAAATTTGATTATTGGTTAAGATGTTGCTAACTTTGATTATTATAATGTGAGCACTTTTTAAAGCGCACATTGCTAACTTTAGCAATCTTTTAATTTTGATTATTACATTGTGGATGCTCTTAGGCCATCCACAGTGGTATAATCAAAAAAGGATAACCAAAAGTTGACACATCAGCTTTTGATTATTCATTTAAGAGGTTGTTAAGCTTAACAATATTGAGTTTCACAATGGTCACTTCTAGTCCATAACCAAAATAAAGGGTCCACTACAATCTCTCTCTCTCTCTCTCTCTCTCTCTCTCTCTCCCTCTGTTTCTCGCCATTCACTTCCCTCCATTTACTTTTTTTTAAGGCAAAAATATATCGATTCCCTCTTTTAATTTTGGAAAAAAAATCAGTGATTTTCTTACCTCCTATTATGATTTTTTTTTTTCACTTTTGGAGTGAAAGAAAAAGAAATAGTTTTTGGGTGAAGTGAAAAAGATATAGAGTAGGCGAAGAAGAAAATATCAGTTGAAACACGTGTGTTGTAAGGACCCGTATTTTACGGATATTATTTGAAAGTTTTATAAATGTTAGAAATTGAGAAAAATGTGAAAATTTATTGAGTTTATTTGAATTGGGGTTAATGTGATAGAGTTATAAGTGGAAGGGGTGCTAGTGTGATGTGTATATGTATGAGTATATATATAGGAGTGTGTGTGGTGTAGAGAAATAATTTCCCAAAACACACACACACCCCACGCCTCTCTCTCCCTTCGGCTCTCTCCTCTCTCTCTCACCCTCTCATCCAAAAATTCCACTTCAAGTTCAAAACCCACCAAGATCCTTCACCAAATCATCATCCTCTCGGGCTCTCGACCTTGGGTTTTGTTGGAGCAAGCTCGGAGAGGAGTATTTTCAGAGGATTTCGAATTCAAAAGCTAGGGCTCGATCAATCTCGTTGGGTTCCGTTCTCAAAGTCGAGGTAGGAATTTCTAACTTTCTCCATATGTTTATGAGTTGATTCGATGTCCAAAACTTGCTTTGGATCGTTGTTTGGAAGCCTTGTGATCGCCCTTGAAATCTGTCAAAAACGTGCTGAAAAACCCAGGTGCTACATGTAGCACCCTTTTTCTGCTACATGTAGCAAACCCAGATTTCTTGATTCTGTTCGCTGGCTACATGTAGCGCCCTTAACCCTGCTACATGTAGCAAACGCAGATTTCTTTGATTTTGTTCGCTGGCTACATGTAGCACCCTTTTTCTGCTACATGTACCAAAACCCAGATTTTACGTTCTGTTCGCTGGCTACATGTAGCACATTTTTCTGCTACATGTACCAAACAGGAAATTTCTGAAAAGTTTCTCCCTTCATGGTTTGGACCCCCGAACACTTCTAATACCTTTTAAACACCTTCAAATCATCTCTAAGGTTGATTGCTCGCGTTCCAATGATTCGTTGATCATATCTACTCCTTTGGCTCTCGTTGTAATAAAGGAAAACATCGAATTAGGTGAATATGGCACTCGTACGTTATTTATGTATTTGGTTGATTGTAGTAGATGCTATGTCATGTCTCAATGAATAATGTAGACTTGTTAAGTGCTATGACGTGACGTGGTGATTGGTGATATGGAAAACGTCCCGTAGAATTGTTATTTTACATTATAGGCTATGTAAGGCATGTCGTGGGATGTATAGTTGGTTGATGTGGGTCTGTCTAATGGTCCGAGTGATAATAGGATAACTTGTAACCTCATGATTCGTCTCGTTGATCTTCTCATTGCTCCTCCCAGATTACTTGGCGCTCATTCTATAGGATTCTCGTATAGCTAGGATCTAGTGGGTGGTGTGTTGTAAAGTTATTTGCGGGTTCAGTACGTTACGTCGGGCATGGTGTTATACTTGAGAAAAACGTGTGAACTATGTATTTATTGATTTATGACATGGTTGATTATTTGTAATAAGATGGGATATGAATGACTGTTTGAGGTTACTGACACAACGAAAACTTGACACTACGGGTATCACCACGCGGTGGTGAGACGACCGGAATTGACACTACGGGTATCACCATGGACATTCGGTGAGACGACCGGAATATACAAATGAACGGGTATCACCATGGACATTCAGTGAGATGACCGGACCACGAGCGATACATGCGAAAACTCTGAATGATGATATATGATATGAAAGAGATATACATGGTTGACTTGCCGAGTTTTTGAAAGGAAAGGATCATGGTTTTGGTTAAAGGATTTTGACAAAAATCCTCCGGTATTCTTGAGCGAATCAACGGTTTCCGGTATTTGGGCACAAATCAACGGACTCCGGTATTCAAGCTCGAATCAACGGAGCTTGATCTGGTTTCGTAATACTTTACAATTTCTTTTTTTAAAATCAGAAGGGAAAGTCTTATGGAAAAAGGGTTCAATGAGGAACGAAATGGAAACGAGATAGATTGTGGTGTTGTATGAGAAACGACGAGTTGATTGAGGATTGATTATTGGTTGATGTAGACTGATGCGAGTTTATTAATGTTGTTAGTTTGATATGTGAATAGCTAGGAATGCTTATAAGACGTCTAGAACCCCATAGTCGTAATCCGCTTGTTCGTTGTGGTAAGCCTTTGTTTCTTGCGTTCGCTTATTGAATTCACTCACTCTTAGTGCATGTTTCTTCGCATTTTCATATAGTTTGAGTTTAGAATTCTCTACTGGGCTAGTGTAGCTCAACCTATCAATTTCAGGTACATCTCAAGGATCTTGACGCGGAGTTCATGGTGTGCATGCTTGATCTCATATCTTTGATAGCTGTCATAGAGAAGTGGTCTCATCATCTCTTGCATGATCTTTTGAAAGATGTAATCGTAAATCCATTTGAATTCTTTAACTTTAGATATTATGTAATCTCTAAATTTATCGTCTTTAACTAACTATGGAAATTGGACCTCAGTGCCAATGTTGTAAATCTTTAAACTTGGGGATTCGGTTTTGTAAATGATCCTTTGGGAACTCTCTTTTGGGTATTATCTGTATGATGTGAGAATCATTTATTGAAATGGATTATTTATTTAGTTGAAAATCGAGGGCGTGACATGTGTATACAAATTTTGGAACTAATTAACTTATGTGGTGCGTTCACAAATTTTGATTATTGAAAAAGGTTGCTAATTTTGGTTATCCAAAGCTCAAAATTTGATTATTTCTAAGGATGTTGCTAAGTTTGATTATACCATTGTGAGCCATTTTTTGCACCAACGTTGTTAACTTTAAAAACAATTGACTTTTGATTATACCACTGTGGATGGCCTTAGCTTTTACTACAGCTTAATGATAATTTCACAGCTCTAGTAAACATGTTTATCTATCTACTTGTACAAAAATCTAAAATCAAGAATTTGAAGCTATAATCTAAAATTAATACCCACAGCTATCACAAACATGGCCTATATATTGTGGTTGTATGTTAGTACCATGTGAGTCATGTTTAATATATTGGCGAAATATTTTCTCACTGACGTGTGTTTTTGCCAATACAGATGTGACAATTCTCCTCGAATCCAAAAGATGGCCACCAACATCACTCTTGAGATTATGTTTTTTTTTATTAAAATGTATGGTATTGTTGGTTCTCAATTTTGCAGTTTCAGCATGTCGTTTGTGACATTTGTTATTCGAGTATAATTCATTATTTATCGATAATTAATTTATAATACATTGAGTTATTTTTGAGATTAATTAACTTTTTTTTTTTTGGATTCTAGTCAAAATGTTTCATATAAAAATTCAATAAGTTCTTAAAAAATAAAAAAAATAACAATAACAATAATTAATTTAAGACAAAAGGTTTGGTAGTTTGCCCTACCTTTAATTTGACTTATCAAACAAAGGGAACCTCCAATTTAAGTACTCCTATTTTATAACCATGCGTAGTCAAACTTGGATTGCCGGACCCCATAAAAGGGGAATTCCATTTCCCTCCTTCCAATTGTAATGGACGATGAAATTTCCACGCAGAATCATACACAGCTTTTTACTACTATTCCTATTTCTATTTCCCATCCCTTTCAGAAACAAAAAACCCCCTGCGTGGCTGCGTCCAAACACCCCCACATGTCCAATATCTCCTCCTTTTCCCACCATGGCACGTTTGGCACCATCCGATTTAACTTTACTTAATTACTTTCCCCACTTGGGTTATTTGGCATTTTAATTAAGCCAAATAGCTTTTTTCCCTTATTTTTAAAAATAGTATTTGTTAATTTTTTTGAATATTATTGCTTATTCATGATGAGACGAATCTAAAAAATTTAAAATTACGATTAAAACCCAATTTTTTTTTGAATAAACACAAAAATAAGCCAATTTTTACGTCTTTATTAAAAAAAATTGGATTTTTATTGTAATTTTTTACTCATTTTTAGATTCCTCTCATCATGAAGAAGCAATAATCCTAAAAAAATCGACGAAAAACTAACAAATGCGATTTTTTTTAATAAGGACAAAAATGCTTTATGGCTTAATTAAAATTCCAAAAGACCCCTATTATTTGGCTTAACTTAATTGTTGAACTATTTTGGAAAATATTTCTTTCTCTTTTATGAATTTTGTTAGTTAGAGTTAAATTTTTTAGGTTCATTGATTTATCTAAAAAGTTACAAATTATGATAAAAAGATTCAACGATCATCACATCTTCCAAACCCCATAGCGTCGTGTGCTAAATTAGTACTCTTTATCTAATTTTATTCTCTAATGGATCTTTTTGCAGGCGCTGAAAATGAGTGATGTTTATACTCCGTATCATTTATGTGCTGTGTTGTTTTTGTTTATTGGTTCTAGTTATCTCTCCCTTGATGTGCCTAGTGTACTTTCATATTATCAATGAATTTCGTTCTCTTCCTAATAAAAAAATAAGGCTCCGTTTGGAACTTAAGGAAAGAAAAAGAAAAGTGAATGGAAATTAGAAAAATGGGAGAGACAATTACTATTCATTAATTTTGAAATTTTTATTTTCTTCTCTCTTCTCTTCTAACCAAACAATAGAAAATAGATTTTTTTAATTTTCTCTTTCATTTTCTTAAGTTCCAAACAGAGCCTAAAGACATTTTTTAGCAATAATTTTGCCCAATCACACCACCACGATTTTTCACGAACAAGCAATCCCGTACACCCCATCACACAGTATCCTTCCCTACCTATAAAGTATCTTTATAGCGCATGCCCTTTATATCTCTCACCACCATTCGTTCGTTCAAACCCTCTCTCTCTCTTTCTCTCTCCTCGCATTTCCTCGTTCTTCTCTCCTCCGCGGCGCCTCCCTAGGCGAGCTGAACGCAGGTATGCTTTCTCTCTCCTATACTCTCTCTCTAAATTCAGCCATTTGGCCCGATCTGTTGTTGTTCTGTGATTTGGTTTTGTGTGGTCGATCTTTCTTCGCTCATTTTCCGTGATCCGAATGTGTTGTATTAAAACCGTCGTTAGAGTTTCAGATCTATTTGTTTTATTCTATTCCGTGATAGATCCGTTCATTTCTTTGCTTCGTTTGAAAAAAGGTTAGTTTTTTTGCTCGTATCTGGTTACGGTTCTTTGATGTTTATGTGTAGGTGTTCTTAGTTGGAGTGGTTGTGTTTTGGATCTGGCGAGACCTGGTTGTAGATCAATTCTCGATTAAAAATGCTGGGTACTCGTACTAAAGTGCACAAATCCAGACACAGATGTGTGTCCTGACCCCTCCGATTTTGTATGGGACTCATATATGCAGTGTGAGACCCACGTGCTCCGAACGGTTTCAGATACATCTGGGTCCGGATTTGTGCACTCCTGTCTGTGTGCGTAGCGTTGCTCATTTCGGATAGAGAAGTGGTAAAATCATTTTTTGGTTACTTATCATAAAACAGAAATCATTTTAGGTTGAATCAAACTCGGTCTCCAGTTGATCTGGAAGTTTGTAATTTATTGGTATTGGTTGTGATTTTTGTTTGGTACGATTCATTTTCTGTACATTTGGTGAAATCTTGGTTGATTGTTTATTGTTTGGGGTCAACCTCTGTCTAAGTGGATGTGTAAGTAGATCTAGTTGCGTTGAGACCATGTCAACCTTTCCGCTATCTTTTACTAAAATCTGAATGAATAGTTTCGTTTGATATCAAACAATTCAGTGGGAAAACTGAAATCTAGGTAAGAATTTGAGTGAAATCTTGGTGAGTGGCATTGTTGCAATTTTGGAAGTCACAAAATTGCCTTGATAAGTTTGAGAAGTCAACTTCATGTAGGTTATAGTAGAGGAATGGATGGATTTTGAAGGGTATTTTTTTCAAGCACTCAGGTTGAGTTTTAACTTTTAAATGTAGATTTGAGAGTGGGCTGAAGATTTTCTAACAATACTGCTGTTTTGTTAAAATTTCTGATTTACATAGTTCCTGTGCAATTGTAGTCCTCTACCTTTCCCGGGTTCGGTATTTGGTTGTTATGTTCATATCCTTTTACATGTAACGTATCTATCATTTTGGCTTCCAAAGCAGTTGCGAACTTGAGTGTTGATGCTGAAGTGGTTCCAAGTATTTACATTCTACTTATTAAAGAAATTGGAATCACCACCTGATTGAAAAGCTGAAACTGGCGTGTGGGGTGGGTGGTGGATGCTGGCTGTAGTATGTAATTTAGTATTGTTTTGGTTCACCTTCCCCTGTTGCTCATGTTATCTGCATGCATACTTTTTTCGTATCAAATGGGTTGTGTGGACTGATTAACGGGTCAAGCAATTTAATGGGTGATGACTTGATTGTGTAATGTAGTCATGATAGTATCGCGTTATGATGTCTTTTGGGCATTGGTTTTGTTTACCTCTCCCTGTTGCGCATGTTCTCTCGAGGCTCTATTTTGCTGACGTAGATGCTTTAACAATCCTTAATGTTGTGTGAAACCTGTAGGAGTTCTGCTTTGCAAGGCATAATGGCTGATCAGCATCAGCACCCAACTGTCATGCAGAAGGTAGCTGGCCAGCTACATCTGAGTTCCAATGCTCAAATGCGCTATGGAGGCTATCAGAAGCCTGCTCTTTACCAGAGACGCTTCTCATATGGGAATTACTCAAATGTTGCGCTTCAGTATCCTATGACTCAAATGTGTGGATCTACCAATGACCTGTCGTTGGTTGCTGCAAATGCTTCCCCTGTGTTTGTCCAAGCTCCGTCTGAGAAAGGCGCTGCTGCCTTTGCCATTGATTTTCTTATGGGCGGTGTTTCAGCTGCTGTGTCCAAAACTGCTGCTGCTCCTATTGAGCGTGTAAAGCTTTTGATCCAAAACCAGGAAGAGATGATTAAATCTGGTCGACTTTCTGAACCCTACAAGGGTATTGGAGAGTGCTTCAGTCGAACAATTAAAGAGGAAGGGTTTGGATCATTGTGGAGAGGGAACACGGCTAATGTCATCCGTTATTTCCCCACTCAGGTTGGTTTTTCTTCTTTTTTGGTCTGTCTCAATTATAGCTTCTAGCGGCTGGTGCCCAGATAATGGTGGCAAGCATAGATATGTATTTATACGTATGTCTACAAACATATCTGCATTGAATGGTAGTATAATAATTTGCCGGTGAGACATTTCCTGGGATGGTGTTGTCAATCTGGTGGTGTATAACCAAACCTCTTTTGAAATAAATGGACGTACTCAGCTGACTCGGTTGCGTGATTAGTAAACTGCAATTACTTTTCTGCAACTGGGAGCAGCTGCAGATCTAGGTGTTTAAAGGGAAAAAACTTGAGCAGTCACTCTATGTTTTTAATTTGCGTCTTATACCTTTGTATGAAATCTAGTAAGTTAGTTACACTAAATCTGTCTATAATCTTGTTTGGCAGTCAGGTTATTTTAGGAAACTGAAATTTCTGTCTGTCTTCACCAAAATTGGTTTTTCTTTACTATTACAGTATAGATGTCCGTGTAGAGGTAGACAAGTGAGATGTGCAAAGGACTGCCTGCTTATTACTCTCTGAAATTTTCCACAGGCCCTGAACTTTGCATTCAAGGATTACTTTAAGAGGCTTTTCAACTTCAAGAAAGACCGTGATGGTTACTGGAAATGGTTTGCTGGTAACCTGGCATCCGGTGGTGCTGCTGGTGCTTCATCCCTACTCTTTGTGTATTCCCTTGATTACGCCCGAACCCGTCTTGCTAATGATGCCAAGTCTGCCAAGAAAGGAGGAGAGAGGCAGTTCAATGGCTTGGTTGATGTCTACAGGAAGACAATTGCATCAGATGGTGTTGCTGGTCTTTACCGTGGGTTCAACATTTCATGTGTCGGTATCATTGTGTATCGTGGACTGTACTTTGGACTGTATGACTCTATTAAGCCTGTGATCCTCACTGGAAACCTGCAGGTTAGTAAATCACTTTATGCCTTCATTGTTGTATATCTTCCATTCTTCTTACAAGTTGAAATGGTTTCGGTGGTTATTATCTGGTCTCCATGTGCATTGCTTACCCTTTGGATATAAGCTGGTGTAGAACTCTTTCTCCCGTATTGGATTGTAAACCATCATGCGCTTTTTGTTTGCGGTAAACTACTTTTGTTCTCGATACGGCACCTTTCTTCTCGACTTTTGAGTTTAAATTATGCTTTTCTGAAAAAAATGTTAGACATGACAAGAGTCTGCTTGTGATACATATTTCTTGCTTGCCGAATGGGACTAGTAAACCGAGCTTGCCAAACCGTTCTACTGATGTGGACGTAGACAAAGCATAAGTATAAAGTTTTGTTTGTAAATTGTCCATAACTTTTTTTTTTTTTTTCATTTGCTTGCAATGACGTTGCTCCCTTTAAGTTACTATATAATTTCTGTTGCTTTCAGCTAAACTGAATTTCATGTGTTTTTGCTATTTCCCCATTCCTTATTACGGACGAAGTTATGTTATTTCAGTGGAGTGATATACACTTCCCATTTGTACATTTGCACTCGCTTGTTTATGTTCAATGATGGGAACAAGTGAATTTGTAATCGGCTTTCGCTCTTCCATTTTTTGTGCACAATCTTGTCTATGTGAATGTACAACTTTGTTCTTTCATTTATGAAAGTCAAAATTCTGATTGTCATGCATGACTCAAAAAATAATACTAGTGCGCATATGAAAATCACTACCCATTAACAGATGAAAGGGCAACTTTCTGATTTCACATGTTGGAGATCAACAACAAAACGAAGACAAGAAAAAAGAATCAACAAGTAGAAAAGGGGGCGGTGGAAATCATTAGCTGTTTATTTGCAGGGGTGGTTTTAATATTGTACTATTACATACTAAGCTCCAACTGAGGCATTTTTGTGTGTTTTGATGATGATTTCAGGATAGTTTCTTTGCTAGCTTTGCTCTTGGTTGGGTGATCACAAATGGTGCTGGGCTTGCTTCCTACCCAATCGATACAGTCCGCAGAAGAATGATGATGACCTCTGGTGAAGCCGTCAAGTACAAGAGCTCGTTCGACGCCTTCTCTCAGATCCTCAAGAATGAGGGTGCCAAATCTCTGTTCAGGGGTGCCGGTGCCAACATCCTCCGTGCTGTTGCTGGCGCTGGTGTGCTTGCCGGTTATGACAAGCTCCAGGTGGTCGTCTTCGGAAAGAAGTACGGATCCGGCGGAGGCTAATTTGAGATCATCAACATTGCTCGGCCCTTCTTATTTATTTAGATGTTGATGAAAATCAGATTTTTGGAGTTATATTTTGAGGATTGTGTTCCAGTGCAATTTTTACTCGGTTTGAATAACCAGATTCGAGGGAGGTTTTATCTCCCAAACATTGTTATTTCTCGCTCAAGCGATTTTTGTTGTCGTGAAACTCAACGTAGGAGAGTTTACAATGACCGTTAAGGATTTTAAATTTTGGCTATTTACCATCAAATTTGGAGGATATCTTTGGTGCTTTGTTGTTTGAATTTGTTTCGGAAGTTTATGGAGCTGACGGCTCCTAATTCTCCCCTTCTCTCATTACTTGCCTCTTCTGGGACTAAATAAATCTGATGCACAGAGGTTTTATGGGTTTGAATGATTCTGGGAACCCTTTGGAGTTGTGATCGTGTTGTCCGTTGACTGAGATTATACTTGAGATTTGTTTGGGAAGAACAAATCTCAAGTGTTCAGCTGTGATTCTACTGTTTCTCTATATCGTTACATTTCATTATTATGTCTGCTGCTCACTGAAATGCCACTACCGTTGCCCTCATCTGAAGCTTTGGCTCCCCGGCGCTCAAAATGTCCAGATCTAGAAGGAGAAAAACGAGGAGAGAGTTTTGTCTTTTAGATTTGAATTTGTTCATTGATGCGGTGGATACAAATAAAGCTTTTACTTAAATTGAATCATAGTATGAGTAAGAATAGGTAGAGATGTGTTTGGTGGTTTGGTTAACAAAATCATGCATGTCCGCGCTATCCATGAAGTAAACCAAACGACAATAATCTAAATATGCTTCATACAAGGCAGCAACCACCACCGTCCTGGAACCGAACACCACCATTACCAGCTGCTATATAGCCGAAGCACCACCTTCTCCAGCTCCGAACAGCTGCTGGCGACACCATCAAACTACCAAGTCAACCGCACTGAGCCACGCTCCCGTGGAGAGAGCTAGTTAGACTTATCATACCCAAATCCTTTCCCGTGCTCCTTATATAAGTTATAAAATGTTACAGCGCGTTAACAAAGCATATTTGGACCCTTGAACGGAAAAAAATGGCTTCTGGCTGAAACCAGGGACTGCCACGATCGAACATCGCGGCCACGTACTAAACTTTCCAGCCACGTGTTTGAAGTTGCGTCCAGGTGCTAAAACATTCCGGCCAGTTGCTTAAATATTAGAGGAAAGTCCACTTTCACCCCCTGTGGTTATCGCCATGTGCGGATACACCCCATGTGGTTTAAAAGTGTGCACATAACCCCCAGTGGTTTTCAAATTGTGCGGATAGATCCCCTGCCGTCATGTTTTCCATCCATATTAACGGAAACAACGTTAAAAGACCGTTATACCCCCATCACATCCCTTGATTCTTCTTCTTTTTTAAATCTAACCACACCATCCCGTATACCAAAAATTGAATCCAAACCGTTGATATTGTAAATTTTGACGAGTATTACGTCTATGCCAAAATTCAAGTCAATCAAAAAATGAAAAGCTTATGGTCAAATCGATTTTGTTATGAAATTAAAATTTCAAATTTGAATTTACTACTCCCTCCGTCCTTTTATTACAGTCCAGTATTCCATTTTGGGTTGTCCCTTAATAAGTGTCCATTTTGTAAAGTTAGTGGGTAAAAGTTGGTGAATTGTCTATTTTGTCCCTAAAAGTAGATTCCATTTTGAAAAGTTAGTGAGTAAAAGTGTAATGATGATGGGTAAGTAGGGAAAGTGAAGGAAAAAGTTGATGTGAAATGTATAATGATGATGTCTTTTTAATAAGTTGGAGTTACGAAGCAGGACATTTAAAAAGGGACGGAGGGAGTAAAAATTAGATCACTGGGTTACTGATGGCTGATTAAGATGATTTTTTACAGAGATACTCTATTCTTTATTTAATACATTATGAACGACTCAGATTACATTCTAGAGGTGTGTGAGATACACCTCCGTTAATATGGATGGAAAGTATGACAGCAGGGGGTCTATCCGCACAATTTGAAAACCACAGGTGGTTATGTGCACACTTTTAAACCACATGGGGTGTATCCGCACATGGCGATAACCACAGGGGGTGAAAGTGGACTTTCCTCTAAATATTACGGCCAGGTGCTCAAACCTTGCGGTCACGAGCACGATTGTCCGAACAGTCGATAACAATGTCCGGACGGATATACCAGTTAGCTAAATTTCGTTTGCGAAAAGAATACTATATCAGTACATACATACATAGATGTAAATATATACCTCCGCATTTTGGACCCCTCTTGCGTCAAAAATAAATAAATGATATGAGCCGTTGATTTTGTTTAAAATGTTTTTTTTGGACATACGGTATACATGAGCGGGGTGTTAGTATGTTAGTCAACGAGAGATTCAGAGACTCTCCATAGTCCTAAACCCCAAACCTGCTCTTCGTGGAACTCGAACACGTTCAAAATGGTTTGGTTAAGATTCCTGTAAAAAAATCAACTTAATCGGATATAGTAAAGGCGTTTACAACCATCCAACATCGCTTCAGAGTCCAAAATCTGTATCTAGGCGCTGTATGTACATACTTTATGTACCTACAGCAGCTCTGTTTTGTTTCTGCCGTTTTCTGTTACGACAAAGCCATTTTTACAGTAGGCTTGGTACAAAGACAGTTGAGGAACGATAAGCTTCCTCCATCTGATGCTCAATCTCTTCCTCAGATCATTATCACCAATACCCCTCACAAACCCATCCTCCGTATCCTCTCTCTCCTCACTCCACACTCGCTCTCTCTTACCGCACAAAGACAAACCCAACAACTGGAACACAACCCACTCCTTGGTCCTCTCAAACCCCTTACTCTCTCTCTTAGAAACAAAATGCACTTCCATGACCCACTTGAAGCAAATCCAAGCCCAAATGACAACAACCGGCTTGATATCAGACGGGTTCGCTTCGAGCCGGTTGGTTGCCTTTTGTGCCATCTCAGAATCTGGTAATCGGGATTATTGTCAAAAGATATTGAGAAATACCCAGAACCCTAATGTGTTTTCTTGGAACGTAGCCATTAGAGGGTTTTCGGATAGCGAAGACCCGAAAGAATCTGTTCTGTTGTACAGAGATATGTTGAGAAGTGGTGGGACTAGGCCTGACAATTACACTTACCCTTTGTTGCTTAAATCTTGTGCTCGATTATCGTTGCGTTGGATTGGTCATGGAATTCTAGGGCATGTTATACAATTGGGTTTTGATTTGGATGTGTTTGTGCATAATGCGGTTATTCATATGTTGGTTTCATGTGGAGAATTAGATTTGGCACATAAGGTGTTTGGTGAAAGTTGTGTGAGGGATTTGGTTTCTTGGAATTCTTTGATTAATGGATATGTTCGTAGTGGGAAAGCGCATCAAGCATTGAGGATTTATAAAGAAATGGAGGCAGAGGGAATTCGACCAGATGAGGTTACAATGATTGGGGTGGTTTCGTCATGTGCCCAGTTAGAGAAGTTGGATCTTGGAAGAGAATTTCATCACTTTATTATGGAAAACGGATTGAATGTAACCATTCCACTTGCTAATGCGCTCATGGACATGTACGTGAAATGTGGGAATCTAGGGGAAGCATATTTGTTGTTTGAAAAGATGGAAAAGAAAACCGCGGTATCTTGGACTACGATGATTACAGGATATGCCAAATTTGGGCATTTGGAAGTTGCTCGGAGGCTTTTTGATGAAATGGAAGAGAAAGATGTTGTTCCGTGGAACGCCATGATAGGTGGTTATGTTCATGCCAAGCGTTGTAAGGAGGCATTGGCTCTGTTTCATGAGATGCAAGCTAGGAACTTGAAGCCAGATGAGGTGACTATGCTTCATTGCTTATCTGCTTGCTCACAACTAGGAGCACTTGATGTTGGAATATGGATTCATCGTTACATTGAGAGGCAAAAACTTTCTCTGAATGTTTCCTTAGGCACTGCTTTAGTGGACATGTATGCAAAGTGTGGTAATATTGCGAAGGCACTTCAAGTGTTTCATGAGATTCCAGAAAGAAATTCTTTGACTTGGACAGCAATAATTGGTGGTTTAGCCCTTCATGGGAATGCAAACGATGCCATATCCTACTTTTCGGAGATGGTTGACATTGGTTTGATGCCAGATGAGGTCACATTTCTTGGGCTGCTATCAGCTTGTTGTCATGGAGGTTTGGTTAAAGAGGGTCGTAAACATTTCGTCCAAATGTATTCCAGGTTTAACCTGTCCCCCAAGCTTAAACACTACTCTTGCATGGTTGACCTTCTTGGTAGGGCTGGTTTCTTGGAAGAGGCAGAGGAGCTTATTAAAAGCATGCCAATGGAGGCAGATGTTGCAGTGTGGGGGTCGTTGTTTTTCTCCTGTCGTGTTCACGGAAACATTGAAATGGGAGAAAGGGCAGCTGGAAAACTACTTGAGTTGGATCCTCATGACAGTGGAATTTATGTGTTGCTCGCGAATATGTATAGGGAGGCCAAAATGTGGGAGGAGGCTAGGAAAGTGAGGAAGATGATGGGAGAGAGAGGTGTGGAGAAAACTCCTGGTTGCAGCTCAATTGAGGTGAATGGTAGTGTTTTTGAGTTCATTGTTAGAGATAAGTCACACCCCCAATCGGAGCAGATTTTTGAATGCTTAGGTCAATTAACAAGACAGCTAGAGTTTGTTGGTTGTGGAACTGATATTCTTCCTCTTGGCTCTGAATCTTCGAATTTAATATGAAGAATCTGGTCATTGTTTTTCCTCATTTCCTGCCATATTCAAGATCCATTTCCAGATCATAAATCAGATTTGAAAGTTCATAGCTATTTGCTATGTAAAGGAATTCTTAGCCGCCATTTTTTTTTTGCTTCGGCTCTTTTACGTTGGAAATTTTCAGAATAATATTGTATCGTTGCGTCAGGAAGTGCAAGAAATGGGTTGCACAACACTCCTACGCAGGCATTGTCGAACGAACATATATAGTGGGTGTGTTCGGTAAGCGCGGATGTTTCTTTTCTCACATACTCAAGTATCTACCAGTAAATGACCCGAATACCTGAGTTATATAAAAAAAAAATACTACCAATAAAAGCACGCAGAATTATGCATACACGTTGAATTTGTATGTATAGATGTCGAAGGCCTCGGGAAAGATGAGTGTGTCCCAACACTCCTAATCATAAGTGAAGTTTGGCTTGGGCACTTTGGTGGATAACAGCCAGACTGTGTTTTATACTCCAGTACCTTTTTCTTTACTTTGGTAATTAACTGGCGTGCTTTGCTGACATGTTTGTCGACCAAAAGAATCGAGAATATGATTGTCCTACTCTTGCACGCCAGGTCTCTCTTCACTCTCCTTGTCATTAATCATTCTCTCTCTTCACTCTCCTTGTGATTAATCATTCTCTCTCTCCACATGCTTGACACAGCTTTTGCCATTGTCCATGGTTGTTGGGGCCGTTAAATAGAACGCGGTCGGTGATTGGTTAATACTGCGAGACTCATGATTGACAAGCTAAAACTTAGCATGATATGAAGCATGCATCCCGGTACGGCGCAACTTACATGCCAAAGGGTGGAGATGAACCCTGTGAATCTCGAACTTATTAGTCTATGAAAAATTGTCATTGTAAGTCAATGGCGCCTTAAATGAACCCTCTCAATTTTTCTTTTGAATAATAGGATTTATTGATGCAAGGAAGAAGTCCGAAGTACAAAAGTACTGGAGTAGTCCTTCGTCAACTTCATTTCTTTCAAAAAGTTTAGGAACACACTTTGACATAACTGTGTCTCGTGTTCGGAGTCGTTCAATATATACGAGCCCATATAGGATTCAGTTGTGTCCGGAGCCGTCTTTTTAGCATTGCGCCGATGGTGCAATCGATAATGCACTAAACGGAAAAGATTGCGTTGAAACAAATGCAGGACTGGCGTAAGTGATCTAATCAGTTGACTTTTGGGGAAATTACTAGACAGAGGAAGAAGGGGCATTTTATTATCAATTGATGGAGAGGTTATCACGAAATCGCTCCTTTCATGAAAAGGAAAAAAGTAATTTGGAATACATGGAGAACACAAGGTAAAAAACCTAATATGCCCCCACCCTAAAATCAGTTCTCTTTCCCCTTTCCCATGAGTACGTTGCCCACCTCCTCTCTCTATTTTTCTGCAAATCGAAGGCATTATTCACAGAGAATCCACTCTGAGCTCGATTCCTCCACCCCCACAGTAATGCATTTGATTTGCATACAGAAAATGGGTGACAGTAGGAGTCTTTCAAAGGAGTATTCAAAGGCATTATTCACATATTCGTTTGATTCCTCCACCCCCGAAGCCCTCCCACCCCCTGCTCCGCAACGGCGCCGCCTCCTCCTCCTCCGCCACAACCATATTTCTCCAGCTCGGAACTGGGGTGCCGGATCTCGATCTCCGACCCGTACTCACCAAGATGGCCCGCTTGAACTTCTAGTTCTGTAGCAGGAACGACGTCGTCGAAGCCATCGGCAAGCATCTCCTCTTCCAGATTGAGAAGTTGTGATCTATTAAGGGGCAAAATCGAACAGATTTGTTTGGGGTCGTACTGTAGTGGGTTCTCTCTGGACAAGAGAAGCTCTGTTGAACGAATCTGTTTGCCTAGTTTGTACCCAACTGTTCAAAATTTGGGCTTCAAACTGGTTTTTTTGGGAGTTGCCCCGTGTATGAACTTAAGTTGTCCCATGTATGAACCTAAGTTGCCTCGTGTATGAAAAGAGATTTGCAATAAGGGGAAAGTACAGGAAACAAAAGATAAAGAGGTGGAAGAAAGAACTGGGTTTTGGTTTTGGACCCATTGTGGGGAGGGAGAAAAGAGATTTTTGATTTTGTTATCTCTCTCTCTCATTTTATTTGGGTGTTGATTGATTCAAGGGATTCAATGGCCAGGGAGGAGGGTGATCATTGATCATTCAGTGACTGAGTTGCCCCTTAAGTAACTCCGTGTGTAACTTAAGTTGTTCTGTGTATAAACTTAAGTTGCATCGTATATAAACGTGTATGAATCTAAGTTGCTCCGTATATAAATCTAAGTTGCCCTATATATGCCCTTGAGTTGCCCCGTATATGCCCTTGAGTTGCTCTGTGTATGAACTTGAGTTGCCCCGTATATGAACGTGTATGAATCTAAATTGTCCCGTATATGAATCTAAGTTGCCCCGTATATGCCCTTGAGTTGCCCCGTGTATGAACTTTGAGTTGCCCCGTATATGAACGTGTATGAATCTAAATTGCCCCGTATATGAATCCAAGTTGCCCCGTATATGCCCTTGAGTTGCCCCGTGTATGAACTTGAGTTGCTCCGGATATGAACTTGTATGAATCTAAATTGCCCGTATATGAATCTAAGTTGCCCCGTATATGCCCTTGAGTTGCTCCATGTATGAACTTGAGTTGTCCTGTGTATGAACTTGAGTTGCCCCGTATATGAACGTGTATGAATCTAAATTGCCCCGTATATGAATCTAAGTTGCCCCGTATATGCCCTTGAGTTGCCCCGTGTATGAACTTGAGTTGCCCCGTATATGAACCTAAGTTGCCCCTAAGTTGTCCTGTGTATGAACCTTAAGTTGCCCCGTATATGAATGTGTATGAACCTAAGTTGCCTCGTATATGAACCTAAGTTGTCCCGTATATGAACCTAAGTCTCCCCACTCGAAGATCTGGTATATTCACTCGAAGATTATGCTTATGAACCGAAGTTGTCCCCTGTATGAACTTAAGTTATACCGTGTATGAATCTAAGTTACCCCCTAAGTTGCTCGTTGTATGAAAATAAGTTGCTCATTGTATGAAAATAAGTTGCTCTAAGTTGCTCGTTGTATGAAAATAAGTTACTCTAAGTTGCTCGTTGTATGAAAATAAGTTGTTCGTTGTATGAAAATAAGTTGCTCTTTCAATCCAAATAAATTGGTACCCGGGGGCTTAATTTGGTGCCTCCATGCCACAGAACGGCAACGTTTTGGTTAAAAATAATAATTCTTACATCCATTTGCAATCCTATGGAGTAGAAATGTGATTATGACAGATTTAGATACAAAATTTGATTATGTCTCTTTAGAATAATATGATCAGAATAATAAGATCTTCATATCCGTTCAAACGGATTAAAAATTAGAGCACTTAATTTTTTTAGACCGTTTATATATTAAAATATATGGTTAAAAAATTAAGTGCTCCAATTTTTAATCCATTTGAACGGGTATGAAGATCTTATTATTCTGATCATATTATTCTAAAGAGATATAATCAAATTTTGTCTCTAAATCTCTCATAATCACGTTTCTGCTCCATAGGATTGCAAATTGATGATTATGATTTTTTTTTTTAATCAAAACCGTGCCGTTTCAAGAGCCCGGGTGCAGTAGGGCCAGTCAGATAGAAAAGGGGTAATTTTGTCCTTGTATGTTAGAAAAACCATGTATTGACAATTAATTGTCTCCTTCCCATGACTTAAAATTTTTGAAAAAGTACATCATGGATTGGGAAATAATTGCCCCAGGGGCCACTGAAACCGAATTCCCCCTTGACTTTTTCACAAACTAGCAGCTCTCTCGGGGTTGCCTTTTTTTTAATGGCCTACTATGTGGGTAGTCCTTGCTTCTTTCTCATTTTTACTAAGTTACCCTTATCTCTTGAGTCACCTTTTTTATTTGAAGGGCAACTTGGTAATTTTAAGTGAATAAAAACAAAAAAAGAAGTGCCAATAGACAAAAGGCGAGCGTTAAAATCGTTTGCCTTACAAAAAAAAGAGGGTAAAGACTCGAGATAAAAATTCGCATTTAACATTGGTTGAACGGAACCACATGAAATAGACATATAATTAGATACTCTGTACAAGATATGAACAACAATACTTATTCAAAAAATACAAACAACAATGATCAAGGGAATCAAAAGAAAGGATGATGGAAATGATTCAAAACCGTGAATAATAAGTGCCCCCTCTGTACGGACTTTTTGGATCTGCCACTAGATACGGTCATATCTTACCATGTCCCGTGCACCGCATTACGTGGACCTTAGTATGATTCATGGGAGATAGACTATCTTCAACCACTGTTGCAATACAACATGAGACGGCAAAAAATACATTTCTAAAAATATCTGATCAACGTATCGATCATTATTATGAGTCCGATGGTGCCCCTCTTTGTTCGATTTTGAATTAATGCATAATAATATTCACGTCTAATCCAAATTACCATATGTTACGACAGCATTACAACAATAAATAACATTCCTTTTCTTAACAAGAGGAAATGGGACAAAAAGATAATGATATTTATCATATATAGTAGTTTAATGATTTTAAATCAATTCAAAATGTAGGTATGCCTTATTAATTCAAAATTCGAAAAAAAGTCAAAAAAATTAAAAAAAAAAGGCATTTATCTAATTAAATGCCATTACGTTGTCCAGCTAATCCTAATTCCTGGAATTACGACGTTACACCTCACTATACCTATATATAAAGGCCACCGGGTTAAGATAATTAAGCACCATCTAATCCTATCCCTAAACTACCCTTCTGAAAAATGACAAGAACCAAAGTGAACCTTGCATACATAGCCAACGATTCCGAAAGGAAGTCCACCTTCAAAAGAAGAAAGAAAGGCCTAATGAAGAAGGCGGAGGAGCTCAGCATCCTGTGCGCGGTCGATACGTGCGCAATCATTTTCAGCCCGTACGATCCCGAGCCAGACGTCTGGCCGTCGCCATTGGAAGTGCAACGCGTCATCGCGAAGCTCAGGAACATGTCCCCATTGGAACAGAACAGGAGAATGATGGATCAAAAGGATTTCATAAGCCAACAGCTCACAAGGGTAAGTGAGCAAATGGCTAAACAACAGAGGGAAATTCGGCACAAGGAGATGACCTATGTCATGTATGAGTGCTTGAAGGGCAAAGGGTTCGAGTATTTGAACATGTCTGATCTGAACGATCTAAATAACCTGTTGAGCCAAAACATAAGGGCTATTGAGAGGAGGATCAAACTTCTTGAAAAAAGGCATAATGGTGGTGAGTAAAGTGGGAAGTGGTGATCGAGGCGCGAGTGCTGGGAGTCGTAGTTTCATTTATTTCAATTTTAATATCACACAGGTTTTTTTTTTTAGTATCACACAGGTTTAATGTTGTTCATTTCTGCACTTTTGTCGTTTATTGCTTCGTTAGGTACAATTTGTTGTTGTTGTTGTTTTTATTGTTAGTGCTCGATTGTCGTTTTTCGATCACCACATTAATGCTATAATAATGAGTTTTATTATGTTTTTCTTCCTTATTGCCATTTCACATGAATGACATTCAAATGTTTAGCACAAAATAAGCGGCTTGAGTTAATGAAACGAAGACATTGAT
Organism: Rhododendron henanense subsp. lingbaoense; assembly: GCA_020567845.1. Taxonomy (NCBI): domain Eukaryota; kingdom Viridiplantae; phylum Streptophyta; class Magnoliopsida; order Ericales; family Ericaceae; genus Rhododendron; species Rhododendron henanense. Next base: position 34,412,909 of record CM036323.1, on the reverse strand, counting down.
ATGCCCCATTTTAAAACATCCAAAAGTCTACGCTCACCGCTCAACATCTCACCGTACGTCGAAAAGTGTTTTGAACGGTTCGGATTAATTTAAAAGACTAATCTAGGAAAGAGTTTAACTCTTATCTGACAGAGAAGAGTTTTTTTAAAATTCAGACCATTGATTGCCGAGACGGACGGTGAATGTTGAGCGATGGGTGTAAAAGGTGTTAAAAATAGAAGGATCATAAGAGAAAAGTATTGAAAGGAGAGAGAATCACTAGTGCAAAAATAAATACTTAAGCAGACAAAATTTTGCTTTCAACAAGAGTTGAATTTATTCCTAACCAACCTCAGCAGACACCCCCAACTTTGCCTTTTTTGCCGAATCAGATGGGTTTGGTGGTCTATTTCCTCTGATTTTCTATACCAAAGCCAACCACTTAATCTCTAATTCTAGGATTTGGTTTTATGATGTGGGGCCCGACCAGATTTAATGTGCCTGTAATATTACTTTCGAAAAGTGTGTTGGTCCACTTGGACTTTTCCTTTTCAATACAAAATTTGGCCAGGGAGGACACCAAATATCGTTAGTAAACGAATCAAGCTACTCAAACTCGAGTTCGTATTTGAGTTGTTAAGAGTTTATTTGAGATGGTATATATGTAAACTAGATAAATCAAGTATGACAATATTTTAGTCCCGTTAAAGCTTTAAACAAAACTTGAAAAAGTTACTACTCAGGTCATTGATCAGCTTATAATGCGGCGCAAAACTTAATTAAGCTCCTCTCGATCGGCTCGTGATCAGCTCAAATTAACGCTCGTTTCAGATCTCCTAATAACCAAGCCAAGATTGAAAAAGCTCGTCAAGATTTCAAATTAAGCTTCAATTAATAATCCACGACGGACTCATTCGACTCATCTATCATTAATTGTTAGGTCAAATAAATTCTTTACAGAGGAATTGGTATAATAATGACGTGTTATTTGAATTATTATTAAGGTCTGTGGAAAAGTATATAGTAAGGTGGAATAAATTTATTGCAGTGATGATGTGTTTTACATAATCAACTAAGATGGGTTCAACTGATTTTCTGTGCACTGGATCATTGTTATTTTCATTTTTTATATATCAATATGTGGTACTCCATTTGGTAGTACTTATTAATCAAAATGTAAAAAATTATTGCATAAAGTCAAAACGATACCTATATAACTTGTGGAATAAATTTATTGCAGTGATGATACGTCACATATAAACTTCGATTACGATTCAATAGTAACCTATTGCATAGAATATTCAGATCTAACTATGTGTAGATTTATTGCAGTTTATAACTGCCATAGTCACAAAGATGCATGGACTATATCTCGATAACTAATTTTTGTGACACTAAATAAAATTGCTATAATCATTTTTTTTTTGTATAGCAATATGTGGTATTTATTTATTGCATAAAGTCAAAACGGCATCACCTATATTAACTTGTGGCAAAAAGATTCTCATATCATTTATTTATTTATCTATAAAAGGTTTGAAATTAAAAGTAGCAAACACTAGGTTAGTATTTTTGTTGTGCTAAAATAGGTAAAAGCTTCTACATAGCCAAACTTTTGTTGTGCTAAAATAGGTAAAAGCTTCTACATATCCAAACTTTGTCCAAAAAAAGGAAAAAGAAAGTGATTTCACTTATTTTCAATTCAAGTTTTCAGTCTCTCCCCTCCCACAACATCCGGCCATCCACCACCGTCCTCAGCCAGTAGCCACCACCTGACCTCTCTCCAAGGACTACACGTCCCACATTCGCCCTCCACTATTTGCAATCCCCCACCCTTTTTTGGTGACTCGCTCCTCCCCCTTTCAACAACTGCCACCAACCACGCTCTATTCCTTGTCTTCAATCGAAAACCTTTTTTTTTTTGCCCGAGCAAATACAAAGTTTTTATAGTTACAATAAATAAACAACAAAAACTTATCAACGTTTACCAAATAAAAGGCCGGGTGTTCACGAGACAAAAATTAAAAACTCATTTTACGAAAAAAAACAAACTCTACCGCTTCTCACAGTCCACGAAAGTCAACTATTAATTTCCTGCCTATTCTCACATACCATCACAATTCACATCGATCGGCTCATGAGTTCAATTTCATAGACCCATCACGATTCACGTCGTTTCACGAGTTCTACTTTGACGATCGAATCCGATCTATTTCAAATAGCTATTATTCCATAATATTTCTGGTTCAGGTCTGCACATCAAATTTTGTACTACCATTCTCTGGTCTTCATAAAAAAAAAAAGAGACAAATCCCAACACTTTTGCCATAAAAAAAAGGTTGCCAGGGAGTGAGTGTTTGGATACAAGTAGTTGATCTGCTTTAGAGCCTAGAACATATCGAAGAAGTAAACGACAAGCAACTGGCTAATCCCCTTTTCCATCCATTTCTCTCGTACTATAATAATAATAATAATCCCTTAACCGATGAACTCATGAACCCAAGAATGCGCTGCCAAACGACGACAGACAACATAGGTCCCCCACTTTAATTGGAGTACTATTTACAACTGAAATAAATTTGGAAGGGAACCTATACGTATATGATCATACTCCCTCCGTTCCAAAATAATAGTCCGGTTCGGTCTCCAATGCAACTTTTAAATTGTTAATATCTTTCAATCTATAATGAATTTTATGTGCAATATGGATCTCATATGATAGATCTCAATTAGTTCTATTATACGAAGTTTTTAAAATCTTTAAAGACATTATAGATTGAAAGATATTAACAATTTAAAAGTTGCATTGGAGACCGAACCGGACTATTATTTTGGAACGGAGGGAGTACTACTCTACTTAGACCTCGAGAGCGTCCGAATCAACTTACACGTATGTTGATTTATTTTGGGACTTGAAACTAACGATCGGGCGTAGGATTTTTTCGGTTGTCATGCTCCCGCGCAACGGATCCCTTCACATATTAAGATACGAGGCTCAGTTTGGATGGCGAAAATCTTGAGGAGGAAAGGAATGTGGATGTGATTCCTTATTTTTCGTGGAGGCTTGTCAGATTTGTAATGGTGTTTTTGGAAGTTCATTGATGCGTTTATAGTTGGTTGAAGTCTATCTGGTCTGGGTATTTGTTGTATTTTATTCTTAGCTAGCACTTAATCTCTTTTGGGACTGATGATTCTAAGTATGAATATGCAGCAGATCGCGAGTGCCGCTGTTTATGTGAAGCTCAACGTCTAAGTCGGGGTGATAAATGAGTATTAATATGCAACAGATCGTGAGCGCCGCTATTTGGGTCAGGCTAAACGTCTGAGTCGAGATGATAAACGTCGACTGTCTTGTATTTTTCTCATTTACTATAGATGATTAGTTTGGAATCATCCAAAAATTTTATAATAAATTTCGTTATGTAAGTACCATTGGTATTACTAATACTATAATCTTCTCCATTTTAACGAGTAAATATATATGCACCGCGACGCAGCAGATGGTTCCCCGCAGAACGGATTCCCCGTCTGTAACCCCTGCATAAAGTCGCCACCCCACACACACTCTCTGGAGCGAGAGCGAGAGAGAGAGGGAGAGAGAGAGATTCTCTCTCAATTTACCAGAGAGACTTTCAGAGAGAGAGAGAGAGAGAAAGCGAAAATTTAGAGAGAGAGAGAGACTTTCAGAGAGAGAGAAAGCGAAAGTTTAGAGAGAGAGAGAGAGAGAGAGAGAGCGAGTTGTTAGAGATGGCACATTCGTCTTCATCATCATAAGGTAAAGACGCTCCCCCGTTCAAAAAAGCGATCAATGTCGGTTCTCTTTAATCCTCTCTCTTTATTCTCTCTCAAGCAATCTATCCTTTTTCCGTATCAAATATACATTGCATGCCTATATATAATCTTAAACTTGTTTTTTTTTTCCGTACAATTTTGTTCTGCATCGCTCATGGATGGATCGAATCGAGTTCAATTGATCTCAATTGAGACAATTCGTTTGTCAAGGTCATATCTTTCTCCCTTTTAGAAAGGTCTGAGAGGAGAGGAGAGGAGGTTGATAGAAGTAATGTGATTGGAGGTATTTGTTTTGGATGTTAAAATGTGGTTTCTGTACCCTAATTGTGCTGTTTCTGCAATTAGGGTACATAAGAACAATGTTTTCATGAATAGATTGTGATTGTTAATTTCTCTCTTCTGTATTTCTGTCTCTAGTTATTTCACAGAAGAAGTACGTGCTGTTTCTAATTTATAAAGTTTATTCCCCGGCTAGTGGACGGTGGGTTTATGGTCCCCGAGATTAACAGAGGTTCGCGTAAATTGGCCCGAACATCTGGTTATCAAAAATAAATAAAATTTATAATGTTTATTAATCTCAAATCAATGATGGGTTCTGTTTGGCACCTAAATTGGATGGGCACCTGAATCAGACCATGGAGCTCCTAATGAAATTTGTTCTTGAGTCAATCTTCTCAGTCTTTATTGGCTCGAATCTCTTGATATTTTTTTGTTCGATGTTCTTGGTGAATTTTGGAGCACTGGGGTGAAATTAGCTGTAATTTGTCGAAAGTTGCAGTTTTGGTTTCTTTTCCGTGTAATTCAAATTTATTTCCTTTAGGTGTTATTTGAGAGATGAGGAAGGGGATGGGAGTAATGTAATTGGTGGAATTAGTTTCGAAATGAAATGTGGTTTCTTTTTTCGTGCATTGTGTTGCTCTTGTGATGTTTGGTTTCATTGGAAAATTTCGAGGAATGGATGATTAAGAAAATGTTACCTATTGTTTCATGATCCTTAATTTTGCTATTTTTCCCTGTACTTTTTCGCTTGTTATTTTCAGAAGCAAGTTTAGTGTTTTTTTTTTCCCTTTTGGGTAATTAAGTGTGTTAACGGAAAGCTCAAGATATACAAGAGGGCAATGCACGCCCCCAAGTGGGTATATTTATCTTTGAAGTTCTTGGTGAATCTTGAGACGTTGCGGTGAAATTAGCTGTAATATGTCACGGTGATGGAATGTCAATTAATTACAACTGATTAATATCTCTTCTTATTTTAGTGACCCTAATGACGTAAATTTCTAATATGGTGATTTTAGTTGTGTCCTGTTTGGTCCCACGAAAATAGTTTCACTTTGAATCTCTCGTGCAATGTTATTACATCTTATAATAGCTGCGAGGAGAAAGATGTTTTCAAACTTCGGAAACTGTTTGGACTTTCGATCCTTAGGCCATAGTTAATGCAAGAAGTGTGGTAAATTGAAGGCATTTGATCAAATCAAAGCAAACTAAGCCTTGTTTTGCATTCAAATGGTCAGTTATGTGAATCTTTTTCTGCCATTCTGCTATATCAAGGGTTATATGACCAGTTAAATTTATATATTGATATATTCTGTTGACCACATCATCCAAGTCAATTTAATTCTTTGATCGACCATTTGATCTAAGCCGTGCATGACTAAATCGTTCCTTGTTTCGCTACTGTGCATTTTCTAATACTTGGCTGTTTCATTACTTGATTAATTTGAGTTCTGAAAACATACTTTCTTTATAATTGATCAACCTGTTCGTGTATTTGCTCTGTGATGCTCAGAAAGATATAAAGCGATCAGAAATCTTTAATGAGCTGTTTCCCAGTCGTTCAGTGGATCTGAAGACTTGAATTTGCAGGAGAATCAGGTTTGCATCCACCGATTGGTTTTCATTTGTTTCACTGTTTCCTAAACGTAAAATGGTAGTGATTTTGATTCTCTCTGTCTTAACAGAAGGCTCGTTCAATATGAATTGGAACCCTCCAGTGGATGTTAGTTATGTAAACAATAGCTTTCCTTATAATTCAGCCGGAAGCTTTATCAATTTCTTCGAAGGCCTTGCATATGAGCATGTGAATTTCATTTTTTCTGATGCATTGCATGTTCAGGTACTTTCATCTCAAATTTCTATACTTTGATACAATCAAATTGAGTTTGGAGATTTGTGATGCCTTTGATCAGCAATTGTTCTATTGGTTTGGGGTTGCTTTGTGAGCAATGTAAAACTACATACCTATTACATGTCTTTAGAAAGTAATGTGTGTATTTGACCATTATTTGCGGCATTTTCTTTTTCTGTTGTATACTTGTATCCAAGATTTTGGATGTAAGATAGAATTCTATTGTATGAATATTATACGCAAATCACTGAATATTTACTTGCTCCTATTTGTGCAGGAGAGCATGTACCCTTGCATGCATACAAGTACGTACAAGTTTGGGTTATCAGAACCTGGGAGTCTTTCATATTATGACTATGGTGATGCTCATATGCTTAATGATCATGCACCAGCAATTGATGAATACAATAGGCATATGGAGACCTCTACACCAATGACTAGTGAACAGACTGTTGATATACGTAGGCAATGGGAGGGAAATTCAAGTGCAAATATGACTGCTAACCATGTAGAATGTAAGTTTTGAGTTCCATTTCGATGACGAATTTCCAATGAGTGCTGTTTGTGTTTGGCAATTATGCCTGTCTTGTTGGAACTCATCAAATGATATATGCTGCTACTAGAATGAGCGATCTTTGGTGGTATGGTATTTTCCCGAAACTTTTAGAATAGGTTTGTTAATCGATTATTGGCTGGTTTAATCCTTAAGGGCTGTTAAATTGTACGGATGATTCCCTTGCGACTGCTAGCACCTGAGCTTAGTATGTTGGAACCATGGAAGCTACTGATCTCATATCATATATCTGGTGCTCCTGAGCTTTGTATCAGAGCGGCTTTCGGAGGCTTTTGGACAAGATTGATTGATTGTCCTGTTGTTTGTGCCATAAGTGCACCTTATTTTCGTTTTAGTCCCAATGTGATGGATCCGTTGTTTACGTCTCCATATACGAGGGGTTGCACGTGTGGGAGTGTGTTAAAGTGTATCCCACATTGATTAATTATAACCTCCAAAACTAGTATGCGTCTGGGTGCCTTTCCATTCATTGCTAATTTTGAGTTGGATGCTATAACAGAATATAAATGTGAACTAAGAGGAGTTAAATCATAATGTTTCTGCATATTGCTAATTGTTTTCCAAGTCTTATGCAGGTAAAACTTTGGAACGTGAGAGAGCAAAGCATTGTGAAAACTATAAACTGATCCTCAAACGACATCTCTTGAATCTAGTATCCAACATAGCTATCCTTATTCCTTACCACCAAGTGCAAATCCCAATTCAAAATACATAGCCTCAATACTTTTGTCTCTTGAAAATTGCCAATCTAACCTAGATCAAGACCCACCTAACCAAGATCCTGTTACAAAATTACTAGCCATCAGTTTATCAACTACAGATATGGTGCTAACCCCCCTACCAAATGACATGGAAATCTTAAACGGGATTGTCCTATGAGGCTTTGAATAAAATGTTTAAAATCTCTTTCTTTTGTCGCTCTTGCTACCATTATTGTGTTCAGTTGTCACTAATCTTAAAATAGTTGCTGGCAGAAATTTGACGACTTACCATTTCTCAACTTAAATATTTTCATCATCCTTTTCAGGTCCTCGAGGTTATCATAATGCTCGGGATAATCAGGTGTGGTGCTCTCTCATTGCCATTCTAGTGTGAAACAAATTACTCCTGGATGCTTTCCTTGTGAAAGGCCATTTTTTGTGTTGAAAGTATCCTACACATGCCCAGGGCTTGTAGGTTAATCCATGTATGACCAATTTACATATTGGTAATGATAGCCCAGCTGTTACTCTCTTTTAGTCTGACAGATTTTAATGGGTAATAGATTAGTCACATAATGCCTGTGTGTAAGAGCGAGCAAAAGCGGGCAAGCTTCTTCCGACAAACTACTAAATTTCGCGAGAGCAAGGATTGAGAGTGAGAGTGTAGAGCGAAGATTCAAAGAGGGAGTGGAATGTCACAAAAGAATTATGCAGCTCAGGCTAATATCTAGGACTGTTTTGTTAACACTAGTAGCAAAATATGTCTGAATCTTCTGCTGGTTTTGTTGATATTCGTAGTTCAACATACCAGTTTTGTATTAAATTTGTGTTTATGCATTCCAATACAAGGTAGAAATAACAAGGTGAATAATCAATGCAGTTTCCCTTCTGTGTCTTGATGCAGGTGCAGCAGGTCGTTTGGCAAGACAATGTTGATCCTGACAACATGACTTATGAGGTTTGTTGCTAGAAAGTAATATGTTCTTATGTTTTGGCTTTTGGAGCCCTCATTTTTTATCTACAGTTTGATTTTATTTTCAGTTAAATTTTGGATGTTTGATTGAGTATTTTTTTATAAAATCGTACATGTTTTTGCTATCCTGAAGTGTTCTACTACTGGGTTAATGAAAACCTTGTACTTATCATGTGTCCATGGGTTATCATATTTATATACGTTACATTCAGGAAAGTAGCTGCAAATCCCTTGTTAGGATAAAATCTAATGCTTGCTAAAATAAAATCAGCTTCTTTTAAAACTAGAAGCTGTTATAGTGGTTGATTAATGGTAACAAAGATTTTGTTGCGAAGATACTGACGAGATAGTATTCCAATTGCAGGAGTTACTTGAGTTGGGTGAGGCAGTTGGAACTCAAAGCCGAGGTCTTTCCCAAGACCTTATCTCCATGCTTCCAGTCAAGAAGTTCAAGTGTGGCTTCTTCTCTAAGAAGAAATCAAAAAATGAGAGGTACCATTTAAGATTGTGAACCCTGTCATTCTATCATCCTCTTCTGTCAAGTTGCTATTTCTGAGGTCAGTTTTTATGTACTGAGAGATGTCCAACTTTCTGTCCATTGTTGTAACTTCGTTTTCTTTCACGACTTCTCAAAAGGCACTACGAAGAAGGGACTCCATTGTTCCGTACAATCCTGGAATTGAGACAAAATGATAAGGATTGACGTGGGATAAGGTGATCAATGAAAAGTTGACCAATTTACATAGTTAGTAGTACTTAGTACTGTCATGTCTATGGTTAACTAATTGTCGGGCATTCATTTTTGCTCAGCGTATAGTTATCTCCCTCTGTTCTGGGGATTTAGAATTATGATAAGTTAACTTTCCCCAATCTAAGCTGAAAACGGAATGAGCTCCTTCTTTGCTCGTTTGGACTGTGTGGCTTAACTACCTTGCCAGTGAGTAGAGGGATGAATGCTTTATGTTTATTTATGCGACTGTCCAGTTGAACACTTTAGTATCAGCATGAATTCTACTGTCAGTTTCCTTTGAGATGTGAAACATGTTCACCATCCTTCACCTTATAATATGGACTATAGAAAGTACATACTAGAGAATGCATGACTGAAACGAGTGTCACGTATTTAACTAATCATTTCTCAACAATTATCTCTCGGATAAAGTCGTCCTCAAATCTGTTTAGACTATTCTGTTGGTTCAAGTTGCGTCAATTTAGATGTTAGCAATTGGCTTCATTTTTCGTTGAGTCATTTTTGTGCACTTTGAGCTTATTTTGGATGTGAGCTCAAATTGAACCTTGTTGTCAGTGAAGCTATTCTCATAAATGTAGAAATTGGCTTACTAGATCCTGAACAACTCTACTACCTAACCCTCTCGTCAATAACTTATGACGAATAAAACTAATATAAGAAAATGACGAAGCAGAGCATTACAAGAAAGTGTCAACTATTTCTTCAGTTAGAAAATGTAGATGAGTCGTTTGATCAGTTTGTTTTTCGAATCTATCACCTAAGATTTCATTCAAGTCAAGCCCAATACAAACTGGTAAAGTAGAAATCAAATGAGCAAGAGAGAGAGAGGTAAGGTGCCCAATTTGTGTGAAAAACTGAAACTTGGCAAAAAGCGACCCAACAAATCCAGTAGTAATCAAGATCAAGACCCATAGCCTTTCTGGAGTATCAATTTTGCAATGCCTATTTCTATCTTGATTAGAAGTATGATTCGAGATTTTGATTTATCCTCATATACTCAAGTTCTGAAGATTTTTCCAGTCACCTAATTTGGTTGTTTAGCTTAGGTGAGAGAGTGTAAGATGCTCAGTAGTTAAGGCATTCAAGTTACAACTAGGCATTATAAGGGAAATAACACAAATCAATTAATATTCTTATTTTGTGTTTCAACCGGAAGGATCCTTGCGCTTAAGTTTTCATTTCTTTTGTCTTCCATTATGCCACCACTGCCTGCTTAATGCAGGCAGCTTTTTTTTGTTACCGGAACATTGATTAATTATGGCTGTTTTGGAGCCTTTGAATCTGATTCTCTATATCACCAAGCAATATCTTCTGATTTTCATCAGGAACTTTAATTTCTTTAATTTTGATTTTTTTTTCCCTTGTAAAAGAACAGGTGTGTAATTTGCCAGATGGAATACAAAAGAGGTGAGCGGCAGGTTGTTCTTCCATGCAAACATCTCTACCATGTTGGTTGTGGCACCAGATGGCTTACTATCAACAAGGTGAGCTACTGTCTGGAAGTTCTTTCACTATTTATTTTTTGTGTTTTGGGAAACAGAGACACTGACAAGTTTGAAACCATCCATCCTTTTCATGTCGTCTTTATTCTGGTGCAAATACAGTTTTAAAAATTTGAAAACATCTGTTTTGTGTTCCTGAAAAGGAGGTTGTTTTGTTTTCCAAAAACATTTTCCAGAAACTGTCTGCCAAACAAGTTTAATTTTCCGGAAAATGAAAATGAGTACCGAATAGTTCCTAGGAGAATGTTTTAACGGGGGAAAGTTTTTGTAAGTTGATAAACCCAAACAATAAGAAATTGACGGTACCTTGCTTTCTCAGGCTTGCCCCATTTGTTACACTGACGTGTTTGGAGCGGCATCAAAACAGTAAGAAATCATCGCCTTCCAGCATAAAGAGAGGTCTCTCCATTTGCTTTTGTGATTCCAAGTTTAGGTTTCATTTTCACACACAGAATATGTTTCGTTTTGTCCACGGTTTCTTTAACAGGTTTAGTTTTCGTATCATTAGCTTCTGTAATGAACGAAGGTCACGAACACAATAATGAATGTAGAGGTTGGAGTTTCTATTACTACTTTCAGTGGTTTTTCTGCTCATACTGGCTGTAAATTTCTCGGTCACATTTGATTAATAACGATATCATGGTAGATGACCAATACATGTTCCGAGTTAATTTTGGGGATAAACTGGGTAATGCCTTAAAACATTGGCTATCGTGTTCTCTCCTAGATTCCAGGTGGCCTTTCTGATGAAAATTTAAAGTATCGTATTTGTAGCATTGCATTTCCTCGTTCATTTTGAAAATGCAAATTGCCATTAAGTAGTTTAGAATTCGGGCTGTTCCAATCATTTTTGAGGGATCTGAGACAGATCCAAAATCATGCTGTATGCTCTGTCTGTGCACAGTTTATTGTACCCGTAGCAGCTCTCGATGGATTAAGAAAAGAAGAGTTTTGAATTTTAGTTTGTCAACAGAAAGGAAAATGAAGCAAAAAAAACTCCAATTTAGACACTCAAACGCATATTTCACGTGTTTCAAGACATATATTTGCCTAATTTGAATTTCCTATCTTTGCTGTTCCATTTTCCTACATCCCCAAATACTAAAAAAAAACTAACCATATATCTGTTGAATCAATAACTGATACGGTGGTTCAACTCTTGGGTCCATCTGGAGTTGTATCCAAATAGGAGTACATTTTTTTTTTTTGTTGTTTTTGAAATTATAAATAAGTGGTTCTATGGTCAATGGGGTTCGGGCCAGTTTATGAGCACCTTAACTAATCCTCTTCTCGATCTGGTTAAAGGCAGGCCATATTGCATTTGATAGATACCAAGGCTTGAAGTTGGTGTTGCGATTGTTTGGATAATGCAACTATTGCTGAGAATCCATGAATTTTTCCAATAACCTTCAATCATAAAGGATGATAATTTGAATGAAGTGATGGAAATGAATGAGGCAAGTGTTGGTTTGGCTAAATTGAATATTTTATGATAACTTCACTATCTAGCAATCCAAAAAACTATCCTTTTTTGGAATTATCTTATAATCCAAAAAAAACCCTTTTAAGGGAATGATTATTGTGGGCTTTTTTTTCACAATTATTGTTGCATTTGGATCTTGGATTTTGGAAGGAAAAGTACTTTTTACCTTCTTCTTTTTTTTTTTACCTGTGTAATGACAAGACTATAATTATGCCTTTTTTAGAAAAATTTCAAATTTTTTTTTTGGGTTTAAAATGCTAATGAATTTGAAATTAAAAGCTAATAAAATTTATCTCTTATTTTTGTCCCGTTAACATATCAGTTTGAATGGCATGGAACTTAAAGAGAGTAGAAATGGGATTGCGGTCTCCTTTATAACATCTGATTTTGAGCAAAAAATTAAAAAAAAAAATTCTAATTACGTTCCAATGCTGCAATCATAATCTTTGACTACGTACAATTGAGTAACTATTGCAATGAGAAAAATATGTTCTAAATTGTTGTGTATAAAAATAAAAAAAACATTTTAGAGATGCATCATCAACTAATGATAAAGGGAGTTGATTTTCACACATTCTTTTTTGTCACCCACACTTTTTTTTTTTTAAATTTGAATTTTTCTCAATACGCTTTGATGTTTGAAAAAGTGAGCTGGTGGAGGTTAATATAGTAAATTAACATGAATTAAAACAAAAAAAGAAGTGTGCATAGTAAAAAGAGAACAAAAATCACTACCCTTTCAATAAATTACAAAATATTGTCTGCAATTATTTTGAGCTGAACATGTTTCATAGCAAGTATTTTGCCATACGTGAAGAAATTTCAGAAGGAGAGAGAGAGAGAGAGAGAGAGAGAGAGAGAGAGAGGAGTGATGAAAAAAGAAATGTCAGAAGTGGGATTTGAACCCACGCCCTCTCACGAGGACCAGAACTTGAGTCTGGCGCCTTAGACCACTCGGCCATCCTGACCTCATTGTCCGATTTGCTGGTTTCATCAAATTTATATACTATGTACTCCGTGAAACATATACATCCACTAGTAAAATTAGTATTATCCTACTTCGTCCTTTTCAAATTTGGAATTGCAGTGAAGGAAAACACTCCATGATTCAAAAAATGGGAAAACACTCTTTATTTTTATCTAGTACTCGATCTATATGTGTGTCAGTATTTGTCTGTACATATTCTTATTTTAAAAAAACGTTCAAGGTTATTAGTAGAATTATGTACAAGGATTAACCGTCTAATTTATCCCAAAAATAAAGCTCGTGTTGGAGCGACCAGTACAAATTTGAGTTGCGGAATCAACATCGATAAAAAAAGAAGAAGCAAGGTTCTAATTAAGAATAAGTGTCAACACACTAAACCTACTAGAAACCATATAAAGTAACTTCTAATTAGTAAATCATTTGATGTTGAGTTGGTGGAACTCAATTAGAAGCTAAAAATGGATAAAGAGGGTTGGTGGAACTCAAAAGGCTAGCTTAAGGAGCTTGGAACTTGAATTTGATGTTGAGTTTTTCTAAGGCATACTAAGTTTTTAATGCTTGACACGTGTACTATTTCTCTTGAACTGCTAAAAATCATGATTTCTATTCATCACTTGAGAATTCTATGCCGTGTCTACAAAATTAATCAGGACATCATTAATTGTAACATTCTAGCATATAAACTAATACAAGCATTGTGGCACAAAAAATACATTTCTGTTTGATAAGTCTTAATTACACACAATTAAAATACTCCGTACTAGTTACTAAACTCATTATGGATGTTCTTAAATGAATCGAGGAATCGTAATGGCTTCTTTAGTAAACAATTGGAGGAGGTGGAGAGTTGAGATCCATTTGGTACCCGTCGTTCATAAGTTCACAACATTGGTACTCGTTCATATATAAAAATTAATCACGATATATGAGTCCAAGAAAATCCCACTTTTACAAGTTCAATACGCCATTGAATTCATGTGTGAAAAGGAGGCTTGAAATTAATAACTCACTTCTTTATTGGTAGAGGGAAGTGCATGGGTGTGAGAAGTTGCCATTTAAAAGTCAACATTCATATATGCTCCTCTTATTTCCTAAAAATGCATCTATATTATAAAATAGAATGGTTTCTATTAAAAATGTCTAGGTATATAAACGGGAGCAATCTCTACAACCGTTAGATCACTTCATGTTAACTTTGTTCCCATCGGATCATTTTTTTTAAGATACAGAGAATATTTATTCTCTTTTAATTAATAAATTCATATCTCTCTACCCTCACTTTTTAGGCAATGTATCTCTATGTAAATATTACCTTTTACGATCAAATAGAAAATATGTATATATCAAAATGGTAACTCACACTTTGTGGTGATTACAGTTATCGCATGGAGCACTTGGGAATAACGGATAATTAATTTAAGCTGAGACTATATTACATTCCAACGTGCCTTTAGGCACGGGCATCCGCTAGTTAATATATGATACCCCTGTAGTGTACATATGATTGTCATTTCACGGTAAATTTGATTATTTTTCTTAGTATATGGCAAAAAACATCAACCAACCTTAAAAGATCAATTTTAACTTGATTTCAGAATCCATCTACATTTAACTTAACGAGACATGTCACATGTCCACATTAATGAAAATATGAAGGATAAACCAGATAGTTTGGAAAATTAGAGGACGAAATCCTAAGTCAACCTTAGACTAGGATTTTTTTACAAGTAAGTCTTATATCTAGGACCCTAATTTACAATATTCTTTAATTAAAAGACCAATGTACAACGCCTTAACCTATTATTATTAGCAATATGGGTTTGATTTTGGCCTTTTGTCTCACATGGGTTCGTCAACTAGATGCAGCTGAATAGTGGACTCTCTCTCTCTCTCTCTCTCTGGGAAGGGGGAACTGAGCTGTAATGGTAGGTAGAAACTAGAAAGTAGAAAGGATCTAATAAATCAAGTTTACATGTTTTTTAGTGTTTTCGGTGTTAACAAACTATTTTTTTAGGCTTCTGGTGTTGACTCTTGCCTGATTCTATCTCAGATATACAAATATGAGAGAGAGAGAGAGAGTGAGTTCCTCAGATATGTATTAGCCTGTGAAATTAGCATTTATTTTGTAAATGGGCAAATGCATAACTATCGTTACATTTCTGAAGTAGTGTTATTAATCTGTAATAATAGTTTGAGACTTTGAGGACTCATAAAGCTGGTGAATTTGCCTTACAATTTAAGCAGGATTTTGTACACAAGATTGATCTCCAGTGCACCAACTATATCTATATGGATTCCTAATTAACCCCTACATTCTGATCGAGCACCCATTAACATAATCTTGCTTTCTTATTATGAATATTTGCGGAAGAACTGTCCAACTTCGGCAATTGCCAGTGTGAAAAGAGCATTGGTCTATGTAGTGGGCCTGATGGCGCGTTTATCGCCCGGTCAAAATTGAGGAATGGTTATTTGTGATGTCATTGATGGCACAAGCTCTTCAACTATTGCCGGCTCTAAGCTAATTAAAGCCAGTTAAGGTAATAAGGTGCCGTCACTTTATCGATGAATACTGAGATTAGATATATAAGTGACGCTTTTGAAATATTATAATGTACTATATTGTTTTAAGATTTTTTTCTTACTGATGAATGCTTGTATTTTATTTTAAAATTGATTCATATGTTTTATATGCCGGACTAGTCTTCAACTGATCAACTGTGGATTTAAAAATTAAAAAAAAATCGCCGGGCGGCCAAACATGAACGTTACGGAATTTAAAAACCAAAGGAAAGCAGGAATTAATTAAAAGACATACGTCTCCTTTTTGTGCGCCACAAATTCAATTTATTCGATTTGTCAACATGTAGAAAGATGTTAACTGAACATATAAGAAAATAAGTCACAAGTACTTGAATAAGAAAAAAAAGAAAAAGAAGAACAATAACAGCTATCAGCTATGGCTTCTTGAGCCTTCTTTGTTCTCCAAAGGCCAGCTTTATTCCTTGAGCTAATCATCCTTTTCCTTATTTTTCCAACAATAAATCTTTTCAATAATCTCTGAGCTGCAGGGAAAATATGGAAACAAATAAGATAATGCTGGTAAAGGGTGAATATACAAAACGTATTTCTGGAGCAGCAGAAAAATTGTAATACCAATCGTACTTACATGAAGAAAGGAGTCGCAACGGTTTCATTAGTCATTAGTAGACTGGAGGAGGTGGAGAGCTATAGTAGTATGGAGGTGGTGGCGATGGTGAGGGTGGTGGGGGTGATTTGTACACATAAGGAGGTGGGGGTGAGGGAGAAGGCGGTGGTGGAGACTTGTAAACATATGGCGGCGGGGGTGAGGGGGATGGTGGTGGCGGTGACTTGTATACATATGGAGGAGGAGGTGATGGGGATGGAGGAGGTGGGGATTTGTAGACATAAGGAGGTGGGGGTGAAGGAGATGGTGGAGGTGGCGATTTGTACACATAAGGAGGTGGTGGAGATGGAGATGGTGGTGGCGGAGATTTATAAACATAAGGTGGTGGAGGTGAAGGAGATGGTGGCGGCGGCGACTTGTATACATATGGAGGAGGTGGTGATGGAGATGGAGGAGGTGGAGACTTGTAAACATAAGGAGGCGGTGGTGATGGTGATGGTGGTGGTGGGGATTTATAAACGTATGGCGGTGGGGGTGATGGAGATGGTGGGGGTGGTGACTTGTAAACGTATGGAGGAGGAGGTGATGGAGAGGGTGGTGGTGGAGATTTGTAAACATAAGGAGGTGGTGGCGATGGCGATGGCGGTGGTGGGGATTTATAAACATATGGCGGTGGGGGTGATGGAGATGGTGGGGGTGGTGACTTGTAAACGTATGGAGGAGGAGGTGATGGAGAGGGTGGTGGTGGAGATTTGTAAACATAAGGAGGTGGCGGCGATGGAGATGGCGGTGGTGGAGATTTGTAGACGTAAGGTGGTGGAGGTGAAGGAGATGGTGGTGGTGGGGATTTATAAACGTATGGTGGAGGTGGCGATGGAGAAGGTGGCGGTGGGGATTTGTAGACATATGGAGGGGGCGGTGATGGAGATGGTGGGGGTGGTGACTTGTAAACGTATGGAGGAGGAGGTGATGGAGAGGGTGGTGGTGGAGATTTGTAAACATAAGGAGGTGGTGGCGATGGAGAAGGCGGAGGTGGAGATTTGTAGACATAAGGTGGTGGAGGTGATGGAGATGGCGGTGGTGGAGATTTGTAGACATATGGAGGGGGTGGCGATGGAGAAGGTGGAGGTGGAGATTTGTAGACATAAGGTGGTGGAGGTGAAGGAGACGGTGGAGGTGGAGATTTATAGACATACGGAGGTGGTGGTGATGGAGAAGGCGGTGGTGGGGATTTATAAACATATGGTGGTGGGGGTGATGGAGATGGTGGGGGGGGTGGTGACTTGTAAACGTATGGAGGAGGAGGTGATGGAGAGGGTGGTGGTGGAGATTTATAAATATAAGGAGGTGGTGGCGATGGAGAAGGCGGTGGTGGCGATTTGTAGACGTAAGGTGGTGGAGGTGAAGGAGATGGTGGTGGTGGGGATTTGTAGACATATGGTGGAGGTGGCGATGGAGAAGGTGGCGGTGGGGATTTGTAGACATATGGAGGGGGTGGTGATGGAGAAGGCGGTGGTGGAGATTTGTAAACATAAGGTGGTGGAGGTGAAGGAGACGGCGGTGGTGGGGATTTGTAGACATAAGGAGGTGGAGGTGACGGAGAAGGCGGTGGTGGGGATTTGTAGACATATGGCGGGGGTGGCGATGGAGAAGGGGGCGGTGGAGATTTGTAGATGTATGGAGGAGGAGGTGATGGGGATGGAGGTGGTGGAGACTTATAGACGTAGGGTGGCGGTGGGGAAGGAGACGGTGGAGGTGGAGACTTGTAAACATACGGAGGAGGCGGTGGTGATGCATAAGTGTATGGCTCATATTCGGCTGCTACAATATTGGCAGCTAACAAGCATATTGCCAAGGCACACAATAGTGCCCCAGCTGGCCAAGAATTTGCCATTTCCAGCAGCTTCAGTTGGCCACCAGAAAACTCTGCTATGTAAAACTCTGGTTTTTGTTTTGTGATTTTCCTAAGGGCAGTGCATAACCTTTATATAGTGATCCTTCCAATTAGTTAATGACTTGTTTAATTTAGTTCGAAGCTTCCTTTGTCTCAACAACTCCCTTACTATAAATATATTTTAAAAGCAAAATTCTCTGTTTGTCATTCAATTTTTGGATAGTTGGATCCCACAACTTTAGAGTCAAATGTAAAAGCTTAGAAACTTTCAATTGTATTAAGTATTCACAAGGGCTTGATTTGAACTTTCCTATTTGTTGACATTGGGGTCAGGCCTGGCAGCTGGATCCTGTTCGGACAAGCTCTCTTATTGAAGCTTTGAGCAAAATATTTTTAGCTATTAATATCTACAAAAACGTAATTTTTGGTCCACTACGAAAAGTCGTATCAATTTTTTTTTTGACAAAAATATGGTTTCAGACAAATTTTTTGTATTTTTTTTTAAATTTAACGAAATAATTGAGATCTTTAATCTGCCGTAAAGAAAGTTTAGAAAATTATGATACCCAAGGACTTTATTTTTACTAAAAAACTACTACATTTTGATTGTATACTATAAAATTTTGGGACGGAGAGAATAGTATCGAGGGCCTGCCTAGGAGCTATTCATGAAGAATAAGAATAAAGTAAAATTAAAAAAAGGAGCCGGTGTTGGGTACAACAAAGTACTAACTTTTAAAATTGATAGTTGGTTAAATTCAAATCATAAATTGCCACCAAACACCCATTCAACTTGTGGGTTTTTTTTTTTTTTTTTAAAAACTTATAAATTAGTATTATTTTTTCGCTAATGGAAAATGGTGGACAGGAGGAGGGGGCCGGGCGGCCAGGCGTAAAGATTCTTCCTTAATTGTGATCTTAAAGACTCTAGACCCGTGACGGATTCCCGAAAGAAACCGAACCCACCGGAGCCGAAGAAGGTAATAGGTTAATCATGGGATTCAATTTAACTTGTATAAACATGGGAGTATTTAGCAGACTGCTGTCTGATCACTTGATGTCAGAGTTGATTTGGTTCTGTTTGAACTGGAACGGATGTTGACGGACAAGAAGAGATGATTTCAATGACCCAAGATTACCGGGATGGGGATCCTGCTGACCTCAAAAGTTGGCATGTGTGTTGTCTCAAAAAAACGCCAGCGTTTTGGTGCAAGAAACTCCACCATTTTACGTCATGTTTGGTACCACATTAAATGGGCTAGTTTTTTTTTTTATGGCTTCTTGAAAAAAATTAGCACATTCCGACATCGATAAGGGCTATTTTAGAATTCGAAGGGCGCCCTTACAAATTCTGAAGCAGGCCTAACCGATATCGGATTGAGTTAATTTTTTATAGGAATCCATAAAAAGATATTTTAAGAATAACTTGAGGCTTGAATCATCTTTGTAGGACCGGTAATGGGCTCTACAAAAATAAGAAAAATCTTTAATTTGTTGCCCATTTAATGGGTACCAACCATAAAAGGGTGAAGTTTCTTGCACCAGAACGTTGGCTTTTCTTTTCTTTTTCTTTTTTTTTTTCCTTTTGGGATAACACACATGCTGACCTCAATTAAAGGTCGATCGCCCAGTCCAAGATTGCCCAATAACTTCACTCTCCGGTGCTTCACAGCTCCTTAATTATTTGTTAATATAGCTGTCATAGATCTAAATAATTTAGAATACACATTTTTTAAGGGTTGAGATGATGACATATTTCAAAGGTTAAGGCTGTCTTGAACCAATTATGTAACTAATTTAATTTTGCGGGAATCCTTTTCAAATTAAACACACCTACCAAAATTAAAATTCGTTTTAAAAATTGGGTCCAATTGAAACGCGTCTCCTTAATTAAAATTCTTCTTCTTTTTTATTTTTTATTTTTATTTTATCTTTCCTCCCATGAACATAGATCATTGAACGTACGTACGTAGAAGAGATCCCGCCATAGGATAGTATAAAAAAAAGAAGTTCGCAACATAACAATGATTTTATTTGAACCCAAAGTCCAAAACAATTTCTCTCCAATACCAAAATGCCCTTATCATCTATAGAATGGAATCCATTAAGGTAAATACGTGTTGGTTAGAGGATGAGTTTACGGTGGCAGGCACGGTGGCACAGCCGTCCATTGCGTTTTTGGACAGCTCGGATTTGGAGAGAGAAAAATGAGAGAGAAAGTGTTTGAGTGAGAAGAGAGGGAGGGTTTCAATCCGAGCCGTCCAAAAGTGTATTGGACGGTCCGGATGTACCGAGCGGGCACCACGTTGGATATACCCACCCGGCACCGAAAAATTTCTAGCAAACAGGACATTATGTTTGCAAACGGTTAAATTAAACAAAAAATTAAAGAGTAAAACCGATGATTGTCAACGTCACTAATTTCATGAGCTTATATAAAAACTGTCACGCTCACTCCGAACATGACCATTTTCCTCTCTCTCTATCTCTATCTCTTTCTCTCTCTCTCATTTAAATTCACGTTCACTGAAACAGGATGACGATTACTTATACGTTCATATGAGAAGCGCCCTTAGACACTTTTTTTTTCTTCGAGTAAATTGTAAACATTCATTTGAATTAAAACAGAAAAAAATGTGCAAATATAAATACGTATAGTTCAAAAACTAGAATAGGGATTGTTTTCCAAAACTTGTGTTTTACGGACCCGGGGGCTATGCTGCGCCAGAGAGGCAGCAGCCCCTACCCAGTGTACCAAAACGTTGCCGTTTTGGTGAAAAAAAATTCTCTCCCTTCCATTTGCAATTCTATGAAGCGGAAACGTGATTATGAGAGCCTTAGAGACAAAATTTGATTATGTCTCTTTAGAATAATATGATCAGAATAATAAGATCTTCACATCCGTTCAAACGGTTTAAAAATTGGAGCACTTAATTTTTTTAACAATATTTTTTAATATATAAACGGTCTCAAAAAATTAAGTGCTCAAATTTTCACTCCGTTTGAATCAGTGCAAAGATCTTATTATTCTTATCGTATTATTCTAAAGGGTCATAATTAATTTTTGTTTATAGGGCTCTCATAATCACATTTTTGGTCCACATGGTCCTAAATAAATAGCATATACTTAATATGAGAGCCCTAGAGATAAAAATAAATTACGATCTTTTAGAATAATATGATAAGAATAACAAGATCTTTGCACTGATTTAAACGGAGTGAAAATTTGAGCACTTAATTTTTTGAGACCGTTTATATATTAAAAAATATGGTTAAAAAATTAAGTGCTCCAATTTTTAATCCGTTTGAACGGGTGTGAAGATCTTATTTTTCTGATCATATTATTCTAAAGAGACATAATTAAATTTTGTCTCTAAGGCTCTCATAATCACGTTCTGCTCTATAGGATTGCAAACGGAAGGCTGGGATTTTTTTTCCCACCAAAACGGCAATGTTTTGGTACACTGGGTAGGGGCTGTTGCCTCCCTGGCGCAGCAGAGCCCCGGGTCCGTGTTTTACAAAAGTGGATTCTAAAGTGTTCAAATCAATTTCTTAGTAGCTTAAATAATCTTTAGCATAAAAAGCTACAAAAGTGGATTCTAAAGTGTTCAAATCAATTTCTTAGTAGCTTAAATAATCTTTAGCATAAAAAGCGTAAGTAGAAGCTGTATATGGTAAAATGGTGACACAGATTTCAATGGCTTACGATTATAATACCATTGTTCAGGAGAAGTTTTTGGGTGCAAATAGGGTATAGGACACATGGTACCTGAGCACGGATCTGAGCCGTCCAAACGTGTTTTGGACTGCCAGAATTTTTAGAGAGAGAGAGAGGGGAGAGAGTGTTCGACAGAGGGGAGAGAGAGTGTTCGGATTTGGGCGGATACGTGCTGGGTACTGTCACGTGGTACCCACTTTGCACCCAAAAACTTCTCATTGTTTACGGTCTGTAATACTCCCTCTGTCCGGATTTAATAGTCACTCGTTCAATTCTAACCGGATAAAAAATGAGTTATATCTTTAAATTGGTAATGAATTTTATATCCAATATGGATCTTGTTTGATAG
Source organism: Rhododendron henanense subsp. lingbaoense (assembly GCA_020567845.1). Lineage (NCBI taxonomy): Eukaryota > Viridiplantae > Streptophyta > Magnoliopsida > Ericales > Ericaceae > Rhododendron > Rhododendron henanense. The sequence goes on along the minus strand of CM036323.1, from coordinate 34,390,929 downwards.
ATCTCAATTAGTTCTATAAGACAATGTTTTCAAAATTACATAAAACATTATAAATTATAAGATATAATCGATTGAAAAATTACACGAACTCCCAAAAAAAGACTATTAAATCCGGACGGAGGGAGTAGATAATTGGGTTGACATTTTTTACATTTCTTTAGATTGACTTTTGTAACTCGAACTACCCGTAAATCGATCTTTTCGATAATGACATTTTGACGTGAAACAGTAATAAAGACTCTTTCTTTGCTAATCTCATCCATTCGAACGATTACTCAGTGCTCTTAGAGTAAGGCCAAGTGGCGCTTTAGGGCCGCCACCACTACACATTAATCACGTGAAATTCAAACAATTTGTGATGGGCCCCTCGTTTCGTGAATATATGGGATGGTGGAGCACCGCCGCTTGATATTCCAAGAGCAATTACTAATATTTTCTCCATCCATTACCTACTACGTACAATGAATTAAGCTAGCTTAATTAATTCAAATCTTTGACATGAACTTAGTTATTCCTTTCAACTACCTTCAAACAAGAACATTTCTTCTACGCTGTTAGCATTAGCCTAAGCCAGTATTATAAGTGCATGACGACCAACGTACCTACTCGATGACCATTTTTAAGATAAAAAAAAAGAAAGAAGATGTCTAGGTTCAAATCTTCTTGTTGTGAGCCATTTTTCTTCAATTTGGAAGAAAAATAAATTATGTATGTCCAAAAATGCGAACCCGATCAAGCTTCAGTTGGATCACCGTCTTACGATGACGCTTGAGCTGGATCACTGCCTGATGATGACCCAAGATCGCCCAATAACCTCTCTAGCTACTCTCTCTCCAGTGCTTCACAGCTCCTTATAATTTGTTAATCTTCCAACTTTCAAAAAGATCAAGTTTTGGATCACACTCAGTTTTGACTTCTTCATTTTATTTTAAGTTTTATCTTCTTCAATAATTAAATGCATGAATCGGTAACGAAAACAAACAATTTAATTATTTTTAATTAATCCCTTGCATGGCTGTCCTGTTGTTAGGTAAGGAAGATTCGAAGGCATGCTACCCACGTTATCCTTATAGTCAGCTAGAAATACATAAATACTAAAAAAGAGCTCTCCAAACACGTTTTCTGTCCTTCTGCATCTTTAGTATCATTTCCCATAACTATAACATGTTGCAGGGAGCAAGTCAAAATTTTCGCCTTTTAATGAACTATATTTCTCAAATATTAAACACCCACTAGATTTGAGAAAAAAACGAGTAAATTCATGTCGATCACTACTTTGGTTTGTCGTTTTTGGTGGAGTTAATTGCTTGCGGTTTTCCCGGGTTTCTGAAGCTTGGATCTTGTCCGGTGGGTGGGCGAGTGGCTGGCGCTATGCAGGCTCTGGAGGTGGCGATGGCTTCTCAGAGATTGTGGCTGCATGCCGTGGGTCAATGTGCGACGGTGCGGGTCTTGGGTCGGCAGAGGCTAGGGTTCTTGGGTTTTTAGGTTCTGGGCTTGGCCCATAGGTTTAAGTTCTTGGGTTTCAGACCATTTGGTGGTTCTGGACTTGGCCCATTAGATCGATAAATGTGGGTTTATCCCAATGAGTGTTTTCTTGGTTGACATCTTTGTCAATCACAATTTGTTTGTCAAAAAAGAAAAGAAAATCACCAATAGGTGTTGGAAAAGTCTCAACTGTACATATAGCAATTTACAATAGTTAACATTTCTATGTGGTACTATACTACTATTTCTATTTTTTTTTTTCTCGGCTATACTACTATTTCTATTGCCAATCAGGCACTGCCACATAAATATGTTGCGTAAATTATTGTGCTTATAGACTATTCCATAATCTCCATATGCCCCAATCATCGCATCCTTTTTGGTCTCTTCTATTCATGCTCGACAAACGTTGTATAAACCGAGACTCGAAATCGAGTACAGCAAAACTATTTATTCTTCCTTTTGAAAGTGCATGAATATTACTACTTACCACCTTCATTTGTTGTTCCAATGATCAGGTCAATTGTTTTTTTTTTTTTTTTAAATTTCTAAGCAAAAGAAATTTATTAATATTTGAATAAGGACATACAAAGATTAAAGGCACTCCGGCGAAGAAACGCCACCGAAGACCCGAAACACTTAGAAGGCAAGACGCCAATCATCGAAAGGAAAATTAAATGCCCACGCTACTAAAAACCCAAAACACAAAACCAAAGCACACAAACTGCACTACAACCTGCCAAACCAAACTGGAAAGAGAGGGCATCGCCCTTCGGGTTATCATTAATGTAGGGGTGGGCCAAAATAATTGAATGTGATAATACATTCAATTATTATCACATTGAAATGTTATCATCAAGTGCAATATTGCACTAGACAACCATTACGGGATTGTCCGTGTCTAAAGATGTCTAGTGCAATTGCTATAGTTAGCAATTTACAATAATATCCTTCATCTTTGAATGTGATATCCAAAGATGTCTAGGTTCAAATCTTGTGGTTGTGACCATTTTTCTTCTATTTGGAAGAAAAATAAATTATGTATGTCCAAAAACGTGAACCCGATCAAGCTTGAGTTGGATCAATTATTATCACATTGAAATGTTATCATCTAGCTTCAAAGGTTCGGGTTATCATCTAGTGCAATCCCGTGACGGTTGTCTCATTTCCTCCATATATACACACTCAAATGAGGATGAAGGATATCTAGTGCAATCCCGTAATGGTTGTCTCATTTCCTCCATTCGTAGACTGATACGATATCGTATTTTAATTAGGAAAAAGGTCATACGGGGTGTCTCTGTTATTCCAACAAACAACAAGGATGATCAATATAAATTGAATGATTGCCGATAAAAAAAAATATAAATTGAATGATACGATAGGAAAGTGGGAGAAAATTAAAAATAGAAAGAAAAAAGTAATTGATCGATCGAAGAAAAACTCGAATACCAAAGAGGAGTTTCATCCTCCCATGCATTCAAGATGTTTCTTCCCATATTTGAATTATTTGAGGATGGGCTAAAATAGCTGTCATTATATAGTGATTTTTTGGTCTTCCTGTACCTACCGTTACATTCATTCATACATGATATACATATCCAACTCTCTCTCTCCCCGCTATTTTATATAATTTTCTCTTCAGCTAGTATCGGTTCTTAGCTAAAGCTCAAGGTGCTGTCCCTTCAAGCCCCCAAAATTTTACGAATTCTAGAAGCCCTTTTTGTTTTGGTACCCATTGTACGTAAAAGGCTAAATATATTTTTTTGGAGAAAGAAGTTTTTCAAAATTCAAATTGAATGAGCCTTACCTTCGCTGAACTATATCACAAGAAAGGTTGAATGCATTATCCACCTTATCCCATTAAACATGATATTGAGAATAAAATTGATAATACGTACAGACATAATTTGTACTTTTGCTGCCAATTAAACCCATAAGAACTGTAATATTGAAGTGAAGCTTTTAGAGTTTAGTCATGATTGATTTTTTTTTTTTTTTTAGATTAGTGATATATAACTGATGTTTTGAAATCTTGAAATGGACGGAAATGTTTTGAGATTTTTCTTATTGATGAATACAGTATTTGATTTTTACAATATGATTCATCTAGTTTATATTATGTTCGTACAAATTCATATGGGCCCTTTGTTTTTTACTTTAGGCCTACGAAAAATCAAGGCCGGCCTTGTATCTTCAATAGACCAACAGGAGCATTAGAGAATTTAAAAACCAAAAGTAAGCAAGCAAGGAAATATACATTGTGCGGAAAAAATTCAATTCATTCAATTCGTTAGCATCTAGAAGGATGTTAACTGAACATATAACAACAATTAATCAAAGGTAATTGAATACATCATCGTAGAATGCAAATTTTAAAAAGAAAAATTCAACCATAACAGCTATAGCTTCTTAAGCCTTCTTTGTTCTCAAAAGACCAGCTTTATTGCTTTGAGACAATCATTGTTTTCCTTATTTGTATTTCTTCTTTATTGGATGTGGGGGTTTACGCACATAAGCAGGTGATGGTGATGGAGATAGTGGTGGCGGAGATTTATAGAAATAAGGTGGTGGAGACGGGGATAGTGGAGGTGGAGATTTGTCGTCACAAGGTGGTTCATGAGATTGTGGATATGGAGATTTATAGACATAAGGAGGTGGAGATGGCAGAGGTGGGGAGCTGTAAACATATGGAGGAGGAGGTGATAGGGATGGAGGTGGTGGAGAGTTATAGACATAGGGCGGTGGTGGTGAGGGAGACGGTGGAGGTGGAGATTTGTTGACATAAGGAGGTGGAGGTGACGGAGATGGCGGTGGTGGGGAGTTGTAAACATACGGAGGGGGAGGTGACGGGGATGGAGGTGGTGGAGAGTTATAAACATAGGGCGGTGGTGGCGAGGGAGACGGTGGAGGTGGAGATTTGTTGACATAAGGAGGCGGAGGTGACGGAGATGGCGGTGGTGGGGAGTTGTAAACATACGGAGGGGGAGGTGACGGGGATGGAGGTGGTGGAGAGTTATAGACATAGGGTGGTGGTGGCGAAGGAGATGGTGGAGGTGGAGATTTATAGACATAAGGAGGTGGAGGTGATGGGGATGGAGGTGGTGGAGAATTATAGACATAGGGTGGTGGTGGCGAGGGAGACGGTGGAGGTGGAGATTTGTTGACATAAGGAGGCGGAGGTGACGGGGATGGCGGCGGTGGAGAGTTGTAAACATACGGAGGGGGAGGTGACGGGGATGGAGGTGGTGGAGAGTTATAAACATAGGGTGGTGGTGGCGAGGGAGATGGTGGAGGTGGAGATTTATAGACATAAGGAGGTGGAGGTGACAGGGATGGAGGTGGTGGAGAGTTATAGACATAGGGTGGTGGGGGCGAGGGAGATGGTGGGGGTGGAGATTTATAGATATAAGGAGGTGGAGGTGAGGGAGATGGTGGTGGTGGGGAGTTGTAAACATAGGGAGGGGGAGGTGACGGGGATGGAGGAGGTGGAGAGTTATAGACATAGGGTGGTGGTGGTGAAGGAGATGGTGGAGGTGGAGATTTGTAGACATAAGGAGGTGGAGGTGACGGGGATGGAGGTGGTGGAGAGTTATAGATATAGGGCGGTGGTGGCGAGGGAGACGGTGGAGGTGGAGATTTGTTGACATAAGGAGGAGGAGGTGACGGAGATGGCGGTGGTGGGGAGTTATAGACATAAGGTGGTGGTGGCGAAGGAGATGGTGGAGGTGGAGATTTGTAGATATAAGGAGGTGGAGGTGACAGGGATGGAGGTGGTGGAGAGTTATAGACATAGGGCGGTGGTGGTGAGGGAGACGGTGGAGGTGGAGATTTGTTGACATAAGGAGGTGGAGGTGACGGAGATGGCGGTGGTGGGGAGTTGTAAACATACGGAGGGGGAGGTGACGGGGATGGAGGTGGTGGAGAGTTATAGACATAGGGCGGTGGTGGCGAGGGAGACGGTGGAGGTGGAGATTTGTTGACATAAGGAGGCGGAGGTGACGGAGATGGCGGTGGTGGGGAGTTGTAAACATACGGAGGGGGAGGTGACGGGGATGGAGGTGGTGGAGAGTTATAGACATAGGGCGGTGGTGGCGAGGGAGACGGTGGAGGTGGAGATTTGTTGACATAAGGAGGCGGAGGTGACGGAGATGGCGGTGGTGGGGAGTTGTAAACATACGGAGGGGGAGGTGACGGGGATGGAGGTGGTGGAGAGTTATAGACATAGGGTGGTGGTGGCGAAGGAGATGGTGGAGGTGGAGATTTGTAGACATAAGGAGGTGGAGGTGACAGGGATGGAGGTGGTGGAGAGTTATAGACATATGGCGGTGGTGGCGAGGGAGACGGTGGAGGTGGAGATTTGTTGACATAAGGAGGTGGAGGTGACGGAGATGGCGGTGGTGGGGAGTTGTAAACATACGGAGGGGGAGGTGACGGGGATTGAGGTGGTGGAGAGTTATAGACATAAGGCGGTGGTGGCGAGGGAGACGGTGGAGGTGGAGATTTGTTGACATAAGGAGGTGGAGGTGACGGAGATGGCGGTGGTGGGGAGTTGTAAACATACGGAGGGGGAGGTGACGGGGATGGAGGTGGTGGAGAGTTATAGATATAGGGCGGTGGTGGCGAGGGAGACGGTGGAGGTGGAGATTTGTTGACATAAGGAGGCGGAGGTGACGGAGATGGCGGTGGTGGGGAGTTGTAAACATACGGAGGGGGAGGTGACGGGGATGGAGGTGGTGGAGAGTTATAGACATGGGGTGGTGGTGGCGAAGGAGATGGTGGAGGTGGAGATTTGTTGACATAAGGAGGTGGAGGTGACGGGGATGGAGGTGGTGGAGAGTTATAGACATAGGGCGGTGGTGGCGAGGGAGACGGTGGAGGTGGAGATTTGTTAACATAAGGAGGCGGAGGTGACGGAGATGTCGGTGGTGGGGAGTTGTAAACATACGGAGGGGGAGGTGACGGGGATGGAGGTGGTGGAGAGTTATAGACATAGGGCGGTGGTGGCGAGGGAGACAGTGGAGGTGGAGATTTGCTGACATAAGGAGGCGGAGGTGACGGAGATGGCGGTGGTGGGGAGTTGTAAACATACGGAGGGGGAGGTGACGGGGATGGAGGTGGTGGAGAGTTATAGACATAGGGTGGCGGCGGCGAGGGAGATGGTGGAGGCGGAGATTTGTAGACATAAGGAGGTGGAGGTGACGGGGATGGAGGTGGAGGAGAGTTATAGACATAAGGCGGTGGTGGCGAGGGAGACGGTGGAGGTGACGGAGATGGCGGTGGTGGGGAGTTGTAAACATAAGGAGGGGGAGGTGACGGGGATGGAGGTGGTGGAGAGTTATAGACATAGGGCGGTGGTGGCGAGGGAGACGGTGGAGGTGGAGATTTGTTGACATAAGGAGGCGGAGATGGCGGTGGTGGGGAGTTGTAAACATACGGAGGGGGAGGTGACGGGGATGGAGGTGGTGGAGAGTTATAGACATAGGGTGGTGGTGGCGAGGGAGGTGGTGGAGATTTGTAGACATAAGGAGGTGGAGGTGACGGAGATGGAGGTGGTGGAGAGTTATAGACATAGGGTGGTGGGGGCGAGGGAGATGGTGGAGGTGGAGATTTGTAAATATAAGGAGGTGGAGGTGATGGAGATGGAGGTGGTGGGGAGTTGTAAACATACGGAGGGGAAGGTGACGGGGATGGAGGTGGTGGAGATTTATAAACATAAGTCGGTGGTGGCGAGGGAGATGGTGGAGGTGGAGAGTTATAAATATATGGAGGAGGTGGTGACGGGGATGGTGGTGGTGGAGATTTGTAAATATATGGCGGAGGTGGTGACGGAGATGTCGGTGGTGGTGACTTGTTGGACTGTGGGTATATGAGAGCCGGCAATATATCATCGGGTGGAATATATCGATCAGCTGCTACACTGGTAGCTAACAAGCATATTGCCAAGGCACATAGTAGCGCCGTTGGCCAAGACTTGGCCATTTCCAGCGGCTTCATTAGCCCACCAGAAACTATGCTATATGATGATTTATAAGTCTATAATGTGTTTTGTGATTTCCCTGAGGGCCGATGCATACCCTTTATATACTGAGACGAGATCCTTTCAACTAGTGTATGCCTTTTTTAAAAATTGTTGGAAGCTTCTTTTTGTCTTAACAGATCCACTTAGGAGTATTTTAAAAACACAATTCTCTCGTTGACATTTCATTATTTGGATAGTGGCATTCCACAACTTCAGAGTCAATACTATAAAAGAAACTTCCAATTATTACCAAGAACTTCCAGAAAGTATTGAGTGAGCTGGACCCTAAAGAACTTTCTATTTTTTGACATCTTGTGAGCCCTGGCAGTTAGATCCTATTTGGACAAGCTCTCTATTACTGAGGTTTTGAGGAAAAAAGGTTTACCTATTTGCACGAATGGGTGGGTGGGGCTCACTTCGGGTTCCTAACAAAAGATCCATGCATGTCGTTCATTAATTTTTAAACTTTTTTTTTTGAGTCGCTCGGTAAAAAATCAGATCAATTGGATTAGACGTAAGTGCTTGATCCAATCGTCTAACTTTTTTCTAGGTTCCTTTAGAGTTCAAGATCTTGATTTCTGAATGAAGATTTTATCGATTAGATCAAAAATTTAATGGTACCCGATTGAGCTAATTTCTTAAGGGGTGACTCAAAAAAATAGTGTTGAAATTAATGAATGGTTTGGATCGATTGCGGAGCCCTCGAAGTTGGCCCCACTAACCCGTTTGTGCCCAATCCGTGCACGGACTATCTCTGTGGCTAGACTTTCGTTTTTTTTTTTTTTTTCCTTTCTTCAAAATGGTGGAAGTTTCACTCACAATTATTCAAAATAACTGAATACATCAAAAAGACAATTATCATTCCCTGAAGGAGTCAATAACCAAATAGGAGGCCTAGCTTCCCAAATTCTAACGTTAGAATCTCACAATTCCGATCTCGCAAACGGGCATTGAATTCACTCTGGTAAACCAACACCTACACCAAACTTACGAACCAAACACCGAAAACATGAACTGTACTTATTATAGTAACCCATGTGTTTAGCGTACTACTAATTAATTTGCTTTATTAACCAACTTAAACCTTTGACATGAACTGTACTTATTATTCCTTCCAACGAACTTAACCACGAACTTTCTACTTACACTGTTAATTATTATATAACTATATATATTAGCATATATATGCGAGTATTATAAGCTAATGATGATCGATTTTTATATTAGATAAAAAAGATGGCTAGGTTCAATCTTCTTGTCGTGGCCAGATCTCAGCCATCCCTTAGGGGACAGCATGGGTGTTGGCCCCATCCGGACCGTCTATGCTTGGTAATAGACGGCTCAGATTTCATCTCTGCCGAACAGATCTCAGCTGTCCAGCCGAGGTGAAATCTGAGCCGTCCATTACCGAGCATGGACGGTTCGGATGGGGCCGACACCCATGCAGTGTTCCCGGGTTCCCATTTTTTCCTTCATATTTTGGGAGAAAAGGAAATAATGTCTCAAAATGTCAACCAGACAGACTTGAATAACTTCTCTGCTGCTCTTCATTGCTTCACTGTTCCTTATTTGTTAATCTTCCAATTCAAAGAAAGTTCATGTTAGGGATCACATTCAATTTAAATTTGACTTCATTTTATCGATGTTCGATTTTCTTCGATAAAAGCATGAATCGCATTGAATCGGAAAAAAAAAAAAAAAAACTACGAATAACTATGTTCCGTCCGCTAATTTTTACGAAGAAGAAAGGATGGCTCCAGGATAGCGTTGACGAAAACAAACCGATTTTTTTTAATAAATCCCAAGTATGGGCGTCCTGTGGTTAGGTATAACTTAACGAAGATTCAAAGGGCATGCTACTACATTATTCTTAAAAAACTAGGAGTATAAAGAATACTACTCCAAATGCGTTTCTGGATCTTTAATGCAACAATAACACGTTGTGGCGTACAAGTCAACCATAATACGATATCGGCAAGGGCTTGTTCGGCTTGATCAATTCATTCAGTTTTTTTTTATCATGTTAAATTTAGGACAAATACCGATCAAGCCGTTGCATATCATAGTGAGTTGATTTTTTATGCAAACTCTTAAAAATATGTTGTAAACAAATTGAATGGTTCCGATTATTTGCGAGAGACTCTCAAACGGATCCCACGCAAAACTTGTGTCAAATATTGTGTTATTCGTTGTGTCCATGGAACCGGCCACACAGAGAGAGAGAGAGAGAGAGAGAGAGAGAGAGAGAGAGAGAGAGAGAGAGAGATGGATGGCAATGAGCTCTTCAAACTGGTTATGAAACTAAAGGTGGGTGAAAAATCAGCCAACCTCAAGATTTTATTACAAGTTACCAGTACAAGAGGTTAGCCCCGCTGATGAGGAATTATATGGGTACTGTTATTATTGCTGTTAGCCTGTTACTACAGACAACACTGAGAGTTCAACTTCTCTAGCTTCTATGAACATACACACGTATATATTTCACATCTGTGTGCTTGACAAGTACTGCATATTTACATTGCAATGTTCAATTTAAGCACTTTTCCTTTTCCTTTTCCTATTCGTTACATCCACCGCGGTTGGACTCAAACATGCAGAAACACACATGGCGAAATCAGGACACATCAGTAGCAATTTCCACCAGGAAGATAATTTACTAAACACCGGAATATTCATCAGACGCTAAGTTTGGGGCGGAAATCTGAGTTGACAAATCGTGTGGTGAATTCATCTGTACAAGCCATCCGAATCCTTTCGGGTGTTGCAGGATTATCAAGGGGAAACCAGTCATTGTATCCTGCTTCTGCTCTAGCAGCTATAATGGCATCTTTGATGGCAAAAAAGACGGATGAGGCAAGAAAGAAGGGAGGCTCACCCACGGCTTTCGATGAATGGATAGCATTTTTATTAGGAGCACCCTGATAATTGACAAAAGAACAGTTAGATTGGAAACAGTAAAAAAACACAAGTTCTGCCGTTCAAAAAAAAAAAAAAACACAAGTTCTGTGAATAGTGACAAATACACTCAACACCCACACTTTCACCAAAAGAAAAACAATCAAAATAAAAGAAACAAATAAGTAACAAAATTTTAAATTCAATTATTCACAAAAAAGAAAAAACCCATTGGTCGGATGAGGGACCCCAATTCCTTCAGGAGAGTGATGCACTGTAATTTGGAACAAATCCAAAGAGAAATTTGAACCAAAGACTCCTCAAAAACCAAAGTTGTGATAACATGTTTTTATTTTGTTTTGCTAAGCTTGTGGGTAACATGTTAGATCACCAATCTTTCTTTTCTCAGCAAATGGATTGAAAAATCTACCTCTAAGAAGTACATGTTCATGCTATGTTTAGAAGTGGGGGCAGATATGTCTTATTTCCCTTCAATTATAATGATGGGAAAAGCAAATGTAAAACTAAATAATGAGGGGAAAAATTAATGAAAGAGGACAAAGACAAGATTCCAAAAATAAAATACAATCGATACAGAGTAAACACATTTAGTGTCACAGAAGCAACAGTCGGATTTCTCTACCCTCCAAGACATATATTAGTGTGTTCCACACATGCGTGCTTCTGACAACTTACGACAATCGGTGCTTGAACATCACATGAAAATCAGCAAATCTATGGCGTTTTGCAACTATATGATATCGAGCATTGTGCTTTTTGGTACTGTTGAAGACATTTAAAGACATAATGAAAACCATGTTTTCAATTGTGAATTTGGCTACTAAGTTACAACTTTTGAGTCGTGAATTACATGTTTGCAGAGAATTCTTCATTCAGCCACATCCACATGTGTGTACTTGTGTAAAAGTACCAAAAGTTCAATGAAAATAATACACTGCTATGCGACAAACAAAACACTTTTAGCAGTCACTGTGTTTACCTTTAAAAGTGAAACGCTGAATTTGAAAGGAACGTCATTCAGGGAAGGAATTTTATAACTTCCAGGCCCGCATGTATACAAAAAGCCAGGTGGGATCCACTTATGAGCTGCATCACCCCATTTCAGCTCCTCCAAGGCTACCCATCCCAAACCTTGTATAAATGCTCCTTCGATCTGCTCCAAATATTACCATATTATCAGCGTTTGGAGCTTCCCCCACATAAATGATTCATATGCTAAGTAAAGCTTAGTTCTTCTTAATAAATCAATCTACATTATACGACATTAGCGCATGCCAAGAGAACAACTGATTGAAAGAGAGCCATCCAACTTCAATGTGCAAGTACAAAAAACGTAATAAGTAAGCTTTCAGAAACAACTACTGAATAACAAAACAAACACTATTGCCTAACAATGATTAGTACACGTTAGCTGATATGTTTCAGACAATTAACTAAACATAGATTTATAAACTCGAAGATAGAAATTCTAAGCAAGCATTTTACTATGGACCGAGTAGATAGAAAGTCTATCATATGCAACGGAAGAAAAGCAGCAAACAGTAGACCGAGTACTAGTTACAAATGATGCCAACAAAATAAATGGGACTCGGCCTGAAGATTTCATAGTTTCCACTTTCAGAGTGGAGAGCCAGAGCCTAGACTTTGTTGATGCTTTTTTCTCTTGACGTTAAATTCCTAGTATACTATCCAACTTTTCAAGCAAAAAGAAAGCAAATGCAATTTATGTGGGATTTCGGCTCGATTATTTGGGTTCCTATGTCTATGTCCAGACGGGGCTCAAGGTGGTCCGGACGGTGGTTAAAGCCGTCCAGACAGTTGGCATACCGTAATTCGTTTTGGACTTCCTAGAAATTTGTTTTGGATGTTTCCTTGTTGGATGAGGGCTTGGACTAGGAGTGCAAGGAAATCAGTTTGGGCAACAATTAGCTTTCGGAAGGATTCTTTGGCTATAAATATAGCTTGATTCTCTCAATTAATGATGGACTTCTCAGTTCCTCAGGAGACCCCCATGGGGTTTCTTGGTAGAACCTTCGGGTTCTTTGGTAGATCTTCACGGTTATCTGGTTGCCCCTCTATGGTGGGCTAGGTAGACCTACGGCCTTTAGAAGATCTTCATTTTTGGTGTGGCCTCCGGTCACTAGGTGAAACTTTGTTCTTTGGCAATCTCATGTAGATCTTCTCAAAGTTGAAACCCTACTTTTGTAAGACTTGATGAGAGAGTTTTCGGTTGACAGATTCCAACGGGGTTTTGGTGAGAAAACTTGTAATTTGGGGGTTGGTGAGTTTGTCTCTTTGTGAGAATTTTCTTTTGTTATGACCGTAGCTCTACGGAGCATTGTTCTCTTCACATTAGTGGAAACGTTTGTTTTCCTGTGGAGTAGGTTTACACCCTATTAAGCCAAACCACGTATATCTTGGACTCTCTTATGCGTTTTGTTTGTAATTTGGTTGTGGTTGGGTTCTTTGGGGGCCCGGCGCCCAACAATTTCCACATGAGTTTATAACTAGGAAAGTGGAATTGAGGTCTCCATGTATGTCATACTTGGGATTTTATACCAAAATTTCACTTAAAAAATAATGCAGGAGATGGATATACCATCTTTTCACTACATGAAAGAGGCAAACATGCATTGAATAGTTAACAGTCAATGAACCCTACTGTATGATAGGTGCTGAAAAGTACCCATTTAATCCTTCTAATTTATGCCTTGTCGGTCCGTTTACATTGTTACTTGACGCGTTTTAGTGTTTTATGGTGTATGTAGGCCTCAGAGATCGATGGGTGCAAAAACGTGCAATTTGGAAGGTCTTACGGAATTTTGCCGCAAAGATGGGAATTGATCGTCTACGGCATCTGTGTGAATTTTGGTCTCGGGAAATCAGTGCTGTTTGAAATAAAATCACACATTGCAATGGAGCATTGAATTACGTCAAGCCGACGGTCCAAGTGTATGGGATCCTAATTAATTAGAATGCATCAATTTGGATTTAGTAGGAATCCTGGGCCGAGGAATTAAACTCATGGATTAATATGGAAAATGCCAGAATAGGAGAGTTTAAGATGGAAAAGAATTCTAACTTTTAATACAGTGAGAGGTTGACTAAGGAAGGGAATTCTATAACCTATTCTCGGCAACGCTTATAAGAGGAGCAATACATGCACATAACGGACGACGTCTTTCAGAGAGCATCCGGCTGGGAGCAGAATAGAAGAAAGAGTTGCGCAAGTTTCTATGGCCGGCTAAACCCCTTGTCTAGGGGGAAGATGAAGCACCATTCCAAGTAACTTTGTATATGTATAGGTTTAGGTTTTAATATTCGGATCGATTGTAAAACTCAGAACCCTTTTCATTGCAATTGAATGAATTGATTTTAATTCTTTCTATCAATTGAGTATTTGTATTCTAGATTTCAAATACCTAGTTTTGCAATGGTTTTCACTGATTGAGGTTGGAGTTCTAAGATAGATTATGCTCGTAAGACGGATCGTGCCGTTAGGTGGCCAGATCGTGCTACTGAGAGACGGTCCGTGCTATGGGATAGTCTATACCTTTTAACAACCCGATTATTTTCTTGATGATTATCGTTAGGGTTTGCAAGCCCTAGCGATAATCTCTTTTGATTCGAATAAATACACCTAGCCTATGCAAATTGTTGTTACGCAGTCGGGGTGGATTCGAAACCCTAGATATTTTCCTCCATCGTTTCTAAATCTTTTAATTAAATTGCTCTTTAGTTTAATTAGCTCTTCAAAACAAATCAATCAATCAATCTTTACTTTTCCGAATTAATCTAGAAGTTGATCGAATTTTAGTAACTTAGCCAATCTGTCTTTGCGGATCGACACTCGGTCTTGAGTCTCTTGACCACTATTCTACGGAGTAGTAGTTAACTCCAAGCTTTTATAAATTTATTTTTGACACAGAACGACGCAATCAAATTTTGGTGCCGTTGCCGGGGACAGTTTGCATGGTTGCATAAGTTCGATACGTTTTTAGTTTAGTTCATTGCCTTTTAATTTAATTTTGTTTGTTAGTTTTGGTGTTCTTAGCTACAAGTTACGAGGCGACAAAACGAGCAAAGATCACGGTGGAGAAGTGGTGCCGTGATATAAAGCAATTTCATTGACCCATTGTGAGTTTTGTTCTTCTTTTTGGCGAATTTGTGTCTGTGTCTAGAGTACCCCGTTCTTACAATTGAGGGGTGTTGAACTTGCATGCTTGGTCGCGCGTCGGTCTTTGGAACCTGAACTCGTACTTCTTAGTTTGGACTTAGAAAAGAGACGTAGGGGTAACAGAAAGACCAACTTAGTCACAATGGCAGATGATGCTGATGGAGTGCTTGTGGTACCTGATCCCCCCCTCTCAACTCGCACTTCACCCCCACAGCTTACACTACACCATTATGTGTGCGATTACCCGCAATTGCGGCTAATCAGTATGAGATTAAGCCTGGTACACTCCAAATGCTCCCTAAGTTTCAAGGGCAATCTCAAGAGGATCCATATCAACACATCACTGAATTTGAAGCCCTCAGTTCCACGCTTTTAATTCATAATTTTCCGATGGATGCATTGAGATTGATTTTGTTTCAATTCACTTTGATAGGGAACGCCAAACATTGGCTTAGTACTTTGCCAGCTAATTCTATAACATCTTGGGCGCAAATGAGTGCGGCATTCCTTAAGAAATTCTTCCCCATAGGAAAAACACTCAGACTTCGGCAGGA
The DNA here is from genome assembly GCA_020567845.1 of Rhododendron henanense subsp. lingbaoense. Taxonomy (NCBI): domain Eukaryota; kingdom Viridiplantae; phylum Streptophyta; class Magnoliopsida; order Ericales; family Ericaceae; genus Rhododendron; species Rhododendron henanense. The sequence continues at coordinate 34,375,775 of CM036323.1, read as the reverse complement.
GATTACCACTTTCCAACAAGCTGAGAATGAACAGTTCTATGAGGCTTGGGAGAGATATGGGGATCTTATTCGTAAGTGTCCACACCATGACATACCTAAGTGGCAATTAGTACAGAGTTTTTATTCCGGGCTGCTTCTGCCGCATCGTGTGATAGTTGATGCCTCATGTGGAGGCTCTGTGATGGTTAAGAATGAAGAGGAAGCCTGGCAGTTGTTTGAAACTATGAGCGAAGGGTCCTGCAAAATGTTTCTTTTGAGAGGAGAGCTAAGTCAGTCACTATTGGTTCTGATAAGCCACGAGGTATGTATGAGATTAAACCATCTCATGACCTCCAGTCTAAAGTAGATGCACTGACTGAGAAAGTTGAACAGCTTCTCACCAAGGGATCGGCCACCTCACAACCTCCACCTTATCAGGAGGCATGTTCTTTATGTCCTAGTCCGGCCCATTATATTGTTGATTGTCTTGCAGCACCACAATTCCCTTTGTTTGTGCAGGAATAGGTTAACGCTGCACAGGGGTATGCCAATGCACAGGGTTTCTCCAAACAGGGTAATGACCCTTTTTTCCACTACTTATAACCAGGGATGGAGCAAACATCCCAATTTCTCATGGAAGACGGAACACCTAGGTAATAGTTTTGCCCAGCAGCCTAGGCCATTCAACACTCAGTTTAACCCTGCAGCCTATCACTCACAGAACTTCCAGCAAGCACCTCCCCAGCCCTCGAGGGATCCATCTTTTGAGGAAAAGGTGCTACAAGCGCTTGACAGACTAAATGACACCCAACAGGTGCGCACCAACACACAATCCATCGCCAGGCTCGAGACCCAAGTGGGTCAAATAGCCAATGCACTGAGTCGTAGGGAAGAAGGTAGGTTGCCCAGTCAGCTTGTCCAACCCCCTGGAAGACAATTTGTGGTTAATGAAAAACCTCCTGCTGATGCTAAGGTAGTCATGACTTTGCGCAATAAGAGAGAGGTCGAAACCCGACCAGAGAAAGAGAAGCCGAAGGAGCATTTGGCTCCCTCCAACCTCGATGACTTTGGGGAGGAGAGTTCAAAGAGTAAGGAGGGAACCCCTCCAGTCACACCTACATCACCCACTTTCGTGTCAGCGGGCCCTAAGGTGCCACCCTATGTGCCTAAAGCCCCGTTCCCATCATGTTTGAATGCACCATCTCCCTTTCCTAAGAGGGGAGCATCTATGGAGGATATCCTTGAGGTATTCAAGCAAGTGAAAGTTAACATCCCACTCCTAGATGCCATCAAACAAGTCCCAACTTATGCGAAATTTCTGAAGGACCTTTGCACTCAAAAGAGGAAAAGTCGAACCAATGTGTTTAAAAAGGTCCTTCTCACCGAGCAAGTGAGCTCTATTTTTCAGTCTGACGCTCCCCCTAAGCTGCAAGACCCTGGTACCCTGACTATTGATATAGTCATTAGGAGACATGCTATAGAGTGCGCACTTTTAGACTTAGGGGCTAGTGTCAACTTGATTCCGTATTCAGTGTATGAACAATTGGGGCTCGGGGAGTTGAAGCCCACGTTGGTTACTTTGCAATTAGCTGATAGATCCATTAAGGTGCCACGTGGAGTAGTTGAGGACGTTCTTGTCAAGGTTAATGATTTTTACTTTCCGGCTGATTTTATAGTCCTCGACACAGAACCGGTGCAAACCCTCAAAAAGCAGACTCCAATTATTCTTGGTCGTCCCTTCTTGGCGACTGCTAATGCAAACATTCATGTGAGGAGTGGGGAGATGGAGGTGACTTTTGGGAACATGACCCTTAAGCTTAATGTTTACAAGGCCGCGAGACCTTGTCCAGTGGAGGAAGACTGCTTCGCCGTCGATGTCTTAGAGGACTTAATGGAGGAGGCGTTGCCTTCTATTTTGATCGATGACCCATTGGCCGCTCGTTTGGCTCATTTTGACTTTGAGAATTTTGATATTGACCAGTTTATTGACGAGGTTAACACTTTACTTGGTTCCACACACTTAATGGTCACCCCTCCTCGACAAATCGAAATTGAGCCTGCACCCACTCTTGTGGGTGAACCGCCCACTCCTTTTGTAGGGTCCCCATTAGAACTTGGGTTACAACATGTGCCACCTGAATCTATGGCTACATGTGTTAATTTATTAGAGGCTTTCACGATAGATTGCGGACATACGGAATGTATTCAAAGTTGGGGGGTAGGTGGTTCTTGCATAGACATTCATGGTTCAGAGGGAGAGAAATGTGTCTTGTCCGGTCTTAATTTTTCGGGTGAGTTTCAAAACTTTGCCATTTAAGCACATTTTTCCTTGGTATGATGATTTTATTCGTATGGTAACTAGAGGGACAATTCTGACTCGGTTATGTGATCAACTATCTTCCATTTTTCTAGTCGGGTCGAATGATATCTTTTGGAATGATCTATCTCGTGTAAATTTTAAGCGGAGGATAAAACTGTTCTTAGAGCGTTGAATGTGAGGTGGATCGTGACAAGTCTAGGAGATTTTAAATCCATGGAGGGTGAGATACCTCCAGTGTTTGTCGTGCTCTAACGGCTTCTAACGGTCTGGTATAGCCACCTTGTCAAAACTATGTATGTAGTACTTAAGAGGTTGGGTCTGGCGGCAAGCATGTAGTTAGCAGCGAGAAATCTGTCTGAACCATCCGACTTTAGTGTCCAACTTGGCGGAGATTGCTTCATAAGACGAGTGGTGGGTAAGGAATCTGGCAGTCCCAGAGGGAGTGCCAGCCTATTAGATGATGGCACCACTTCTCAAGATATCGTTGAATCCTACGTATATTGCTCTTCCAACAAGTAGGGAACCACAGTCTTTGGCAAGGGAGAAAAGTAAGACCCGTATCTTTCGCGTGAAGAAAGCGGTGGATTTTAATTTTAATTTTTTTTTTAATTTTTGTCAAGCATTTTATTGTATTTTTTTTAATGTATTTTCTGTACTAAATTTGCCCTCTAGAATTTTGTTTTTGGGTGCAGAGCATGCGATAACATGTTGAAGTTGGATTGCGCGAGACAAGTTGGTCCGGATCAAGAACAACCCGTGGTCCGGATGAAAATTTCAGATTGCTCAGGTTTCGTACGCAGTGATGGTGGCCCAGACCAAGAATTTGGTGGTCCGGACAGGAATTCCAGCAGCTCCGGTTCTGCGCACAAGTGTTGTTGGTCCGGACCAGAAATGCAGTGGTCCGGACAGGAATATCAGATTGTTCCAAAGTTGCAACTCAACAGTGGTGGTTCGGACTAGGCCACTATTTTGGTCGACCGACAGGGGGTTTTCCGAAAAAAAAAAAAAACACACCAACGAGAAAAAGACAAAAAACATGGGCAGCCGTATAAACACCTTTCCCCACATAAACCCTTCTCCGTCTCTTTCATCCCTACTTGTTTTGTTTATTTTCTTTATTTTTCTTTCTTGGTGGAGATCAGACGAATGCTTTGCAGGTTGCATCGTTCTAGTTGGGGGGAGTTCCATTTTCTTCCACATCTTTTTAGTTTGTGTGTCTCTGTGCTTGAGGTGATATCTTTCCTCTCTTTTTCGCCCTTGTCTTACCTTTTAGTGTGCTTCGTTTTCAATGAGGACATTGAACGATTTAAGTTGGAGGGAGTGACCCTTTGGTGCATGTTTATAGTTAGTGTCTTTAAAATCCAAACAAATCAAAAAAAAATTCAAAAATTCAAAAAATAGTGGGATTTCTCTTGCTCAGGACTTGGAATTTGCGAGGTATTTATTGGTTGCTTGAGTTGAGACATGTTGGCATTGCTTTTGTACTTTGCGGACTATTAGTTCTTTATGCTATCTTGTTAATACATGTAGCTATGGTACTTGCATTTCTGCACTTCACGTCTATTTGGGCTTAGTTTGCTTGTGGGTGTCGTTTGAACGTTCTCGATGGCTAGATAAGTGGAGACTTATGTCCTAGTGAGCTTTTGAGCCTTATCTTTTATTGGAGTGGTGTCACGTAACTTCTTAGTTTGTCAACGAAAAGAATATATCTGTTGATAGTCTCATTTTTCTTGATTGCTAAGTGTTGGAACTTGAACGCATAATACTATCTCTCGGTTTTGGTTTGCCAAATGGATGTTACACCCCTCGGAGAGGATTTTAGGCATTTTCTTGATGCTTGGGCCGGTTCGTTCCTTTGTTTTCACATTTATCCATTGCAAGCCACTTTGAGCCTTTTGTACTTAGCCTTTTCTGGTTAGCTCCATCTTCCATATTGTGTTTGGAGAAAGGCAAAAATATGAAGGTGAAATTTTTGGGTAAATTGTGAAATTTTGTGCTTGAATTGGTGGTGTCCCTTTAAAAAAAAAAGAAACACAACAAAATCAAAAAAAAAAGGGAAAAAGAAAGAAAAAGAAAAGGGCACCGATACAGTTGAAAAGGAGGATTTGATTTAACCTATCCATGAAACATGACCATTTACCCAATGCTATAACCTTGAATGAATTCCTATTTGATCCTAGGGGTGTTGGGGAGAAGATTGATGGATGAGAGAGTGAGTTCCAATGCTTGGTGTTCCATTCATGGGACCGTGTGTCCACCGTATAAAGCGTTCTTTTCGTGTCATAGTGTGCGAAGTATTTTGCTTTCAATTACATAAATTCCAAACCGCACACTTGAGAGTTCATAATGCACCGTGTTTCGAGCGATTTTATTTGTGAGTGCGTGACACTGTGAGAATTGAAGTCGAAACTCGGTCCGGAGAGAACTTTGAGTGGCATTTCATCGGTGACTAAGTCCAAGTGTTCACACACACTAAATTAGGTGCCATAGTTTATATGCATGTCTTGATAGCATTTTGAACTAGTGTTGCCTAATATACTTGTGCAATGACTTTGTGCCTTGGCTTGAGAGATTGATGAGTTACTTGCAGGTTGTGGGTTCCGTGTAAGAGGATTCACGGTGTTTTGTGGGCAATCACTGCTGAAAACCCTCACGAGACTTTACTCGTCCTACCGGGGCCACCCGGGGGTTTAAAAGAACTACCCATTTTATTTGTTTTCTTTAGTTGCATTTTATTTTCTTTGCTTGAGGACTAGCAAAGTGTAAGTTGGGAGGTGTGATAGGTGCTGAAAAGTACCCAATTAATCCTTCTAATTTATGCCTTGTCGGTCCGTTTACATAGTTACTTGACGCGTTTTAGTGTTTTATGGTGTATGTAGGCCTCAGAGATCTATGGGTGCAAAAACGTGCAATTTGGAAGGTCTTACGGAATTTTGCCGCAAAGATGGGAATTGATCGTCTACGGCATCTGTGTGAATTTTGGTCTCGGGAAATCAGTGCCGTTTGAAATAAAATCACACATTGCAGTGGAGCATTGAATTACGTCAAGCCGACGGTCCAAATGTATGGGATCCTAATTAATTAGAATGCATCAATTTGGATTTAGTAGGAATCCTGAGCCGAGGAATTAAACTCATGGATTAATATGAAAAATGCCAGAATAGGAGAGTTTAAGATGGAAAAGAATTCTAACTTTTAATACAGTGAGAGGTTGACTAAGGAAGGGAATTCTATTACCTATTCTCGGCAACGCTTATAAGAGGAGCAATACATGCACATAACGGACAACGTCTTTCAGAGAGCATCCGGCTGGGAGCAGAATAGAAGAAAGAGTTGCGCACGTTTCTATGGCCGGCTAAACCCTTATCTAGGGGGAAGATGAAGCACCATTCCAGGTAACTTTGTATATGTATAGGTTTAGGTTTTAATATTCGGATCGATTGTAAAACTCAGAACCCTTTTCATTGCAATTGAATGAATTGATTTTAATTCTTTCTATCGATTGAGTATTTGTATTCTAGATTTCAAATACCTAGTTTTGCAATGGTTTTCACTGATTGAGGTTGGAATTCTGAGATAGATTATGCTCGTAAGACAGATCGTGCCGTTAGGTGGCCAGATCATGCTACTGAGAGACGGTCCGTGCTATGGGATAGTCTATGCCTTTTAACAACCCAATTATTTTCTTGATGATTATTGTTAGGGTTTGCAAGCCCTAGCGATAATCTCTTTTGATTTGAATAAATACACCTAACCTATGCAAATTGTTGTTACGCGGTCGGGGTGGATTCGAAACCCTAGATATTTTCCTCCATCGTTTCTAAATCTTTTAATTAAATTGCTCTTTAGTTTAATTAGCTCTTCAAAACAAATCAATCAATCAATCTTTACTTTTCCGAATTAATCTAGAAGTTGATCGAATTTTAGTAACTCAGCCAATCTGTCCCTACAGATCGACACTCGGTCTTGACCACTATTCTACGGAGTAGTAGTTAACTCCAAGCTTTTATAAATTTATTTTTGACACGGAACGACGCGGTCACTGTACGTTGCCATTCTTCTCAAGAAAATGGTAAAAAAAAGAAAAGAAGAACAATCCATCCATGATTGGGGACTACTGTTTCTGTGGTATTCTGAGAGCAGTCACTTTGTGCATATTGCCAAAGGTTAGGTCTGTCTCCAATCCTCCCCCGCCCATACCCCCAATGATTGGGGACTACATGGGTCTGTTGTTGTTGTTGAACAATCCATCCATGACTAATACTTCCAAAAGGAAATAAATAAAAACAGAAGATAAGAAAGGAGGATACCTGTCCAACATCGATAGCTGGATTGAGAGAATATCCAAGATCCAGGAAAACGTTTGCTGTCCTTGTGTGGAAATCTCCAGTCAATGTGTCAATTTCGACTTCTGCAAATGCAGCTCCATAGGTGAAGTACCTGAATGGGCTTCCTTTACCAGTCGTCCAGTCAAAGTTGATATCAGGTGTAGCATAAAAACCATGAGCAGAGAGATCAATTCGCTCCATGTAGCAGGCGATGGCCAGCTGATAATAATCGCAAGATAAGTCATTTATTTTATTTGCAGGTACAGTTAATGACCCAAAATCAGTATATCCTTAACTGACAAAGCTAAAATGAACATGAGAAGTCAACTAGCTCATTGAGAAAAGAAAGCATGTAAAGTGATGTAGTAATGTGATAGATTTGTATTTCGTTCTTTGTTATTTTCACAAATGGCTAGTCTGGTCATTTTTTGTACCAAGTATTTTCTCCTATTCGTATGTTTGTAATTAGTCTTGTAGACTATTTCGGCAATATATTACATTTCTCTTTTTTGTTGTCTGGAAGGTGGCTCGGGTATTCTATGACTTCTACTAACTCCTGACCCTCTCTATTTTCAAATAGGCCATGACAGATGCATGAAATTTCTAGAGAAAACAATATATGTAAAGAAGGAGTAACGCATGCCTACATCCGTTTGTACAAGTAGTGATCTTTAAGGACCGTGAGATACGTAAATAGTTTAATTAAAGAATACAGACATTTGTTGAGTTCTGATTGGTGCCTAGCAAGAACGAAATAGACCCAAGTCATCTGCAAATTTGAGCTCTACTCAAAGCTTAAGGATTTCTGCACTCCAAGTTAAGCGTAGCTACTTTGTTGAGCTACGTATATGTTGATTTCCAAAACAAAACAAAAAAACCTGCACTTATTTGCATTGACGTACTCTATTACTATCCAAATTGAGGAAGTATTTTTTACTTCTATTAACAACAATATAAGTTTTCTTTTTTGTGTGTGTATATTTACATATGCTCTTAATTAACTATGCATTCCACTTGTAAGTTGTAACCATTATTCTTATCAGCAATAGCACTATTTTCCAAACCAAACTGAGCCTCAAGTCCCAATCAATTGGGGTCGGCTACATGAATCATTTTTCTCCATTGAGCTCTGTCAATGGCAACTTGTTCACTCAAACCCATTAGACTCATATCTTTGCGCACAATGGCATCTAATGTCAATCTAAGTCTTCCCCTCCCCTATCTAAGTCTTCCCCTCCCCTTAGTGTTGCTACCCAAAGCTATCATATCCGCTCTTTTAACTACTGCATCTCCAGGTCTACGGCAGACATGCCCAAACCACTTTAGCCTATTTTCTCTCAATTTCTCCACTATAGGTGCTACACCTACCATCTCACGAACCGTTTCATTTCTAATCCTATCTTGTCTAGTCTTACCACACATCCACCTCAACATTCTCATTTCCGCTAAACTCATCATGCTCACCTGTTGTTTCTTAAGAGGCCAACATTCTGTCCCGTAAAGTATCGCTGGTCTTATGGCAATTTTATAGAATTTCCCTTCAATTTTGTGGGTACTCTTGAAACATAGTACACCAGTAGCGCTCCTCCACTTGAGCCACCCCACTTGGACCTATGAGTTACATCATCGGCAATCTCTCCATCTTTACTGATAATTGAGTCTAAATACCTAAAATGGTCACTTTTTGGTATCTCCTAGTCTTGGATCACCACTCTTTCTTCATGCGCACTGTTGGTACCACTAAACTTGCACATCATATACTCAGTTTTGCTCCTACTTATCCGAAAACCCTTTGACCCTAATGCTTCCCTCCAAAATTCTAATTTCGTATTAACATCGCTAGCGATTTTATCCACGAGGACAATATCTGCAAACATCATACACCATGGGATATTCTCCTGAAACTGTCTAGTCAACTCATCCATAACTAAGGCAAAGAGGTACGGGCTCAAGGCTGACCCTTGATGCAATCCTACTGTGATTGGAAATTCACTCGTTTCTCTTACTCTTACTCTTACTGGTGATCTAATGGTAGTGATGGTACTTTCATACATGTCTCTAATCACCTCGATATACCCTTTGGTCACTCCATTTCTCTCCATAACTCACCATATGATGTCTCTAGGCACCCTATCATAAGCCTTTTCTAAGTCTATGAAAATCATATGGAGACCCTTCTTCTTTGCTCTATATTTTTCCACCAATCTCCTTAATAGATAGATAGCTTCCATGGTTAATCTCTCAGGCATGAATCCAAACTGTTTCTCTGACACCATGGTCACCATCCTTAAGCGATGCTCAATAGCTCTTTCCCACAACTTCATTGTATGACTCATCAACTTAATACCTCTATAGTTGTTGCAGCTTTGAATATCCCCTTTATTCTTATAGATAGGTACTAAGGTGCTCCTTCTCCATTCGTCAGGCATCTTCCTAGTTATAATAATCTTGTTGAACAACTTTGTCAACCAAGTCACCCACAAGTCACCTAGACTTTTCCAATTCACTAGGGATACCATCTGGTCCTAAGGCCTAACTCGGTTTCATCTTTTTCAAAGCCTTAACCACCTCGGACTTTTGTATTCTCCGATAGAACTCATATTCTATGTTCTCGCCAAGTACATAAACTTCCTCCCCACCAAAGCCTCCTTCATATTTCTCGTTTAACAACTTCTCGAAGTACGACTTCCATCTATCTCTGATCGCCTCGTCTTTCACCAACACCACCGAATCAATACATTTTATACACTTAACTTGAGAAACGTCTCTAGCCTTCCTTTCTCGTAACTTGGCAAGTTTATAAATATTCTTTTCTCCATCTTTACTATCGAGTCTAGCGTATAAATCCTCATAGGCTCTCAACTTAGCTTCCCTAACAGCTTTCTTAGCTTCCTTGCTGGCCTGCTTGTAACCTTGAAATTTTTTCTCATTCCAGTCCTTTTGCCACTTTTTAAAGCACTCCTTCTTGACTTTTACCCTAGTTTGAATATCGTCATTCCACCACTATGTCTCCATAGAAATTGAGCCTTTTCCCTTCGACTCCCCAAGAACTTCTTTCAATATTCTTCTAATACCGTCAGCTATTGTATTCCACATATTGTCATTGTCACCTTCCACTCCTTACCTCACTTCTTGGGATGTTCTTTCCTTGAATACCTCTAGTTTCTCCCCTCTTAGGGACCACCATTTAGTTCGTGAGCATCTAGTTTCCTTTCTCATTCTATTATTTCCCTTGAGACAAATTCCAACACATAAAGTCTATGTTGTGCCTCCAGACACTCTCCGAGAATAACCTTACAATCCTTACATGTCAAGCAATCTACGCCTCTAACAAGAAAATAGTCGATTTGGCTTCTATTGGCTCCGCTCTTAAAGGTAATGAAATGTTCCTCTCGCTTCCTATAGAGAGTATTCCCAACTATACGGTCAAAAGCTAATGCGAAATCCAAAATCTTCCTACCACCTTCGTTAAGATCACCAAATCCAAAGCCACCATGCACCTTCTCATACCCTTGCTTATGCACTCCCACATGACCATTGAAATCACCTCCTATATATAACTTCTCCCCAAAAGGTATCCCTTGAACCACGTCATCCATTTGTTCCTAGAATTGCTCTTTAGTAAGATCATCTAAGCCTACTTGGGGTGCGTAAGCACTAATAATATTATCTATGCTCTCTCCAATCACAAGCTTAACTAAAATAATCCGATCTCATTTCCTCGTGATTGTAACTACCAAATCTTTTAGGTGTTTATCTACTTACGATACCTACCCCATTTCTATGTCTATCTTTACCCGTATAGTAGAGCTTATATCGGATGTCCTCTATCTCTCTAGCTTTCTCCCCTACCCACTTAGTCTCTTGAAGGCAAACTATACTAATCCTCCTCCTAAGCATGGTGTCAACTAGCTCCCTAGTCTTACCCGTTAATGTCCCTATATTCCAAGTTACTAAATGAATCCTATAGTCCTGGGCTAACTTCTTTACCCGCGCTCGTCCAGGCACGCACGAGAACCCTTGCTCACTTATCACCACACCCGGGCGCAGATGAGGCCCCCCTTGCCCATTTTTCGAAGCACCCGAAGACAGGCACAACGCGTTGCTTAAAGGGAACGCCCTAGCATTTCTCATAATCATATTTGGATTCATGTCATAAAGATCTGAAGGGGTTTTTTATGTGCTGACTGTCAGCTACCTAACGCACAACCCTCCTCCTTTATCCAGGCTTAGGACCGGCTGGGAAAGAAAGATATGGCTCTAAGCACGACCCAGGCACTATTTTTCATATTCTTGATATTACCGTTGGCATGAAAATACATTGTTTATTAACCTGCAACCCTTCCATAAGTTGATTTCATAAGATTGATAAAGGAGAATTAAGCTACATAGTTTTTGGATATGCAAATACTTTCTGCTACCATTTCACAAGTTTGATTTCCAGGGATTGAAAAGAAATGTCTCCTATGGGGCAAAGATCACATATTCCAAGAGCTGTTTACAGGAAGTATAGTGGCAGGCGTACCTCTGCAAATGAACTAAAATTACTCTTAGAGGCAATCGGCTCCATTCGAGCTTTTATTTGCTCGCAAGCATCTAACACTGCAGCACCGTACATATCAGAGCTGGCGGAAGCTGCTGTAGGCGATGCATTTGGAACCTAATTTGACACCAAATACAAACCAAAACAGGCATCAGGAGTCGGATGAGAATCAAAACATAATAGTTAATACAAGTATCCACTGGACCAATAATATAATATATCTCGTTATCTAAAAAAGAGAAAAGATGATAATCACCACTAACTCATAAGGTCCAACAAAGACTAAAGCCCATGAAAAAAACAAACTTCTACACCAAAACAACATAAAGGCTCATAATCTGAACGTTGTTTGTTTACCTTATCTGTACTTGTCTCTGATATAAAAACAGAACTGAGTGGAATATTGAATGAAGAAGCAGCAACCTGAGCAACTTTTGTGTGCAAACCTTGCCCCATCTCAACACCTCCATGTGTGACTAACACAGTTCCATCAGTGTAAACATGGACAAGAGCACCTGCCTACAGTCAGAAGTTGGAATCTCAGGAGTCCAGGACATATGACAAACTTAACAACACATAAAAAACTAGTAATCCTCACATAAAAAAAATGAAGTTCTCTTTTCTATGGAAATTTTAGAAGATAAAAATGCAACCTTTTGGGGAATCTAACGCAATGAAGTCTGGTACATCAAGTTCTGGAAACAGGTTTCATCTATGTTGTTCATTTTCAGAAAGTATGAACCGAAAACTGGATTGCAAATGATTTTCTAAACAAACAAAAAAAAATCACCATTTTATCGCATTTCCAAAAATCTTCCATTACTAAGTCTCAATGGCCAACATAGGGAAGCAAGCCATCAATCAATGATGGTGGTGAATTGAATGCAGCAAATTCAAGAGAGATTTGAAATAAATCTTACACACGAGGCATCAAAGGAAAATGTTCAGCTCAACCAAGCCCCCTTAACCCCCCCAAAAAAGTTATTAAATTTTAAAAAAAGCAAAGCGGAATAAAAAATATATATCGAACAATCTAACAGAGATGGAAACAACAAAAATAAGTGTCAACATGTAAAGTCTACAAGAGCTTATTTCTATTCCATGACCTTTTCACGGTTATATCTCCTGCCTAGATCACAGTTGAATCACCAATCGTCCTCAAAAAGCCACTCAATTCAACAAAAACAAACACTCATACAAACACCACACTTTTAGAGAAACCAAATATGCTAACATAATTTCAACTTTTCAACATTACCTGGTTCATGAATTTGGATGTAAAAGCAATGCCAAATTTCGTGGGTACCATAGCAACCCCTCGCTTTTTCCATCGATTATGATGATTGAACTGTTCGACTTCATTTCGAATCTTCAAAAAGTCACACGAGGACTTTAGTTCATTCCAGAGTCGCTGTAGGGTAAAGTTCTGAATTTGTTGACCGAAATGCAGTATTGATCCTTCACTCAAAAAGTTTATTTCCTGATTGAAAAGCAATTTTGAAATAGTGATTTAACATATTGAACAAGGGCTAAAAATGATGTGTTACAAAAAACATATTAAACAAAGTACCATCAAGAGCAGTCACATACCCTAATCTCTTCTGGATTTTTCTTAAGTTCCATGGCTATTCTTTGGATCCAATTTTCAGTAATGAGCATACCCTGAGGACCACCAAATCCTCGGAAAGCAGTGTTGCTAGGGTAATTAGTGAAGCAGACTCTCCCATTTATCTTGACATTTGGGATCTCATATACATTATCAGAATGAAACATGGCACGTTCAAGTATAGCAAGAGACAAGTCGAGTGAATTCCCAGCGTTATTGTAGATTTCAAGATCAAGAGCAAGCACCTTGCCATCATTATTGAATCCAACCTGCATCAGATAATTTGGCTTTATTGTTAACATGCTCCATCACAGTTAGAGGAAACAAAGAAAGTGACACATGTTAGATAGCTTGATATACATTGTTGAGCCCATTTTCTAACAGCTTAAGCTTTTGGGACTACTAGTAAATTAATATGGTATCACAGCACAGGTTGCAAGAGATCTTGGGTTCAAGACTCTTTGTTTGCATTTGTTCCCCGTTTGCATTCTACTTCTCCCCTTCGTATTCTGCTTTGCTCTATCTATGAAAATTTGCATCTACGCGTGCAAGATGGGGTTCCACGTGAGGGAATGTGTTAGATAGCTTGATATACATTGTTGGGCCAATTTCCTACCAGCTTAAGCTTTTGGGAAAACTGATAACTTAACAACAAACCAAACCAAACCAAACCGAGCCTTATGTCCCAATCACTTGGGGTCGGCTACATGATAACTTAACAACACAAATCACAATAAATAAAGATAGCATATCATATTTAAGACAAAGGGATAACAAATTTCATGTCTCCATCAAAACGGCCGAAACATCTCTATTTCCTGATAGACCGAAACGAAAAGCTAGTGGGAAAATGAAATTCTGGTGCTTCTATGGACATAGCAAAACAAAAGTTGGTCCTTGATTTCCTTTTGTACCGTTTGAAAAGTACATGAGAAATGTTTATGTTTCTATGCTTAACGAAACAGTCCTCCGGAGAGAAATTATGATCATTGATCTCATCTGAAATACTTCAAGAGAACACTTCTCCCTCCAATAATCAAGATAAAAAAAAAAAAATAGTACCTTGTACTTTCCAAGAAAGCTGTGGCGCTGCCCAGTTGTCATCATATCAACATCCCTGTCTAATGTTAGTTTGACAGGTCGGCTCAGGAGATATGACGGGACAGAAGCCACAGCAGCCAGAAAGGCTGACCTTGTCTCTTTTCCACCAAAGCCACCACCAATTCGTTTGACTTTGCAAACCACTTTCGACATGGGAAGGTCGAGGACATGAGCAACATACTTTTGGTGTTTCTGAGGGGCCTACACATGAAGAGTGGAAATGTTGTAGTACTAACAATAGCAAGTTAAACCATCAGAAATGAAAATGGAAAACAATAGGTAAAAAATGAGGTCGAAGACAAGCATCATAGACAGTGATTCATGAAACTTGCAACAATGGTGAAAGAAAACACATAAATAAGCATGCAAATTATCCAGCGAAACCAGCTGCATGCACTGTGAAGGCACTTTCTGGAATACAACGAAATAGCATACACATTGAAAAGAACAAACAGCTCAAGCATATGGAATTAAACTATGAGAATGGCTAAAAACAGTGCACTTCTGAGAATGAAGTTCTGCAGATGATTTGAACCAACAGCAACCAATAAATAAATGAGCAGGAGTTGTTACCTTAAAAGCCTCTGATTGTTTAATTTCAAACCATGCAATGATGGTATAGATTAAATCAAAGAATGCTAAAACTTTAGAAATGTGTGCATTGCACCAAATTACAAGTACCATTTAATCCATTTCAACTGTATTAATTACATCCTCTTCTTTTTTTAATGGGCAACAAAGAAACAATATTAGTAGAAGGAAATTTCAGAATAAAAAGCAAGAGGACAAGCAAGTCCTCTTATAGAACAAAAAAGAAAAGACAAGCCGAACCAAAAAGATAATTCTAATCTCTATGACGTAAAAAAAGAGGAATGCGATTGAAATAAGGGTCACCAAAGCCCACAAGGAAGCCAAGTAGCAAATTTCACTCCACATTCCCCAAAGGTCTTGATTACCTGGAACTAATATACCCACAAATCATACATTATCAAAGAACCCATCACAACCACTGGGAATAGGGCATGTTAAGTCTCCCAATTTTGCAAGATCATAAATAGAGAGGAACCAATCCCACTCATCTATATAAAGCTATCAAACTCCCTCCCTTACATGCAATCCAATTTTGCACATGCACATCCAAATATCCATACACATATAGAGATGTGTGATGCAAAATGGAATACAGGTATGGATGGAGAGACTTGCACCCAAGACCTCCCAAAACCTTAGCTCTACCACATCAATACAAATCAATCTATTAAGCGAAGTGCACAGTAGGAAGGCATTATCCAATCCACCTCCGCTACATGAACAAAACTCTACCACTGTGACAATGTAAGATGACAATTTACAATTAAATGATCACAACTATCCTTCATTCTCCCACGCACCACTGAGGATGTCAACAACAACTCATCCTTCCACTTCTTAATTATACCATTGGCACAAAGCTACCTATGAGCAATGGTCTAAACAAAAACCTTAACTGTAAGAGGCAGACTTTCAGGACAAAAATTATCCTACAATGAGAAAAAGTGAACACTAACATCGCTAATAAGTATATCAAGATAGGTGTTTGCATGAGATAACCCGGGGCTAATGAAGAGACCACAACCGTTTATCACTAACCCATTTTTCAAATAAACACCATCATGAAGAGACAACAAAGAAGCATAATCAGCGGCCTCCTGTTCATATCAAATTCTGGGGACAAAAAATAGAAAATTCCAGATATAGCGAGGAATGCGGGACAACATCTATGCCACAGACTCGGATAGGAGTGTTGCATACGGACACATACAAAGTCAGAATTTAATATTTGTTGATTATAGGAATTGGAACTCAGCTAAAATGGGGTACACGAATAGGGGTATGAATATAAGGGTACCCGACATATTTCAGATGACCATTACAAAACTAATGAACCAATGAAATCATAGCACTCACTTTGTAGTGATATAAATTATTAGTTGTCAATCATTATAGCAGCATGTCACAAAAAAACCTATAAGAAATTAAGAATTTCTTGTGCATTATTAGTTTACTTGTTTAACCATTAAGGCTTAAGCCCAGTGGCCCAATCAAAATGCAAAACCTGTATAGAGAGTTGATTGGCACATTAAGGCTTCAGCTTAGTGGTAGAAATCGCTACATACACTCAACTACTCAAATCACTAAATGACCTTGATTCCAAGTATGCCCTTCTATCTCCTCTTCTCAAAGCATCCATGTCCAGCAAAGCACTTTCCATGTCCAAAGCGCATGTTACATGGGCTCGGTAACACTATCGAGTGCAGGTGTGTCCAAGCCCCAGATCTTCTTGGACTTAAATCTAACAATATTGGGAAGGGTCCAAAAGTCGGCTAGGGCCCAGCCGGCTGAGAACACACCTTCAACACTTGGATACTGCATATCGCCTGAAACCCTCTTTTGAAATCAAATGAGAATAAGGAAAAATAGGAATGTTAGGTTTTGTTTGGTTTTGAGTTTTGAAAATTATTTTTGATGTAATGAGTGGTAATGAGTGGAAAGAGATAGATAGAGAAACTTATTGGAAACCGTGCAGAGAGTAGAAAGTTCATTTCAAAGATGGTAAAAGAACAAAGGCTTTATCTATCATCCATAGGAAAGTCTAGAAATGTTTATCTTCTAGCTAATATAAGCTTTTTTTTCTTCAAATACCATGAAAATAATAAGGATTCAAGTGTCTCAATTTGGTACGAAACATATGCCACACCTTACCCTGGTGACCTCATCATCTGTCGCATATAGGTCTTGCTGGGAAAATAGAAAACCCCATGAAACACTGTCCAATACAGATCTTGCGGCCCTCATAGCGTGTCGCATAAACATGTGTGCTTCTCCAAAGCGTGTTGACTCAATGTAACAGAGGGCAAGAAAAGAAGAGACCAAATCGTTATAAACACGCAATAAAAGATACAGTGAAGGAAACAACTGCCAAATGGTACCCAACCCTTCTGCACATCTTCCAAAAACAAACTCTCTCCCATACCAAGGACTGAGTGAACCTCAAGAGAATCCCAAGAATTTTCTTCCAACTCAGACTCTATACTACAATTTGCCAGAAAGTGTTGAGCTTGCTAGGGAACCTCCAAAAACGAGTCACCAAGCAAGGCGACATAAATTTCCACAACATGATAGGAACCAAACCTTCCCTTGTCCTTAGAAAGGGAGACCACAACCTAATTTCTCTACAACTGTTTAACAACTACTATGAAGAAAAAGAACAGAAAAAGGCAGCTTAGTCCCAACGGTTTTTCAATGGACAACCATCAGATCCAAGGATTTTCACAATTTCAATCATCACAGAGCAACAGAACACTAACAAAACTGGACCCAGTTACAACCATTCATCATTTTTGCTTCAAACAACATTGGGCGAAATTTTCTTCTCCAAAGTCTTCTAGCTAAGTGCTTGGATAACTTTATGAAGAAAGTAGAACGATTAAAAGCACTAGGAAAGGAAACTTACCTGAGTAGAAGAAATCATATGAACCTCATTGCCACCATCCATAGTCCACACTAAACTACTATGCGGCTCCAAGTAGAAGTGTTCCTGACCTCCAACTTGAACCTCCCCCTCAATTATTCTGTCACATTGACCTGATTGAAAACAAAGGTCCACATCTCCTTTTTTTAAACATTTCTCTGTATTTGGATGGAAGCTGTTAGCTTTCAGGGCATCCTGTATTGATAGGATAGCTGGGAGCTCTTCGTACTCAACATGAACCTTTCTTGCCGCTAGTTTTGCTTTTTGGTGGGTATCAGCAACGACGACACCAATAGCCTTCATAACACACCATGTTTTGAGGTTAGAACCAAACCAAAGTAAAAAAATAAACCAGACCAAACCAAGCCTTATGTCCCAATCAATTGGTAAAAAATAGAAACAAATAAAAAAAGTGATTCCAAATTCTATCAAGTTAAAAGGTCCTAGACAATTTGAACAGCATTTCACATGAAGCCATTTATTTTCTTCCGCAACTTAAGGACTTACGAGAAATACCTCTCACAAGCATTGATGTGTAAAAAGTATGTTCTAGAATATGGATCTTTGCCTTAAGTATGGCGTATGATCCAGTAGAATGACAGCTTCCGTGCACCATTCAACATCAGTAGAGATGAGAATTGCAACCAAAATTTCATTACCTGTCCGACACAAGTTACAAATTCTGTAGCGAATAGTTCCTCATCTGAAATAACTGGCCCAATCATCTGATCACCAGGGACATCTTTTGCGAAAAAAATTCCTGCAAATCCTGGTGAAGACTTGGCTCCTGAATCATCTATAGATAATATACGAGCATGAGGTTTCCGACTTAATATTAAGGCAGCATGTAAACAGCCAGGAGGCATGGGTGTGTCATCAGTGTATTCTGCCTCACCAGTAACCTGGAAAGAGGTATAGTATCAGAAACAGCTCTAAAAATTATTTAGATGGGAAACAACAAACTCACAGCAACCAGCATATAATTCGGGAAGAACACCCAACCTCCCTACAAACGAATTTTTAGACTAGACATACTAAATCATTTTTTATAGGAAACTTAGAAATTTTGGCTCTGTTTGGTTTGGGTTTTGAGGAATGTTTTTGGTGTAATGAGTGGAGAGAGAGAGAGAGAAAAATGAGAGTAATAATTGGAGAGAAAATTTATTGGAGACTGTGCGCAGAGAGAGGAGTTGGTTTTAGAGGCCCAAAACGAACAGTCTTATGTAATCCCCAACTGTTTAACTCAGCTCAGCTTCAAGTGATCTGGATCAATGTTGTATGAAACCCGACCCGACCGGCCGGTCCAACCAGTTAACTTGTCAACCAGCTCCTTTACCAAAATACACTTTCAAAACTACACTGTGGAAAATAAATTAGAATGATGTGTAGTCACAGTATATTTAATAGTTACACACATAATATATATTGACATATACACACAAATATATATGACATCACAGTTCAAAATCGGTTCAGATGAGCTATCTTATACTTCTCTATTGGAGTTGAGAAAACAAACAGACTAAAGCGATCAAAATTAGTCTGATATTTTACTTGTTCTTACATCGTATGTCACTCTTTACTCTCGCTTCTGCTTATATTTTCTCAAGGTCCTTTTTTCATCTACTCATCATTTGCACTTACTTCAAGTTAGTTCAATTTACATACACTTAGAAAGTAGTTGTTATCTGTGTCTTGATCTCTGGGGAAGGGCTTTCTCAAGTAACCGGTTTGTTTGTAGCTCCGGCTAGAGTTCTAAGGCAGATGGGACATTCGCACTGAAGGAGATTTCCCTAGATCAGTCCCTTGTGCAGAAGCTGTGTGATGAAATTGATGTGGAATTTACCCATGTCAACAGGTCTACCAATCGACATGCTGATTACATTGAATTTCAATCAGAAGAAGAACCTTAGAAAGCTCATACTGATTCATTCGTATCAAAGACGGGATTGGATTCACTGAGGCTGTTAAAAGAGGGACAGGTCAATGAAAGGCAAAGGCTATTCCCATAGCAATTGATCGGGCTTATGGATTGTCAGTTTCTTTCAGCTTTTATGCAATTACACATTGGCTTTTTGGCATGGTAGCCTTCGGCTTCTGACTCTCCAGAATGAATAGCTGCACTTCTTTCTATGTTAGCTGGCAAATCCCCCAGCATGCCAGTTAGTTGTAATTTCTGAAAAACCCAATTCCCAGCCGCTTTTGGAGTTTCATAACTGGATAACCATTGTAGTGACAATAATATTAATAACTACAAGAAGAAAAAAATTACAGGAAAGGAAAATAAATTAAGAGGGCAGGACCAACTGGAAAAAGATTATCTCATTTTTTTCAAAATCCTTGCACAAAATAATGGGAAAAATGAAGAAACACTCCTTATACTTATAAACATATCAAACCTAAAATAGAGACAATGGATGATAATAACGAGACTAGACACAAGATATTTACGCAGTTCAACCATAATGTTTTTGTTTATGTCTAAGTCTTGATGAACCAGAAAAAGAAAAGAAAAACTTCTCAAAATCCATACCTGAAGTCTCGCAGAGAGATGAACTTCAGGAGACCCCACAGCTGTTCCTCGTTTTACAATGTCATAGTCCTGGCTTCCGATAACAGATGGCCGATGAAATGATTGCACAGCTGATAGATGAGATGATGGTACTCTCTCCGTGAAGAGTGAATTTCCTTCCATTTGATGAGACACCAATAGGAAAAATTTGAAGAAGAAACTAAGAGTTAAAGATCTCCGAAACTCCACCATCCCACCAGGAGCATTTTCCTTTAGCACAATGTCGTTTTCCAATACTTTTAAAGCGCTATGCAAAAGTTCCGCATTCCAAGTCTTTGCAATAAGAAATTCCTTTGTTTTTGCTGCAGAAATAGAAAGAGGAGCAACCCCACCATACGCAAGCGATGCATCTGAAACTATCCACTTCTCATTCTTTTCTACAAGAAAAACACGCATTCCAGCATTTACGATTGCAATATCATCATCCCTTCGATGAGCCTGCTTAAATTCCTTCACAAATTCAAATGGCCTAGTCCAAGGTAAAAAAATGGACAGTAAAATCTCATCACTCGCCAGGTCAACCTTACGATAACCAAGGAAAAATTTATCTGCTGCTGTCGTTCTGATTTTTCCTTTGCAATCAATAATTTGAAATTTAGCTCCTGTGGCCATCCAAAGAGGGTTCAAGTCTGATATTGGACTGGCTGTACAAATGTTTCCACCAACAGATGCAACGTTTTTTATCTGTGTACCAGCGAACCATTTTATCTGTTCAATGAAGGCCTTACATGATGAAATTTCATGACACGTTCGCTCTTTTGTTACCTTTCTTAAAACATTCAGAAGTTCGGACAATCTTACTGCAGCACCTATTTCCAAACCATCATCCCTCACATTCAATTTGTTGAGTTCAGATACTGACGCAACACATACCAAAACTTGGTACTGAAATCCTTTTAACCTCATTTCTATTCCTATTTCGCTATTACCAACCACCAACTTTGCATCCGGGTATCTTGCTTTTAAGTCCAAAACATGTTGAAGCTGTAAGGGGCGGTACCACTTAATCCCACCAAATCCATTCAATTTTAGATACGTCCATTTCCTCAATAACAGCTCTGGAGGAAAAATTAGCTCCTTATTAGTGTATCTTGTTCCATCGACATCAGTATATGGCAAAGGCTCATTTGTGTTGCCCCAAGCCGATTTTTGTTCAACAGAATTTTCGTTGCAAACAGTCTCGGAACGGCATGAGCATGGTTTTCCAGTTGAAGGGCAGACAAACTCACCCCTTTTAGCGCTATTTAGAGATGCATCGGTGTATAGAAGATCGTCAGTTTTTGCAAAGACTCGAAAAGCATCAACTATTGGTCTGTAACCAGTGCACCGGCACAGATTTCCTGCAAGGCTTTCTTCAATTTGTTCTTCAGAAGGAGGTGTTTGACTTGACCTTAATAATGCGTACATTGACATAATAAAACCAGGAGTGCAAAATCCACATTGTGATCCATGTAATTGGGCCAACGATTCCTGCATATCATTCAGAAAATTCAGATGCAATTGAAAGAATCATAACACATACTTTTGACAGCAGAACGTGCCACGCTAAACTAAAAATCCCAATAGATGTACATCTTCGGAACATGTCTGAGAAGAAGAATTCGATGAAGTTAATCTGGTAGGTTCAAAATCAGCTAATCACGAAGAACTTTCAAACAGCTCTGTTTGCCATCGATCTAGTTCCTTTTCCATTATAAACTATACAAAAGAGAAATGCGGCAAACATGTCAAAGCAGTAAGGGCTTCATTTTCCTTCCCTCAACAAAATCCAAGTTAGCCATGTTGTCTAGCGTGCAAGGCAAAAAGAGGTGAAGTTGCTTACTGAGTCCTCACAATTGTGACACTGATTTTCTTTTGGATCTCTGTCTTCATATAGCCACTGATTTTCTATTATAAAAATATGTGGTACAGGGGCCCAGCAGGCCACATGGCGCTACCAGGTCTAATGTTGTGGTCACGGACTCACAGGAGTGACAACTGCTGACGGCTCAGTGGCTAGAGCTAGAAGTTTATCACAATGTTTTTCCTACCTACACCCTGGTCGTCCTCAGAGAAGGATTAAAAGAAAGACATCCAGAGATTCCAGACCAAAGCAATCTCAAAGGACATCCAATGGACTCATGCTCTACACACCTGCATGCCGTAGAAGACACCATAACTTTTCCATATTCAACAAAACCTCAAAGGATGTCTCATGGACTCGTGCTCTATACACATCCACCTATAGAAGACACCCATAACGTTTTTATAGCGAACAGAAGCTACCTATAGTGCTACTTGAGCTAATTGTGGCTAGGTACACAAAGGCGCAAACAATAATTATACCAGCTCAAGCATTCCTCCTCCAAATTACCTTTTATATCAATTCCATAATTTCTCTCTTCCCCATCCCAAAGCCAACTAAGCTATCACTTAACCTGGTTCCAGTGGCCCAACACCTACACGTCCACAATAATTTCTCTGAGGCTCAACATTAATGAAAAAAAAATTAGCTCTTACAACTGAAAAAGGTTTGGGGGAATCCAAGGCTGCTAGTGGGTCAGGTTTTAACAAACTCGTACGAGATAAAATATAAGGACATAAATGATTTGTCCAGTACTATTTGAAGTAATCATGTAGTGTAGGACTGAGTACCGGGAAAAAAACTTTTACTACTGCTAAATCCAGAAGTAACACGTGGCAGCAGTTAAAGAGCTCTCTTAGGGATAAATAGTCTATTGGTGGCCATAACGAGTCCACCCCCAATAATGTCCGTTGTGCCCACCACATGCATTGCATGCGCCCACACCTTAGTTGCAGCCTGCAGGAACCTCCTATCAGGATGGCGAATCCACCTCAGAACCTCACTCCAGCGCAACTAAAATAAAAGATACCAAGTAAGAGTTAATATGAAGCAATGATAAGATACCAGAAAAATGGCTTTTTTTTACGGATAGTCCCCAAAGTATTTTCAAAATGTCAATTTGATCCCCGATATACAAATCGCGTCTATTACATCCCCAATGTTTATAATGCGTGTTAAAATGGTCCCCGGAGCTAACTCCGTTACCTATTGCCATCTAAAATGAGGGCATTATAGTCAAACCACCCAAATTCCCCACTTTCCCCTTCAATTCACTGTTCACAACCGAGTAGATTGGAAAAAAAACTACTGTACTGATTGAAAAAAAAGAACACAACCGAATAGATGTGATCATCATTAAAATGGATTCAAGTTTTCAAAAATTTCACAATCTTCCAACAGCTCATTATTGGAACAACAATTATCTTCATTGTCGTCACCGCAACCATACACAGATCCAACAAAAACAACTGATCTTCCAAGTACCTCTGCAACAACACCCTCTCTCTCTCTCTCTCTCTCTGGGTTAGGGTTTCTTACACTGAACCGACTTCGGTATGGTACGTCGACAACGACCGTGAGCCGTTGATGGATTTCGACGACGCCGTCCAGTCCGATCCAAAACCCCAACAAGGAGGCAACGATTGAAATTGGCATCGAGAGAGCGGTCGCCGACACCTGTCTACGAGGATTTCAAGTCGAAATCGAAGCCCCAAAAGTGGTTGATCAAGAAGAACTTGGCGGTGGACGAGGAAGGCGCTCGCGATTTGGATTCGACAATGTGGCAGCAATGGCAACGGCATTTGAGTCGGAGAACGGTGAGCCGGTTTTGTCAGGGGGTGGGATAAGGAAGAAGTATTTGAAGGATGGGGGTGGGAAGAGAGGGAAGTCGGAGTGGAAAGTGAGAGAGAGAAAACTGTTGCTTGTTAAAATCTGCTCTTCAATCGGATCAGAACCAGGGGGTTTCATGGGTTTCAACTTTTTTCCTCCAGATTCTTGTATTTTGCAATACTATTATGAGTCCTCAAAATAAATTTACTACCATTGGAGCATGGGTCATCATGGAGTATTTAGTTGCAGTATGGTTATTTGGTGTGGGTGGACAAGGTGATTTAGAGGAGAGAGATAGGGTTAGGGTTAGGGTTTTGAGGTTGAAGATGAAGTTTTGTGGGGGTGATGGTTGTTTAAATTGGGAATTCCACAAATACCCCCATATTTGACGGTAATAGGAAACAGAGTTAGTTCCAAGGACCATTTAAACGCGCATTGTAAACGTTGGGGATGCAATAGACGCAATTTGTATATTGGGGACCAAATTGACATTTCGAAAATACTTTGGGGACCATCCGTACAAAAAAGCCCTAGAAAAATATTAACTCAAATTTGCTCAAGTACCTACTGTAAACATAATATTTACTGTATTCGCTAAGCCAATATTTATTGTTGACACGAATTACAAACTATAATATTAGTTAATTGCATTTTTTTTAGAAATAATTCTTCAACGCTCCCCCGGCGTTCCAAAACAAAGAGCTTCTATGATCCTTCACCTCTGCCACCAATCCCGCTCTCGCCCTTGCTTCGTGCAACTAATGCCAAAATTTCTTCCCTCCAAGTGATGCGAGACGATTAGAGGCTCCGTCCAGCATCCCATGGCATAACTCCCACAGACCACACAAGGGCACTGCCAGGAGGGCAGCTCTTATACTAAATGTTTGACAACCTGACGCAGTATAAAATGGATCGCTCTGCTTCCACCACAAGCAAAAGCAATGCACGCACTCGTATACCTACGACCATGTGGCAGTAGGTCACTATCATGAGCGCGTATGGAAACAACTTAAATTGGAAACACAAAAGAGAAATGCCTACTATCAAGAAAAAGCGTTATAGTGGAATACCTACAGTACCTGAACTGGATGCAGACCATGTCTACGGTTCCCAACTCCTTCCACTGTAATTACATGCATCCCCTCCACAGAATACAAAGGAGCCAAGCAAGCATTGACAGCATAATGCCTAACAGCATTGAACATTGAAATAAATTTAGGTAGTTGTTTCATCTGATCTTATAAAGAGAAACAAAATAAAAACAAGGAAGCTAGACATAATAAGTAAAACATTATGCAATACACATTTCCTTTACTTTTTCCTCCCATGTACTAAAGATGCAATACACATCAATCTTTTCTTCTTTTTTTAAGTCTTGCCACTATATCAGGCAAGAGTATGAAAGCAAAGCTATAAAGGTAGAATATAGAGCTTTTTGGCTTTTTGGCATTCCACCTTATAAGTTTTCTTCTCAATAAATTTTACAATACCTTTCCCCCTGGACATGCTGCAAGAAAGGGATAATGTGCAACTTCAAGTTGTTAATTATATCCGTTATGGAAATGTCAAACCAATTCAGGTAATTTCTGGAAAAATTACAAAGAGAAAACAGATCTGCCTTCAAGTTAAGAGATGCTTCATGGAAGCCAAAGCATAGAGCTCCAGGCATGCTTCTGCCGTGTCATCCAACCTCAACATCTCCAGCATACAAGAGAGTTTTATGTGGTGTGGAACGCATCATCTCCAGCATACAAGAGAGTTTTATGTGGTGTGGAACGCATCAATGCAAAATCATCCCTTAAGATAGCACGATGAAATCCAGAACCACAACAAAGATAAATGGCTTTTTCTAGACATACCGAAAAAAATGTTGGGTATCATTCCAGTATACTCAGTACCCAAGGATTTTTTTGGTTCATGGATAGGTGCCATTAGTTCTTTGTGCAATTAAATTTGAAACAATTCAATAAGTACGTAGGTTCCATGACAAGGCTGCATCAAAATTCAAAATGGAATTCGGATGACTGAAGAAAAGCAGACTATGCAAAGCCGCCCAATCAGCAAGTAAAGATAATTATCTCACTTGTCCCCCTTTTCAATTGCACGATATTTTTCAACACCATTTTATCTCAACTCCAAATATTTTTGATGTGGGAAGGAAGTTCCATGAATGAGGGGCTCCTTATAATTGCCAAATCCCAGCAGCATCTCTTCAACATATCCATTATGTTAATGGTCATATTTTTCCTCCCACCCATCCTCTTTACGAGATTACATTTTTACCAATAGCCAAGCCCAAATACCATAACTCCTTTTCCATGCAATGAAGAAGGTGCAGTCCATTCTCCTCAAACTCCTTGGGCGTGCAACTCAATTTTCCGCTATAAGCAGTTCCTTTATCGAATTGCTAACATTCTATTGCAAGTATCTTTTCACGAGCCCCATTATATACACACACACACACGCCACACAAACAGAAGTCACCTGGGCCTGGCTCAGTCGACCACAACCTATTTTCAAGAGAAGTGTCATACCATATCATGGTACAGTTAATCTATTTCCCCTCTTCATGACATAGCATTCAGTAACTATTCCCATATGGGATTTAAGTTACACTGAGCTGACTGAGAAAAAGCACAGTTTTTACCTTTCTCTCTCTACATTTAGAGAGCTCTAACTGGATCTTCTCCCTCCTTAGTGAGGGATACCAATCTCCTTTGTGAGATTTAGTTTTTCCTTCTCTTTTCTCCACTCTCCACCGCTCGAACTCCCACCTCTCCACCGATCTCCCCACACCGGCACCTCCTTCACCTCACTGCCGTCGTTGCATATTTTCCTTCACCTCTCAGCTCTCCTCGCCATCGCATCTTTCCTTGCTACCGCAGAACTGTGCCCACCTCGTCGCGGACACCTCCGCCTCCCACTCCCGTCCTTCACTGCCGCACCACTGCGTCTCAGAAATCGGAGTGGAGTTGCTATCTAGAGCTGATTTGGAGATGGACCCTGGGTTTTCAAACGCAGAGACTTGTTCTTTGTAGGATTTACTCTGTTTTTGGGATCCCCGGGTATTTCTATTTTCCTCTTGTTTTTTTTTTTTGCTTTAATATGGATTCCATCGGTGCTTTCTGTTAATTAAATATAAGTCTACAAGATCTGTAAGAGGTTTATTCTCCTTCCTTGTAGACTCACACTAAAACTGACTTTGATTTGGTCTGTTATGCAAGATTGCAAGTAAGTGTAAGAGAGCATGAGGCTCATGTCTAGTTGATTGAGAGCTTTCTTACTTTTGGTGCTTTGTTGTTTATCTCTTGTTTCATGGGTTGTTTTCCTAGACTTTTATCATTGTATTGGATGGAATTCTTTGTAGTGCCGTTGGGCTTGATTGAATGAGAACAATTTTCCTCTGTTAAAAAAAGAAAGAAAAAACACAGTTAATACACATGGTCTCTCTCGGTCTGCTATGCAAGTGTAAGAGAGCATGAGGCTCATGTCTAGTTGATTGAGATGGCTTTCTTACTTTGGTGCTTTGTTGTTTATGGACATGCAAAAGGAGGAAGTACAAAATTAAATTATCTTAACTCTTTTTGTTCAATATTCCCCATTATCTGGTGTGGTGACCAATGCAAAAGCACTATTCAAGCATCCGCATAGGAAGTCCAACAAAATTTCCATTACCTGAGGAATTGATTTGTCAAAAAGAATGCTTTTTTGAAGTTAGAATCCTTCTTGTCAAATACAAAATTGAAAAATCAAGCTTAACTGTGCCCAAAAACTGATTACAAATAATCACATTCACAATGAAGAAGAGTATCAAACATACAGCTACCAAGATAAGCAGAAAAGGGAGACTTACATGCATTTCTTCAAGTTATGGTCAAAATAAGAAACCATCACAGTACAAGCCCCACAACCACCTTCACCACAGCCTAGCTTTGTCCCCGGCAGACCTATATCTTTATCACACAAGAGGAAAGCGTAATGAGAACATGCCATCAAAGAGTAGTAATAAAAATAAAAATAAAAAACACCTTGTTTTTTAGCACGGTCTCAAATAAATTTTCTCTATCTATCTCTCAACTCATTACTCTAAAAAACCTCCCCCAAAACCCAGACCAAACAGGGCCCAAAGGTTTCGGCCAAGTGGGCATGAGAAAGCAAATAAGTGTTTGTCGACCATGGTCGCATGTTCAAATCCCACGTAGTCCACAAACATTTCAAACTTGGGGCCATTAGAGGTTTACCCTGTTAACTTTAGGACTCTAGAATTAGTCGACGTGTGCGCAAGTTGGCTCGGACATCCGGTTATAAAAATAGAAAAATAAAAAGTGTAGTAATAAGATCATGATACAGAAGGGAGGTCAAGTGGCTACACTAAATAACGATAACAAAATCGACTGAAACCCACAAAATGAGGGAGAAAGAAAAGAGCAGAACTTAGGCTAAGAAAATATATAAAGGAAACTTCAATTTCAATATGAGGCCTCACGGAATTGATTATGAAATTTAAGAGTTAGTGGTGAAGTAGCTATTGAATCGTTTTTCTTGGACAATAGCCCCAAGATTAGTCCGGTTGGTTGGTGGGTTTGCTCAAACACACAATTGACCAGGTTCAATTCTTGGGGTAATGCCTCAAGAAATTACTTCCTGTGAATTCCCCAATCCGGTGGAGACGGTCGGACCACTGAGGGAATTAATTGAGGTACGCGTCAGCTGACCCGACACCGTCAAAAAAATACAAACATACGATTACAGAAAGAGGGTATTTTTGGTGTACCTCGGAGATACTCGAGCAGAGTCAAATGGGCCAATCCATCAGGCAATAGTCGACGAACGCCATTAACGTACAAGATCGCTTCTTGCTTCGATTCCTCTTCACCCCTGATCGTCTCTAATTCTTCTTCTTGCTTCAACGAACCCATCCTCGTTCCTAATTAACCAGTAATCAATCGAGTGGACGAAGAAGGAAAACGAGACGAATCAGAGGGATGTTAAACTTGTTGATGAATGTTGATAAAAGAGGATTGACAAGTTGGAACCGATATCCACTATCTATCGACGTGTATTCGCACAATGGTAGGAGTACTAAATTGGTACGTAATACAGAGGGTGATGAAGATGAAAATGAAAATTATATCATTAGATCATTAACGTGAAGGGGAGGGAAAAACAAATCTCGAATAGAAAACAAATCTCGAATAGAAAAATGAAAATTATATCATTAGATCATTAATGATGTTTTTCCCTCCCCTCCATTCGAATAGAAAAATGAAGGGGAGGGAAAAAATTTGGGAGAATTACCGGCAGGTGGAGGAGACCAAGTCATATTACCAACTCACGGTCTCCACTGTCAAAATCACCACCATCATGGTATCCCCAAAAGTATTGACCAACACATGGTGAGACAAATTGAGTTTACAATTTTACCCCCATATATATCAAGAAAAAGCCCTAGTCCCCCATTCTCTCCCAATCGTTTACCTCTCATTCTCACGACACCAGGCCTCGTTCAAACGGTGAGAGAGAGAGGAGCTCGACAGGCTCAGAGGGACCACCAACGGCGACCACCTTGACAGGTTCCGGCGCCGTACAGCTCTCGCGGCTAACCACCCACGTGCACGACTTCAACCTCCATCGCTGCCCATTACCTTCACCCGGTTTGATCATTTTCCACCATACCTTTTATTGGATAAAATAAGTAGCCTATACGTACATCCATGTACCCAATTAGTAAACTCTAAGACTCCGTTCAGTTGCCAGGAATGTTGTACCGGAAAATTATTCTCAGGAAAAGTTAAATAAAGTGAAGTATAGGAAAAAGAAATCTATTTTCTTGCGAGTGTTCATTTGACAATTTTTTTTGGCAGGAAAACTAAAATTTAGTGGTTCATTTGCCGAGAAAAGACACTTATGATAAACTTCTTTATTTTTATTTCCATGACTAATTTTAAATAAAAATAACTTTGAGAGCTAAATAATAGGCTATCATATTTTAAAAATTAACCCATACGGAAAATGTATTTTATCTAATGCAAAGCCTTAACATGAAATGAAAAAATCGACTTGCAATTCCCTATTCAATTTGCTATATTCTGAATAGTTATGCAAATCCCCCATTTAAATTAACATTCTCTGATAATCAACCGTACAAATAAAGTTTAAAAAATAAGTAGATGATAACTAAATAAATAAATATTAAACAACCATGCTTGATTAGTTGCTTATGCAAAAACTCACTGAAAATTAGTTCGTACAAAACAAAATTGAAGACTAATGACAAAATAAATAAATACTTCAAAAAAAAATAAACTACCAATCTTTTTTCACAACAATTATCTTATAAAGCACCATAGTAGTCGAAATTGTTGTTGCTCACGTAAATCTCAAAGTGTCTTTCTAAGAACCTAATTTGTATTTTTTTGGTATTGACGTCATTCACTTTTTTTCCTACCCGTCAATTAATTTGGCCCCACAATGGATAAAACTTTTCCCGTGACGCAAAATCCTATGCTTTTGGCCGGATCACTTTTGCAAGAAAGTAAATCTTGCAGGAAAACTTAAAAACATATTTCCCACTACTTTCCTGCCAACTGAACACTACAAAAGTTATGGGAAAGTTGATTTTCCCATCCTTTCCTGTACTTTCCTGGCAACTGAACGGGGCCTAAGGTTTTTAATTTGTAAACCTTAATTAGTTCATCCATCCTTAAAAAAAATTAGTGGGTCACTGTAATTAGGGAGATTGTTTTGGTAAGTTCCCTAATTTTAATAATCGGGTCCTCTAATTGTAGTTGTAAGCAACTCTTTGATGATAGGTATGTATGGATCGATCATGTGGACTTAGTTATTTAAGACTTCAGAAAGGTTTTGTTATCTTCGAAGTAAATTGTTCGACTGTTCTTTTTTGTGTGGACTTCTGGTTATTAGTTCTCAGATCGTCTTGTTGTTTGGCTCCTGAAAATTAAGGGTGAAAATATAGATCTAATTAATTTGGAAAGGGAAAATGCGTAAAGGTTGTGATTTGAATTCGCAAGAATGGCTCCTGGAGTACCGCTAGCTAAGTCAGTCAGGGTCTATGTAGCACCGATCGACACAAGCACATGACACCGACACTCTGACATGCGAATTTTAAAAAAATGGAGGACACGACACGTTAAGGGACACGTTTTAAAAAGCATATATGTATACTATCACATGAAGAAAAATTAAAACAATTCTACTTGTAAATATGCAACATCACATATATGTTACATTATAACCATCATCATATCATTTATAAAAGTATTTCGACTAAAAGCATTAGATCCTACTATTTTAATTAGATCCTGATATTTTTTTTTATCAACCCCGACTTGTTTTCCAAGTGTCCGAGAGTGTCTAGAGCATTTTAAAGAGTCCCCGGAGTGTCCAAATGAAAACATTGATAAAAAAACTAGGACACTTGGAAATGAGTATCAGACACGTGTCCGGAGTCCAACAAGTGTCCGACACCGGTATTTGACCTCTGACGAAGTGTCTGTGCTACATAGGTCAGGGTAGTCACTCCCAATAGTCCCATTGAAGCTAAACATGGGATAATTTTCATACGGCATACCTATAACATGTGCAATATTTTTTATTTTTGGTAATTTGATTGGGGATAAGATTTTTGCTTTCTCTAACACTATCAAAGTTAAGGTTGTGACATTAGATTAGTGAATAAAGGGCTTCTTGGCCGCAGTGTGAATAACAACTATCCATTGAAGGGTTATTAATACTATGAAGCTCATTGTGTAGTGCTTATGAAATAGCTCATGGAATAATTTCACTTGTAAGAAGAAACATTGAACTGGAAATATGCATCCAATTGATGGGAATTAGAATCTGGTTAACATCATACATGTGATATGCCTGTGTGTGGTACAATACTTCTATTGGGGATGGTGAAAGCCCTTTGTAGGGAGCCATTTGTATCCTGCGTAGGACAAGAAGTTTCTACATGTAAAAAGAATGTCAAAATGAGTGATGTTGGTTTTTTTCCATATGTTTGTTTCTGTTCTTGCAAAGTTACTACCATTCATGGCTCTCAGAATATATGAATGATGTCTACTAATACTTACTCATTCAAATTGCAGGCTTACTCACATTGACCTCAGTATTTTGCAAGAAGCGTGTACGGGGTCAATCCAGGGAAAGTACAATAAAGTCAGGAAACAACTTGGTCAATGAAGGATTTGATTTTTCATTAATTTGACACAAGTTTGATGTTGCGTTAGACCGAATACAAGTTTGAAGTAGGGTTTCAGTGCTATGGTTGATGATATTGTGTTTTGGGCGAGTTCTAGGCAAGCATTTTACTGTTTCTGTTTGTATCTTTTTTGTCAATATCAAAAAACTGAGATGAATATGTAGAAAATAACATTGTTGTAAATAAATTTTGTACTACATGTGTTGTGTTGGTTTGGGTACGTATTCAATGAAGGATTTGGTTTTCCATTGATTCTTGGTTTTCTTTTGAACAATTTTGCTATTCAATTTTTGGTTTCTTTTTTGATACAAGTCTGGCTATGTTTTGCCGCTGGATTGTCTATGATTATGTGGATATCCTAAGCCAATTGGGATACTTAACTGGCCTCTAATGTTTGAACCGGGGAACAAGTTGGAAGCAAAATGTCGTAAGTACCTACTGAAGGTTCATAAAGCACGCTCCACACAAATGATAGATGGAAGAAGGCCAAACCGTCTCCACGACGACGTTTGCGAAAGGCTCCAGTTGGAGATTAATGCTATGTGCAAGCGGCTAATCTGTCAAGGATTGATAATAAAGGCTATGAGGGCTGCTGAAAGGGACAGCTTGAACCCATATGAAACAATTAGAGCAATTAAGAGGGATCCGCAATACGCAACCGATAAGGAACTGTCAGGTTATTCTGATGACGAATAGGCAATGAAGTAGGGATTATGTATTTTGTTGGGCCATTCGGTTTAAATTATTATGTACATTATGTAGTTTGTTGGCCTATTCGGTTTAAATTATTATGTAGGGATTATATATTTTGTTGGCCTATTCGGTTTAAATTATTATGTAGAGATTATGTATTTTGTCGGTCTTTTACGTCTCCCGAATGGGACCTATCCTCCATTCAACCTCAACCAAGTTTATTTGAGCCAAAAAGGGCAACTAAAAAGATACAAAAGACTTTCTATTACACCATCATGAAAGACAGTCTATGGTTCTTAAAGACTACACTTGTTATCTTTAACGACCAAATTTTAATTTACCCGAGACCAAGTTCATATTGCTAAAAGGCTACACTCTATGTCTATGTAGACCACATGTTTATTGTATAAAGAGCACGTCATATTTTTTGGCAAGTGATAAGTGTGGAAAGTTAGTTGGTGGTTCTTTCAAGACCAAGTCCATATTGCCAAAAGACTACACTCTATGTCTGTGTGGACCACATGTTTATTGTATAAAGAACACGTCATATTTTTTGGCAAATGATAAGTGTGAAAAGTTAGGTGGTGGATCTTTCAAGACCAAGCCCAAGCGAATATACCGCCTACAAGGGGCATACCCCAAGAGGAAAACAAAACAAAATAAAAAATTACAATAAATATGACTACGCCTATGCCAAAAGGCTACACAGCACTAAAAGATGTAATTAAGGAATGTTTCAATCCCCTCTAGAAAGAGGGAAAGGAAACACACGACAAAAGGCTAATTGTAGCCCAGATTTACATCAAGCATTTACAAGAAATAGTCCAACTAAAGGACCACATTAAATGCACGCCAACTTGCAGTAAATGACCTCCATGCACCTTCAGAACTTTCACATTCAAAAGCCAATATAAGCTTCAAAACGTAGCAGGTCCATGAACTGGACTGCACACAAGCAATCTGGAATGGCTGTGTGCAATAGCAGTAATAGGAACGCAGCAGCATGGGTGGACCTAGCACAGCAGCACTATACATTTGCACTTGAACTGGACATGAGCACTGGATTTTCTTTGTTGGTCCAATTCCATGAACTGGACATTTACACTTGACACAGCAGCACTTGACGCAGCAAGTAACTGATGACCAGCCGCACTGAACAGCAGCAGCAGCAATCAATAGCAATCACGGATAAGCAAATCAAAACACAGCTTAAATAAGGCAGAAATAGCAATCGGTATCTAGCAATAACATCATCTAACTAGCAGCAGAAAAGGGAATCGAAACATAGGTAGGGACATGCCCCCTAGGAAAGCCTAAACCACACAAGGGACAACCCCCCAAGGGTAGGTATAAAACAATGGGACAACCCTCCAATCTCACAACTTCTGAACATATACAATTTCAAACCTTATACAACATTAAGCTATGAGAGAATGACTTAGGTACCTCAACCAGTTGTATCACTTTTAAGCTTTCAGCTTGCAATATTCACCACAATTCTCCAGTAGTTACACTATACTGCAGCTTGAAAGCAAAGACTGACTGGTGGTGGTACTAGACAATTTAACCTCCCTCAAATCTCAGGTGACGGAGGGCAGATGTGCAGGGGAGAATCTGCAAATAGGTCCATCTCCCTTCTTTCCATGTGAATGAGTAAGAATCATGAGATTTTGCACGCCAAGTCACAGTACTGAGTCATAGTTCAAGCAGAGGTGCAAATATTATTCCCAATTGAGAACACATTAAACTTGTGCAGAGAAATTGATTAGTTGGAGAAACATAGCAAAATGCTCCCAATCTTATCTTTCAAAAGAAGTTTTGAGTTTCATGTCACTGTTGGCTACAGTTTAGCAACAAATGGGCTATTTTGCCACTAAAAAGTGTAACCATTGATGTTTTTTGTTGTAGTGTTCTCTGGAAGACGAGTCAACCCGACAATACAAAACACAAAGACTACCAGAATATCTATAATCAGCACAATTCCATCTGAATTTCAGGATACACGCAATGAGACAAAGATATGAAATCCCACCCCTATCAACAGTACAAAACTTACGAAGAGTAAATGAGGGAGCAAGAATCACAAAATCAGTGCTTGCAAGTCACCCTAAGCAATACAAGCTAGAATTTGAACAGTCAAGATTCATTCTTTTCTTTTCATACAAAACGACCATTAGATTGGCTGTGTTTGCCATTTGCAATGGAAAATTCAAAATTTATATTCTCTAGCATAG
Organism: Rhododendron henanense subsp. lingbaoense; assembly: GCA_020567845.1. Taxonomy (NCBI): domain Eukaryota; kingdom Viridiplantae; phylum Streptophyta; class Magnoliopsida; order Ericales; family Ericaceae; genus Rhododendron; species Rhododendron henanense. Next base: position 34,340,991 of record CM036323.1, on the reverse strand, counting down.
AACCCACCATAACTATACCAGTTTTCTTATGCTTAAAGCCATAGAAAAAACCCACGGTTCTTTCTCATAAACCCCGTGGTTCTTTCTCCTCATTAATGCCAGGAATTGCATTTGCTTGATCAGATAAAAAACCATCCATTCCATCTGCTTCTTCATGCTCCACATTGGATCCACATCCTATAAGCCCCAAACCAAACCAAACCATAGAAACCTAAAGCTAAATAATAAACAGAAGAGAACTTTAAAACATAGGAAAAAAATGGAATTGTACTTCCGATGAATGTTTCATTGAAAGAAGCAAAGATGTGGGCAACACCGAAAACATTGTCCCCATCTCCTACACCAGGACCAAGAGTAATAGTCTCCTCCCACATAGTATTGAACAACCAAAAGTTTCATACCCGATCAATAAAACGGAAGCAAAGGAACATGATTCATTAATTGCAGAAGATAATTCAAAGCAGACCTTAAGACTTTGGAAGAGGAAAAAAAAAAAAACAACATTCATAGATATGTCTGTCATGAAAGCTTTTTGTGATTGTGTATCTATGATACTCGTAAGAAAAAAAAAAACCTTGGGCTTGTTCTGTCACGAGACAAAACATTTTCGGATGCAAAATATTTTTTCAGGGCAAAGATTTCACCCCAAAAAATGTAGTTTTTTTTTTTTTGTGGTAATGCTAGGGTGTCTCAAGCCATCTTACGCATACCTCGGACTGATCCTTACAGTTCCTCCCATAGCCTTTTCACGCACCTCAAGAATTGTTGGCAAGGAGAATCGGGTTAAAGAAATGTTGATATAACATCCAAAATAGATCCACAAGGCAATGCTTAAGGGCTTTCGATGCTCAACACAAATGAACTCACAGCCCATGGATTTCACCTCAAAAAAAAAAAAAACTCACCCAAAATTACAGTTTTGGTTAGTTCGACTCATTACAGAGAAGACACAAATCGTCTCCATCCTCTTTCTTCTCTGAGAAAATTACAGAGACAAATCTCTAGCTTTGGAGCTTTGCAAATCCTAGTGATTACCGTTTGGGAAGGGTGTGGATGTAAAGAGAGAAGAATACCTTTTGGGAAATTAGAAGAATCCATGGGACTGATTACAGAAAAGACACAAATCGTCTCCATTCTCTTTCTTCTCCGAGAAATCATCTCCATCCTCTTCCTTCTATGAGAAATCTCTCATAGTTGTTTCCAGTACCAAAACCCAAGAATTTCAAAGGAAAGTTAGAGCATTTGAGAAAGGGAAAATGGAATGGAGGAGGGGCTGGGCCGAAGTTGTAGAGAGAGATTCTAGGGTTCGTGAGAAACGATGGAGAACGTGGAAGGAGAGAGAGAAACCTCTGTGAGATATTTACCCACTTAAAGCAAAACGACGTCGTTTCAATTGAAGGGTAAAAGGGTCCGGGCATTTCATGGTACCATGTTTTCGTGATTTTTACATGCAGCTACCATGTATGGTGATTTGGAAACTGGAGGCCATTGAAGTGGTAATAAAGCCTTGCCTCCTCCACCTGCCGGTAATTCTCCCAAAAATTTCAGTGCCGAGCGGGTACCACGTGGTGTCCGCTCGTGCATCCGAGCCGTCCATTTCGTGTTTGGACGGCTCAGATTTTGAGAGAGAAAAAGGAGAGAGAAAGTGTTACGGTGAGAGAAGAGAGAGGGTTTCAATCCGAGCCGTCCAAAAGTGAATCGGACGGCTGAGGTGCGCCGAGCGGGTGCCACATCGGCAATACCCACTCAGCACTGAAAAACTTCTCGAAGGGGAGAGGAAACTCTATCTCTCTCGGAGATGATACTTGTAAATAGGGCTGCAAATGAGCCGAGTTTTACCATGTTCAAGCTTGTTTATTAAGTTTTTAACGAACCCGAGCTCGAGCTCAGTGAAAACTTAACGAGTCGAGCTCAAGCCGAGCGGGCCTTGGCTTGACTCGAGCTCGAGTTTGTTCACGAGTCTTAACGGACCAATGAAAAATGTATATATATATATACGGGGCGGTTCCGGGGACCCTTAAAAAAAACCTCTAAAAAAACCCTCCAAATCTTAATCTCATAGTTCCCGATCGAATTTTGATGATCCGAGCCGCTCAATGTGTTCAGAACGTGATTTTAAGGGTACCCACGAGAAATTGGCAAAAAAAATGACCGGGAAGAGCTTGATTTGAGCAGTTTTTTATTGAACCGTTCAATAAAGTTCAATAAATAACTATTCGGATGAAGCCCTTCCCGGTCATTTTTTTTGCTGATTTCTCACAAGTACCCTTAAAATCACATTCTGATTACATTGAGCGGCTCGGATCATCAAAATTCGATCAGAAACTTGGGGGGGTTTTTTTAGAGGTTTTTTTAAGGGTCCCCGGAACCGCCCCGATATATATATATATATATATATATATATATATATATATATATTCTCGCATGGACCTAATACAACCAAAATTATTTTGATTGTGAATGTATATATCTTTCATTTTCTTATACTCTACAAGAAAATAATCTTAATTTTAGAATAATAATATGTAATATGTTTTTGTAAGAATTTTGTATCAGTATATCAAAATGCTAATGCTAATTGTAGTAATTAATGTAAAAAGTCTACTAACCCCGGCTCGCAAGCCGACTCAAGCCGAGCTTATCCTAGCTCGAGCTCCGCTCGTTTACAAAACGAGCTGAAAAAATCGGCTCGAGCTCGTTCGTTTAACTTCCGAGCCGAGCTTGAACGAGCCACTAACGAGCCGAGCTGCGCAAGCGGCTTGGTTCGTTTGCAGCCCTACTTGTAAAGAAAAATGAAATCTTGCAGCAAATTTATTTTCTTTTTGGCAAGACTTATTTTGCAGAAAAATATTTTCCATTAGAAATGTTGAAATTTTGAGTTTTACAACTTTCTTGGTAACTGAATACGTGGAGGAAATTTAATTTTTCCATTATTTCCGTGCAACCGAATGGGACATAAGGGTGCGTTCTTGTGATCTTATTTTAGGATCTTTTAACTTATTTTTAATCTTATTTACAAATAATAGTAAGTTTAGATCATGCATTCTTCTAAACTTATTTGTCTAAACTTGTTACTTATCCTACACAAACACAATTAAGTTTAGACTTTAAAGTTCAAAAATAAAGTTTAGGAGAATGACTAAACTTTATTCAACTTCAAAGTTTCAAATTAAGATCACAAGCACACATCAGTAAAGAAGTCGAGTTTTGTTCTCTTGGGCTTATCTCAGGTTTACTTCCATGATCGTTGGTTGAGTGGTGGAAATTGGGGTTCGGTTGGACATGGTTCAAGTTCGAGTCCTCGTAACTTCTAATTGGAGTTCAACATACGTGGTGAGGCCTTAGTTTCAGTCTTGAAATAGATGCAGGGGTCTTCTATGAATAGTTGTGTGGTGCGATGAGACAGAATAATACTTCTTAAAGATTTGACAGAATATTCACCTGCACTTCCATTTTTCCACCCAAAAAACTAACAGTTCATCAAGTAGATGAGATTTCATTCTCTGTGTCAATTCCCTGATAAAAAAAAATTCTCTTGTGTCAATTTTGTTGTTTCTTCAAATGAAATGGAGTATGTTTCAAGACTGCACTGAACGAAGGTGTAATTCTACAATTTCTGTTATCAAAATTGCTAATCCTTAACACCTTTTTTAAGATTTCAACTCATTATTGCACTTTTTCGTATTCTAATCTTCCTTTTTTTTTTTTCTTTTACCCTTAAGTGTGAATGGATCTTTTCTCTCTCTCTCAAAAGATGAGAGCACCACCCTCTATCCCTAAAACAGTCATCACATTTCCTCTTCTCCTTCCCCTCCTTCACAATTTATATCCAAATTTGGGCGGCGGGAGGGGAGGAACCAATCCCTGCCTTGTGTTCAGATCTAGTTTCCCTTCTCCCTTCTCCACCAAAACCGCTTGTCGTTCGCTCCTACTCCGCTCACCGCTGCACCGCTTCTGACTTTGCTGCCATGTGGTTGCCGATGGCTTCATGGGTCGCCGGCTTAGGAGCTTGATTGGTAGACCAATTGGTAGGGGTCTAGGCAAGAGAAGGGTTGCTCAATGACGGATGAGAGTGTATTTTTTTGCTTTATTTCACTTTTTGTCCGGATTTTAGTCCGGTTTATGTCCAAATTTAGTCCGGTGGTTTGTTGGTCATGTGTTTGGTGTTATTTTTATTTTATGCAAACCTAATCTCGCTATGCGAATTTAAAATAGGGTTGCACATACTGTGCTCTGATTGCCCTCTAATGGTTTGTCTGGTCTACGGACGCCCATTTGCCCCATGGGGGTTTCTCTCTATTGTGTAGTTTCACAGTTGAATACAACTTCTCACATTTGCCAAAAGAAAAAACAGAAGGACCAGACGCACCACATAGGTTTCACCTTATGAATTCTGAAAAAAACTATTGCTAATATCCAATTAAACTAATTTTTTTACAGAAACTCGTAAAGAATGTCTTGAAAAAATAATCGATGCAAACTATCTATAGATGTCTTACTGACAAAATTCTAATACCGTTGGATATTTTCATAAGCTATACTTTCTTTCTTACTACTTCTGAATATAGCAATCTCCATTTTTTATATAGGGGTCGATTCCCTTCATATAAAAGTTGACACAAATTTTGATATAATACTAATCGCGCGGAGTTGCACGCAAATTATCCGATCCGTTCAATTCGTTTAAAATAGGTTTTTAAAAGTTTTCGCAAAAAAATCAACTCATTCCGATGTCAATAAGGGCTCGATTAACAAGAAAATATCCTGCCAGTTAGCAAACATATTGGTATCGCATCAAGCATTAAAATATCCCAAAGGCATGGTGATTTTTTTTACATTTGATGGAGGCCAGGAGAGCAATTTCTCAAACTTCCAAATTACTACTACTACTATCTATCATGTGCACTATTTACACTCTCCTGGCCTCCTCAATCAACATACGTCTCTTAATATCTTATCATCCTTGAGACTAGTAGCCTAGTACTATTCACCTAATTAATTTGCGCCAAGATATTTGACTGAAGCACTTTTTAAGTTCATTGAGATCGTCACCATCGATATAAGTGACTTGCACATCATTCTAAATATTTTTGCTACCTACTCATGATATAGTTGCACTCGATACTAAGTGACTCTCCCATGTAATATATAAATGACTACCACTTGCACGTGAGAAATACCTGACTATCAGGCCGTCGATCACTCTCCGCCCGAAGAGTCGTACCTGCAGATCTAACACACAGGACGGTAGCAAGTTCAATTCAGGTCTTCTTCTTCTCCTTCTTTTTGAGTTTCTGCATGAATGGACTCTCTCTTTTTTGTCAAATTTTTTTATTTTTATTCTTGTTCTTGCCTAAAGAATGCAGAGACATACAAACTTGGAGTTGCCAATAAGCATGGTAAATGTTGCCTAACTCATAATAGTGCAATAGTAGTACTATTACCCAAGTGAGAGCAAGGATGTGATTTCTTGAATACTCAGAAAGCAAATTGACCATATAAAGTTTAAAAACTATAAGTAATTCGTAACAAGCTTTCAATCGTAAGGTATACTTTTCGAATTTTCTGCTCCTTAGAAATGAATTCGCACTTCTCCAAAAAAATTGGTGTGAAACTGATCGAACCCAATGGAAGATACGTTGGCTCATTGGAGCAGATTAGCTTTCAAAGGATCTTCCGGGGATACCACGGGAGGAGGGGTAGAATGTTCCGACTGGGAAAATACGATTAGAACCTGCATCAGGATCATAACAATTGCCAGAAAAGTTGCACAGAGTGTGAATACTTCCCACGGAGGCAGGATCGAAAACCATTCGAAAAACTTGACGCTGCCGTATAGAAGAAGACATGACCAAGCAATAACAACCTGTACGTTTACAACAAAAGATACGATGTAAGTTCGAAAAAATGAGGAAGCAAAAGAGGGAAAATCGTGCTTAGGCAGTCTAAAGCACAAGAAGGTTATCTTACAAATAAAGACTTTTTTGGCCGACCAATGTCTTGACAATCTTTGTCTCCAAATGTATCATTGACAAGATGTTGCTCCAATAAAGCATCCTATATAAATTGAAATGAAGCATCAAATGTGCCTTTACCACAAATCGATTGACAGAATATAATGGAAAATAGAGTAAGGAAGAAAAAAATCGAATGCGAATGGTTAATTTTTTGTAGGAACGATGTCACTACATCTTTTGATTGATATATAACCACAAGAAAAAGCACTCAAACTAGATCATGGATTTGTGGAGGGTTTGAGGCCGAGGGAGAAGAAAATGTCAAGAAAACGATAAGATGATGACAGAGTGATATAAATTATTTCTTTGGTTTTCCTATCCTGTTCCTTTCACTTGGCAAATCCCTCCAAAACCTTTGATCCAGACAAAACCTTAATAAAAGGACAATTTCTTTAGTGACAAAATGGGTAATTTTGCTTGCAAGCTATTTTTCTCCCCACACGAGTGGAGCGTAATATCCTAGAATAATTTTCATGGTCTATCACCTAATTAAAGCAAAATACGTAGAGATGAAACAAAAAACTAGCTCATGAAGTTTCTTTCTTTTTTTTGCTTTTCTATTACGTTGCATCCAACTTTGCCTTCAATTAATGAATTTAAACCAACCTAGCAACTCAAAGGCTGCTATATCAATCTTGGCCACCAAACAAACACTAATGTCCTTATCCCTACCTTGGCCACAAACATGTCCTTACACCATTGTGCAATGCCACTGTTTGTTTCCGGCAGTTCCTCCATAAGATGTCGCTTGATGTGGACGTGTATCTGCAAAAATGGCATACATATTAGCTTTCACAGTAAAACCAAAACCTTTTTTTCTTTTTTCTTGGCAAAAAATTTTTTATAAACTCAAAGTAGTAACATGTTTAGAGATTGAATGCCAACAATACATCTAACCCAGTATGCCCATCAGTTTCAGATAACACTAGTTATAAGGAACCACATGCCTGCAAATATACTTCTGCAAAGAGGGACATATTTTCATTTCAAAATTCTAGTAAGTTTAATAAGCATTCCTATGTTCAATCAGTTATTGAGATATTCTATGATTCCTATGCAGTAATGCTGTCGTAGTTATCCAGATAGTGTTGGCCATCAATCAATCATCCATGAACTCATCCAATTCAATGCTAGGCAGCTCGAGAAAATCAAACCGATTCAAACTCTACTAGGCATAACCAAAACGTGCATACCCATCACAGCCACAGGAGTCCGATTTTGTTCACCCGCATCAAGGATAAGTAGATACTACCCACCCCTGTAAGCGGTTCTTTAAGAGGACTCGTTATCATAGAGGGGGTAATGGTGGCCCACAAAGATGTTTTCTTAATCCTATTTCAGGCCACTAATCTATTTTATTTTCCAACAACTAGACGGTCATTCATATAGATCCTGAAAAAGTGATAACGCAGGACAACCTTAAAAATCTGATTCTATCAGTGCATTAATGCACTATGACAGTTTTTATGCATTGATCCTTTCACGTATGACATGCAAAACATGAGAAATGAGGGTCGAAAAGTATTTCACATATGTTGTCGCCTTACCACAGATGATCGGCCCCTGAGTATTCTCAACAATGTAGGTCGGGGTTCATTTATAGGGATAGCCACTGTAGCATCATAAATTGCTGGAACAAAAGACCGCATATGGTTTACTGCTAAAACAAAACCCTGAAAGCAATACACGAGGAAACTAATTATACACTTATAACAAACTTAACAAGCTTTGTTTCTTTTTTTTGACCGGCAAAAGTTGATTTCATTCAGCCATAAGGGGAAAAAAATGAAACCATTACAACAGAATAAACCCCGCATTGATAGTCTCGAAGGGACCAGAACCCTCCTACTTGTAGAGCTCGCAAGAGCCTAAACTGCCCCCTCACCTTTAACTTCTGGTTGTAAATAGGTATTCTGGGGAATCACACATAATTATGTCAGGAAACTTCATACTGCTTATAGATTTTGCCATGGACAACCACAAAGCCTACGGCCCTGTGGTGCTTTTCATGAAATTAGGGCCCAACGTTTTATGGGACCTATGCTAGGCCTGAATTAGAATTGTTTTGGTAGGCATCCTAGACAAGAAGGGCCCAATTTTAAAAGTGAAAGTGTTGAAATAAGTTTTACTAAAAAAGAAACAAAGAGGCCAATTGGAGTGACTGTCTTGTCAAAAAATACAGTGGATAAGTATAATTTTGGAACTTCAATTAGTACTTAAGCAGATGAAACTGCAAAAGAAATAATGCAAAACTTGTTGGAATTCTCCCCTATAATTGAGCCAACAGAAAACCTGACTAAAAAATAGGACCTAGCATAAATGCAATTCAATTATCACCTTTGTGCGAGGAACCAAAACGTTCCTAGGAACAGGCAACCCAGCTGAAGCAGCATATTCTTGAGCTGCTAAAAGCTTTTCCTGCGTAAAACGAGTTCCTTCAACAAAAAGAGCCAACCAAAAAGGCCGAGGGAAATCCTTTAGATGTTCAAAACCTGACTGCAGCACAGGATAAAAGAAAAGTGTAAACATGGAATAAAAGATGACCAGCAGCACATGCATTTTACATTGCATCCAGAAGGAATAAAGAAAATAATGAATGCATTTAAGATTACTTTCAATGTCTCCTCATCTTTGGCCCAGCTTCTCTCCAAGAAGAAATAATCAGAAAACCACATTGACCACCCTAAAACCTGCAGCATCAAATCCAAAATTAATTAGATTGTTAACCACCAATTCATCTAAAAACTTAAGCTGTTAGAGAGAGGGGTAACTTTACTACTTATACCTTCAACACGCCCCCTCATGTGTAGCCAGGCTATTCTTCATAAGCGGGCTAAACAAGTATAAATATTTTAATATTAGGTAGGCGGGTGAGGTTCGAACACATGATCTATTGCCTGTTCTGATACCATATTAGATTATTAACCACCAACTCATCTAAAAGCTTAAGTTGTTAGAGAGAGGGGTAACTTTACTACTTATACCTTCAACAAAATTTATCCTCTCATCCATTTGCAATTAAAAACCATACAACCTCTTAAAATTAAAACAGCAATAATTATGGGAAAATGATGTTAACACTCTCTGTTTATCCACTTGCACTCATTTTTTGGTCTTTATTCAAGGGAGATTCCAAAATACTCTTCCATGTGTGAAAAGGCAAACTTGTAATTTCACATGAGTAAGGACAAAAAATCCATACTCATGTTTCAAATGCTTACTAACAATTGTGTGTATGGAATTCAACAAGTGACAAGACAATCTACGAATAGTAATTTTTGACAGATACCAGAAACTAAATTGAAAAGATAACCCATCACACTAAAGGGATTGGAGGATTACAGTGAATAAAACTCACAGGGAGAAATTTTGATGATTTCTTCATTATAGCCAGTGCACTGCCAAGACAACCTGCACGCTGTCAACAACAAAATTAAATTTCAACCATGTGTGTTGTAAAAAGGACTGAATTCATGTAACTACATTGTAATATATGTGTTATGAGGCAAAGTCCCGCATCACTTGGGTACCAAAGCAATATAAAATTTTGTACGTGAGGGAACCCTTGGTTCAATGGGCTTTTGGGTTTTAGTTCTAACTTCTACCCAAGACCGTGTATCATGGGATCAGAACTAGGTACCAAGGATGGGTAGGGTGCACATCTCTGCACGCTGCAGGTGCTTCCGAGGGAGCACCTTGCAAGTAAGGGAGGGGGTGAAGCGAAGGCCCACACTGCCTGGGTGCCAAAGGAATATAAGGTACATAAGAGTGAGGGCAACCCCACTTCAACAGCTAGCTTTTGAGGTTGAGTTCTATCCAAGCCCATGAAAATTCTTCTAATGATGAGTGAACACATAGGACCAAACATTCTCACAAATAGACAGGGTTTTATGATAAATATGTGAATTATGCATTATGCAGACGAAAACATCTAAGCTAAAATGTATGAAGATAAGCACCTGGGCTAAGACCCATCCAACAAGCCAGTCAATGTCGCTTTTGTGATTGCAGATGAGAAGTGCATGTTCTTTCCCTGGAAAAACATCATTAATGATCTAATGATCTCATTAAGTCATCAAGGAAGGAGAATGTGAATCCTCACCCATTAATTGAAGAGTTTCTGAATCTGTGTACAGCTCAACCTGCCATATGGTCATAAATACGATCAACAAGAAAAACGATATTATACCCCAGTAATTAACAAGTAATGAGAAATGCTTGTCAACATTTACATTTTTAAAAGTAAGTAACATTTAGGTTATAGGGGGCCACTATTTAAGTGGTATTCTGAGTGTAATACCCGTTCTGGATATTTAGAATATTTAATTCACTTTTTATTTGAATTATATGATTCGGGGTTAGATTGCATGCATTAGAAGTTTGAGGGCCTTGTGTGTGTTTTGGGTGGTTGCATAAGTGGAGGGTGGTGTGGTTACACCTTATAATTTCTCTAGAGGGGATTTACACAGATATTTTTCATTTCCCTTTCATTTCTGCCGACACTAGAGAGAGAGAGAGAGAGAGAGAGAGAGAAACGGATGAGAAGAGGAGAAGAGAAAGAAGAAAAAAATAGGTGCAGAGCTCCTCTTCACGAAATTATTCAAGGTACCTAGGAAGCTTGTTAATTTCTGGTATTTTTACTGAAAGTTTGTTATTGTGTCTATTGTATTGTGTTAAATTCTCAGAATTTTCTGAGAAGTGTGGAAAAAGATAAAAATCATAAACCAAGCTGTGGTCGGATTGCTGGTTTTGTGCAAACAGTTTTCAGATCTGTGTTATGCATCACGTTTTTTTTAGTTAAACGACCTTCCTTGTTTTGGGTCCTTATGATTCTGATAGATTGCTAAGTTGGTGATGTTTTGGCGTTGGAATCACTAAAAAGTATTGAGTATTCGATTTTTAATGAATTTTCGAACACGGACTACTCTGCTGGAAATTGTGCTTCGCTGCACAGAATTTCTGAGTTTGGAGATGGATTTGACTAGGTTTCCTTGCTTTGTAAAATCTGGGAAAAATCAGGGATAAACTTTGAGATGTTGTTATGATCTCTACCAAATTTCAGGTCATTTTGTTGTACGGTCTAAGTTTGACGGATTTTACAAGTTTGTGTGTCCCTGCTGAATTTCGTATTTGCTGCATTGACATGTTTTGGGAAAATGGTCATATCTCTTATTTCGGGTATCGGGTTTGCGCACGGGTTTTTTATTCTAAAACTAGACTCTTATGTCTTTCGGAATACGTAAGGGTTGTGGCGTAGTTTGTAGCAAGTTGAATCAGTTTTTGATTTGAAGTTGATAGACGTGCAGAATCTGTGATTTTGGATAGGTTATTGTGTAATTTCGGATGAGCATAACTTTGTCGTTCGGACTCCGTTTTTAACAAATTTTATATCAAAATTCATGTACCGAAAGTCTATTTTCTAATGGTGGTGGTCTCGTGGTCTGGTTTTAACACTATAAGAAGTTGTAGGCAGAATACGACAGGCTGGTCGTAGATTTTAAATCAAATGTAGGGGTTATATGGTGTTTAAGTGTTATGTTTGTTTAGGGGACACTTCTAAACCTTTGAGACGGACATGCTAGTACGTGTTAAGCATCTTTAATCTATTTTTGGTGTTAAAGATTGTTGTTAGGAGCTGGTTTTGGCGTTTAAGCGTTCAATAAATTGATATGGTTAACTTGTGATTAGGTGTCAAGCCGGTCTATTGGGAGGTGCTGAAACCGTAAGTTTAGCGTACCTCGGTCGATACAAAGGTGAGTGTGTCTGATATGGTTCTTCTCAATAAAATATTGCTGTGGTGGTTAGTGTACATTTTGCTAGTGGTGTTTTAGCTTTCGACATGATTATCGTTAAATAGATAATGCGGTGGAGGTGATTGTATATCAATGGTATCATGCTAACCGAGGTTTAGCTATTGATATGGATATATGTGGTGGAGATTGTATATCATGCTATATGCTATTTTAGCTAATGATATGCATGCTTGTTGGATGTTGATTATACCGCGGAAGGTTTGCGTGTGAGGCACACCATGTCGTAAGCCATGCCGCCTAATTAACGGTAGTGGGAGCATGGTGTGTGGGACACCACTCCTGGGGTATATGGGATTGTGGCAGACGTGTCACTGCATGCTTGTGTGATTTATATTCATGCTGTTGTTGATTCAGTTATTGTTATGTGGTTATTCATGGGTTAATACTGTTGTGTTTTGGAGGATGTGGTGGTTATATCTATTGTATTCAATTGGATATTTTGTTAGACTGGTGAATTCATTTATGATGATATTCCTTTGGGTATTGTGATATTTTATCGAGCATTTCTATATCTCACACACTCTGGCTTTCCTTTTTGGTCTGCCAGGTAGCAGGTTGCTTAGAGTGGGTCCACTACCGGTCATCGTGTTGAGGAGTGTTTGGGCTAGCCTTGGATGTTGTGGATGGTCGAGCTTGTTGTAGGTAGTTGAAGAAGAAGTTATTTTGTTTAAGTTGTCGGTGGACAGGTTGAAGTATGAAATTTTCTAGAGTGTTTTAAATCGATATTGTAGTTAGTTGGTTGACACGTTGACTCATTTTTATGTTCAGGTGATAAGTCTTCCGCTGGGTGTTTATTTCTGACAGGTTGTGAGGTGTGTTTTGTTCTTCTGTGGGGAATGCCACGTGGTCGCGTCGACTCGGGCCCACTTTGGGTGCCATTTGCGGGGCGGGGCGTGACACTGAGAGCAACCACTTTGTGCATATATTCTCAAATTTTACGTCTGTCTCCAATCCTCCCCGGCCCATACCCTTAATGATTGGGGACTAGATGGGTTTTGTTGTTGTTGTTGAAGTAACATTCAGGTTATCTTACCGTCCTCAAAGAAAATATGCTAACAGAAGCCTAACACATAGTAACAAATAACCAAAACTCATTTACCATAAAAAGATGTATAACACAATCCGAAGTGCCCAATTGTAAGCCCCTTGTTTGACAAGAAACATGGACACGTATAAGCCACAATCATCAATTCTTACGTCACAGACATTTCTGTTTACTAGATGAAAAGAATATCAATTGTTGATTTTCGTGGATTATGTGCTGGAAATAGGAAGTCCTAATCTCTTAGTTTTAGAAGCCACAAATATTCATAAGCATTTGGAAATTGTGAAGGTCTAGAATTCCTAACATACAGGATGGATCAACAAGAGTTCTCTTCATTTCTTTACTAATACCCGAAATGAACATGCAAACAGACATGGTGTGTGTGGAACATTTCTTTGGATTGTATATTTTTACAAAAAAGTAAAATAATACAGCTTGTATGTCATCTCTTAGTTCTAAACCATATCAAGTTAGGCATCAGAGTACAGTCAAATTGTCATCTTATTTACGATAAGTGGTGACATTAATGTATAGCATAAATCTTTGCAAGAAATATAATTAAATACCTTGATGTTAGCCCACCAATCAAAGAGCCATACAAGCTCGAGCCACAAAAATTCTGTGACTACTATGTTGATCCTTCTATACATATTCCGAGAAAATGGACGGACCAGGATGAAAAGAACTGCCTGAAAGTGCAATCGGAAACACAAACCAAAACATAAGCGATGTGTTAATCAAATAAAGTATGGACCCATTTCAGCAAACTTTACCCCACATTGTTCCTCAGTTTTCATGAACATAACTTGGAAACAAATGCAGACTATGTATTGTCTTGCGTATGGAAAACACTCACTTTCCTTACATATCTTTGAAGTAAGGAAATACTTCTTGGATTGAACACTTGAGATGCTGTATGTATCTTATTTTTTGTTCTGAAAACGGGCAGCATTTGTATTTTCTCAGGGTCTTGGTTTCACGGTTTCGTGGTATAATGATATAATCTACCTAGTTGTTATCCAGCAATGCTGATTCTGTGGCGCATATGGAAGCGTCGAAATGCAATGGTATTCAGTGGGAACGCAGTGGATCCACAAAAAGCTGTGTACATGGCTGTCAACAAGGCAAAGGAGTTTATTGAGGCGAATCGGGATGATAGCTCTGGGATGCCAAACCCTGGAAACTCGATAGCCCAGTGGAAACCACCACCAACTAGAAAACTGAAGGTAAATGTTGACGGGGCATTAATGATAGGAGGGACGGCTGAGAAGATGGGGGCAGCGGGGATAGTGATAAAGAACTACTTGGGTTATTTTGTTGCAGCTCGCTCAATCCGATTGGGTGTGGCAGAATCAGCTCTCTGTGCAGAGGCATTGGCGTGGAGGGCAGCCTTGGAGTTTGCTCAGGTTTTGGGATTGCAAAGTATCATGATTGAAGGGGATTCAAATCAACTTGTCCAGATTCTGGGCAACAAAGTTTCATGTCCTATAGGAATTGAAGTAATTGTTGAGGATAGCAGAAGGGATACAGACCGGTTCAGGTGTTGCGAGATTACATTTGTTTGAAGATCGGTGAATGCAGTAGCCCACAAATTGGCTAGTTACAGATTGCGAGGCTCTGGAGTTCACAATTGGGAATCTAGACCACCTTCGTGGTTATTGCCTTCTCTTGGGAAAGATAACCATCTTTTTTTGATGTATTTTGAAGTTTCGTATCAATAAATTGATTCTACCGTTTTTGACAACAAAAAAAAAAAAAAACCCTCGTAAGAAACGTAAATGGAAAACAACAACAATACTTATTGACATTGAAAATTTTCAATTGGGTTAAAAAATAGGGATTTGCCGCGAAAAAGAAAAAGCAAGGGAAGAGAGGGGAGCGTGGGTGTAAAATTGCTCCCTAAATCAAAGATCCAAACACAACGGACCATGACACATTGATACCAATTCCACCCAACGGATCATGTACAGTCTATTCTAATATAGAAGCCGAGAAACACTTCATGGCATGGACAAAGTAGCACCGGGCCACCGGCTATTTATGGTAAGATCCGCGTTTTTTCGTTCTAATTTAAATACTAAATCCCATCCTTTTTTCCTTGTTAGTTTCTCCCCATTCTTATTTCCCTGGTCCATCACAATACCGCGAAGATACATTCATCAAAGCCTACTGTCGAATTCTAACATATTTTTGCACACGCATCAAGTGTGCCATCATTTCTACTCAGCAAAGAAACGAGATGAGACTTTTTCTAAACAAACTTAATTTACCCAAAAAAAAACTTCTCCCATCTACAAAAAACTGATCAACATTCTGAAATGTGCCTTCCTTAAACAAAGATTTGTTTTTCCTGAATCACATTTATATCTGATAGCTAACAATTGAAAAATGGTAAAGATGATGAGAGAAATTGGAAAATTAATCGGAAAGATGGAAAGAAATGAAATGGGTACATTGTGGATGTGACTAATGAACCTGAATGAAGTTGACGACGAGGCCTGAGAGGAGGAAGAGCAGACCCAAAGGGAGAACAACCGCTGCTGCGATCGCCATTGCATCCACCGCACATGCAAACTAGATCTATAGAGTGTGACAGAGAGGTTTTATTGGTTTTTTCCCCAAACGACAGACAAAGAACGGAGAGAGAGAGAGAGAGAGAGAGAGAGAGAGAGAGAGAGATGTGCCTTGTTTGTTCGTTGGGCCGTTGGAGTAGCAAACGCTTTTGGAGGGTAACCGTTAGCACTCTGATTAATTTACCATATTTCTTTTTGAGAACATTGGAAAAGAAATTATAAAGAAACGAAACAGAAGAAGATAAATGAACAAAAGGAAAGAAAATGTGAGGGAAATCTAAGAGAAAATTTATTGTGCACAAAAACATTATGGGAAATGATTTTACCACTCCAAGATTATCAAAATTAATCGAACTTACAAGTCGCAACGACTTCCATGTTGCTCCTCCGTGTGGCATACAAATTCTCCTCTTTCTTAAATTCTGTTACGGTATTTTTATTCGTATTTTTTGAATCAATCATTCGTCTCAATGAATGTAATTTTAAAAATTTAATACTCCCTCCGTCCCTTTATTACAGTCCAGTATTCCATTTTGGGCTGTCCCTTAATAAGTGTCCATTTTGTAAAGTTAGTGGGTAAAAGTTGGTGAATTGTCTATTTTGTCTCTAAAAGTAGATTCTATTTTGAAAAGTTAGTGAGTAAAAGTGTAATAATGATGGGTAAGTAGAAAAAGTGGAGGAAAAAGTTGATGTGAAAGGCATAATGATGATGTCTTTTTAATAAGTTGAAGTTACGAAGTAGGACATTTAAAAAGGGACGGATGAAGTAATTATTACCAAAAGAAAAAGAAAAAGAAAAAATTCACAAAAGATGAAAAAATTCGCAATAATCTGAACCGTTCATTTCGTGGGGCCCATAGAGTAGTTTATATAAGCAAAAAATCAGTTCGACCCAATATCGATAGATATATCAAAAATTAAATTTTAACTTATAAAATGGACGGCCTGGATTCTGTCAATAGATTTTAAGTTAAAATGATCTAGGTTGTCGATTTTATAAATCAAAATTTATTTTTTTGATATACCTATGAATGTTGGGTCAATCTAATTTTTTACTTATATGCATTATTTTGCGGGCTATACAAAATGAATGATTCAGATTATTGCGATAAATTATCTATGGGACCCACACAAGGCGGGGGTGTAAACTTGGAGTTTACACCCTTACTGTAAACAAGTTAATCTCTTCCAAATTCAGTTCCAATTTTCCTCGTTGGGACAAATTATCAATTTCAAAAATTACAACAAAAGAACTAATCAAAAAATAAGGAAAAATATAAATACGGAACACAAAAATTTAGGGAGACTAGGGTTACCCAAAACATTGCACCAGTGCACCGAACCCTTTTTCAATTTCCGGAGAAATTTTTGGGTGCCGAGCAGGTAGCACGTAAGGATGAGAAAAAAACTGTCAAATCGCGAATCCAGTCTAAACCAATCCAAACCGAAAGGTTTAATTCGGTTTTTAAGTAGTATGGTTTGGCCATAGTTTGAAAAAAATTAGAAACCGCGTTATATGGTTTGACTTGTGGATTCATGTTCGCAGCTATGGTTCCAAACCGATCCGAACCGTATAATACATATTATATATATAATTTAATTATGATTCACCAAATAAATATGGGAGCCTTAGTCAACTACTTTCCTAATTTATTGATCCTATTAAATCCACCGCAATATTTAGTTTTCCTTCCATGCCAAGATAATTTATACTAATTTTCTATATATCCACCGCAATATTTAGTTTTGTTCTAAATAGTAGGTTTATGTTAGTGTGTTTTGGTAATTTAATGGAAATTGATTTTAATATAGTTTAGTTCAAAACAAATCATGGTTTAAAACCGAAACTGAACCGTATTTTTATGGTTTGGTTCTATGTTTTTTGTGGATTAATTTGATTCTTCAAATTCATAATCCGTAAGTATCAATTTGATTCTTGATTTTCTAAAACCGAACCAATCCAAATTATGTTCACCCCTACGTAGTGATACCAGTCGGCAATTCGAGCTGTCCAAAACATTTTAGACGGCCCAAATTCCTCCCAACTCTCTCCTCTCGCCCAACCACGCTCTCCTCTTTTCTCTCTTTAAAATCCGGACGGTCGCCTCATATAAGGTACCTGGCCGGCACCAAAAAATTTCTCAAATTTTCGTACCAGTTTTTCCTAGGACTAGGACTCGCAAAACTGTTTACACAGAGGGAGGGAGGGGAGAGAAACTGCGGCCAGAATCTCCACAGAGAGAGAGAGAGAGAGAGAGAGAGAGAGAGACAGAGGTATATACACGAATCCGTAAGTATCCCCATGGAAGCGCAGGCGCAGCATCAGCAACAATGGGTGATGAGCGCACAGGCTCAAACCCACCAGCACCCATCAACAGTGGCAACACAATCGCTACCCTACCACCAACCCACCACGCTGGAAGAAGTCAGAACCCTCTGGATTGGCGATTTACAGTACTGGGTCGACGACGGCTACCTCCACAGCTGTTTCTCCCACACCGGAGAGGTCCCACCCCTTTCCCCCTTGTTATCTCCGTTTATTACATAAACTTATTTATGCTTGTCTTTCATTCTTTCAAGGGTCTTTTTCTATTTTTTGGCATCTTTTAGGGTTTCAATTAGTTCATTTTTTGATATGGGTATACCGATTTTGGGGGGGCAATGTTAGGGTTTGAACCTGTAAGGTAGTCTAGTGGTTTAAGGCCCACCCCTTCCCCTTTTTCTTCCCGTACATTAGATTACTTATTTATGCTTGTCTTTCCTTCTGTAAGTAGGGCTGCTAAACGAACCAAGCTACTCGAGTCTAAGCTTGTGTCCGTTCATAAAAGCTTGTTCAAGATTAACAAACCAAGCTTCAACATTTTTTTGAAGCTCGTTAAGTTTTCAAACCAAGCTTGAAACAAGTACTGGGAAAGGGGGTGCGAATTCAATTCCCGCCCCCCACCCCCCGTTCTCTATCTCCCTGACATGTAGTTCTTATTAAAAAGTTCTGAAAATACCCCAGTATTTAAGGGTGAATTTGGACGGAGTTAGCCCTAGGGACCATTTAACTATGCATTTTGAATATTGGGGACTCAGAGACTCAATTTCTTTTTTTGGAGATCAAGGTGCTACTTCGCTAATACTCTGGGTACCAACTGTAAAATTAAACCGTTCAATAATCTAGTGTGGACAGTTAATTGTGGTTGAGTGCTTTCCTCATTGCTACCCTGTTTGTAATTGCACAAGTTATCAACCTGTCTAAACATCTTCTAAGTTAGGCTTTACAATTTTGAAACATTGTATGTGGTTTATACTTTATACTCTAGGGAGTTGATCTTTATATGTTCACTCCTAACCAAGTTTAAAAGAACAAATGCTGTTGTCCAGTTCATTGAAATGAATATAGTAGTGAATAAATGGACCAGCATGCTTTATGCAGGTTGTTTCGATAAAGATAATACGTAACAAGATCACGGGCCAGCCAGAGGGTTATGGGTTTGTGGAGTTTGTTTCACATGCAGCGGCTGAAAAGATTTTACAGACATACAACGGAGCACAAATGCCTGGAACTGAGCAAACATTTAGGTTAAATTGGGCTTCTTTTGGGATTGGAGAAAGACGCCCTGATGCTGGGCCAGAGCACTCTATCTTTGTTGGGGATTTAGCACCTGATGTTACAGATTACTTGTTGCAAGAGACCTTTCGAACTCAATACCCATCTGTTAGAGGTGCGAAGGTCGTGACTGATCCCAATACTGGGCGCTCAAAGGGTTACGGTTTTGTTAAATTTGCTGATGAAACAGAAAGAAATCGTGCTATGACTGAAATGAATGGTGTCTATTGCTCAACCAGGCCGATGCGGATAAGTGCAGCAACGCCAAAGAAGACAACTGGGTTTCAACAGCAATATCCAGCAACTAGAGGTAATGTTGAACCTTCAGTGGATTGGACTGAAACGTCTTGCAGATTCTTAAGCCATTAAGTTCAGAAATTAGTAGTTTGCATGAAGTTGTGCATAACGTATTTAGCTTTAATCTTCTGCATAATGTTGTCATGATGATTGATCATTTCTCTCTCTCTCTCTCTCTCTCTGTATATGTGTGTGTGTGAAGAGTTTAGTGAAGTCCTCTTTTTCATTATGTAGATGACCTGCAACATATCAGGTAACAGTGGAGATATATAATGGATAATTGAAATACATGCCTTTGATTTGATTTGCCTTTCGAGGGTGAAAGGGTAATGTCAATTGTTTTGAAGCATCAAAATAGTTTACTAGCAGAACTGTATGTCTTGGATTTGCTCAATGTGAAGATCTTAACCATTCAACCATCTGGGCAATAGGTCAACTAATCACTTCCTTTTGAGTAGGATAATTTTGAGTTTCTTGTTCCCTGTCTCTTTCAAACTTCTCACCAGGTTAACAGTTACTATCTTTATTGAAACATTTTGCCTTATGTTCAGTTATAACTTAAAAGGACCAACTCTGCGCCAAGTCAATTTGTGAATCTGTAGTTGGGTCAGGTTTGGACAAATGTTCAATAACTTCAATGTACTTGGAAAAGTCATGAGAGCAGAAGAAATTTGATGAAAGCTATAGTATCAGAAGAAGGTTTGATCAAAAGCTATAAAAAAGCAGAAGAATGCTGATTTTTGATGTACTTTTCGGATGTTCCTTTCTTTTGAGAACTTGCATAAATCAATAACAATGCTCTGTATATGCTCTGCATTGAGGTCGTTAAATGAACCTATATCAGTGACACTGCTGTCACTTTTCATTTCACAAGAAAAAAGTATGAGTAATATTGTGAAAAACGTCAAAGTTGTGATGAGCCAAATGGGAGTGAAGGAAAAATGCAGTTATCTGTGTCAAAGCAACAACTTAGATGTTTACGTAGAAATTATGGAATAAAAGGAACCGGAGAGATAAAAAGTGGCAATATCTATTAGAGGTTTGAGCAAATGTTAGATGTTGACCTAAAATAGTGCCCATATTTTGGTAGTATTGTGGGTATAATGTTGTATTAGTAAGCAACTTGATCTGTCAATAGAGAATTGATAACCTTAGAATATTGGCACGACTCTCTCCATTTTGCCCTATATAGGGGGTATTTTTCTGATTAGCAAGTATATTTTGGACTTAATAGTGGATCTCGTGGAGGGAGCGCAACGACAGGATGTTCCAGGGTGTTGAAGAAGTAAAGAAGAAATTCATAGTTTAAATTGGTTTGTAATTGGGACTTGTGAGACCAAGGTCGATTATGCCTTGCTTGGACCAACTGTTTGATTTTTTGCACAGTTGACATTGTTTTGAATCCTTTTTGTTTCTGCTTTAGTAGAGGTGGTTGAATTTGGACTTTTATTTGGGTAGCACCCCTTGATGCTCCTTACTGTGTATATCCTTATTTACAATAACAAATAACGGAAACGTATGTACACAGACATGGGATTATTTAGAGGCATATATGATGTACCTACCTCCTTGCATAAAGCAAGGGCCGTACTTCCACATGCATAATTCTTGCACCGGTTTTTTTTTTCCCGTACTTTATTTATTTATTTATCTTGATGACCGTACAGTGTACACTATTAACCTTCAAATTTTTTCTGGTAGCTTTGTATCCACCTCCAGCATATGCTCCAGCAGTACAGACAATTCCAGTGGATAATGATATCAATAACACTACGGTAAGTCCAACTCTTTGAGTTTTTATGCCTTTATATGTTCTTTTTCCTTGTCTAATATGTTTTTTTTTTTTTTTTGTAGGTTTTCGTTGGAAACCTCGACCCTAATGTCACGGAAGAGGAACTGAAGCAAATATTTGTGCACTTTGGGGAAATCGTATATGTCAAGATCCCGACAACGAAAGGATGTGGTTTTGTGCAATATTCTACCAGGTTTGTCAGCCTAGTGAATGCTACTTGAATTATCAAAAGAATTTATAACGGGGTAGTCTTATGATGTCTCCATTCAAAGCATCTCTCTCTCTCTCTCACTCTCTCTCTCTGAATAGGGGCGGGTTAGCAATTTTTTGTGGAATTAATCTAATCTGGTTACTTTGACCATTTGGTAGTTGCCTCATTTGTGACTTTTTGGTGTAGTCCATTTCTGCCGTTATGTCTTGCTTCATTGGCAATCTTTGTTTAATCCCTTGTTCCTCCCTTTTCCTATTATCATTGACTTCATATTTTCTTTTTGCAGGGCATCTGCGGAAGATGCAATTCAAAGGATGCAGAGTGTAGTGGTTGGCCAACAAGTAGTCCACCTTTCTTGGGGGAGGAACCCCGCTGCAAAACAGGTGAATTGTCTTCTTATAGTTGTTTTAAAAAATATTTCTCTCTAGGACTGTGTCTATGACAGATTCAGTTGCCTGTTTTCTGTATTGTCTGAAATTCGATGCTCTATGTCAAAGCCCTCAATTTGTGGAGGGTCAAAGGCATAAAGCAAGTCAAAATCATGGGTTTAACCTGGAATTGTGTCGACGTTGGTGGATGAACAATAGTCCTAGGACAAAATTATTGACGGGTCAAGTGACTTTCAAAAACACAACAGACTTGCATCCTTTCGTAGCTTAAGAGGTGCGATTTAGAAGAAAACCTTTGGTCAGCCTTTCCAAGTTGTCACATTTTTGCCAATCGCTATTTCTCTATTAAAGAATATTTGCTTTATGATAGTTGACTTCCTAACGTATTCTGATATTATGTCATAGGACGTACCTAGTATATGGGGTCAGCAAGCAGATCCAAGTCAATATAGCAGCACCTATTATGGTTATGGACAAGGTTATGATGCCTATGCTTATGGGGCTGCTCACGATCCTTCATTATATGCATATGGTGCATACTCCGGTTACACGCAGTACCCTCAACAGGTACTATACTTCTCACGTTGCTTTTGACAATTTCCTGGATATGCTGTAGATATTCCAGAACCTTGAAAACATACGGACCACTGTTTCTGCAAGTATTATTTGTATGAAGGTTGATTATTGTGCGCCCTTGGTTTCTATTAAATACTCAGCAACAACACTTAACAATTTTAATACCCATGTAATTCCCAATCAATGGGGCTATGGGCAGGGAAGGATTGGAAACTGACCTAACCCTTGGTAATATATGCACAAAGTGGCTACTCTAAAAAAGTTTTACCACCGAAATAGCGGCCTCTCTATGCTTCCAAAAATCAAGGAACTCAAGGGACATTATGTGCGCCCTTGGTTTCTATTAAATACTCAGCAACAACACTAACAATTTTAATACCCATGTAATTCCCGATCAATGGGGCTATGGGCAGGGAAGGACTGGAAACTGACCTAACCCTTGGTAATATATGCACAAAGTGGCTGCTCTCAAAAAGTTTTACCACCGAAATAGCGGCCTCTCTATGCTTCCAAAAATCAAGGAACTCAAGGGACATTGACATGCACCATGCCCCCAAATAAAAGCTGGAAGGCATCAGAAAGGGCAAGCATAGAGACCTGCTTAAACTTATGGATCGTGCTCATTACCTTGCTTCATTCATTTAAAATTTTGAGCATCAGTAATGCACAAAAAGATGTTCAGCTTTGGTAGGAAGAGGAAGTGGCAAGGAGGATGCACCTCACTCTTCTCTTTATCCTCTTTCTTCTTCTTTTTTTGGAAATACCTAATCTTGATTACCTTGCTTCATTCATTTAAAATTTAGAGCATCAGTAATGCACAAAAAGATGTTCAGCGTTGGTAGGAAGAGCAAGTGGCAAGGAGGATGCACCTCACTCTTCTCTTTATCCTCTTCTTCTTCATAAATCAAAATAATTGTGACTGGTGGACACTGGTTCTGAATTTTGATTTTGTTGTTGGTCGTTTGTAAGACAACGATGAGTATTGTTCCCAAAAGGGAATCATGGCCTCACTGAATATCTTTATGTTTGATTCCAGGTTGAAGGTTCTCAAGAAATGGCATCCATGGCAGGCGCTGTCCCAGCTATGGAACAAAGGGAGGAATACGATCCTTTGGCTACACCAGATATTGACAAGTAAACTTCACTCTTTGAATACATACATATTTATCATATTTAAATAAATTATTACTATGTTCTTTGCTATTACAGAGAATAACCGATCCTGAACTGTAGGTTGAATGCTGCTTACCTTGCTGTCCACGGAAGTGCCATTTTGGGACGGCCCTTGTGGCAGAGAACGTCATCATTCACACAGCAAGCATAGGCTTCTTATGGCACCACCTACTTATATGTCAGGGTCTATTTTGTTTTCCGTGCTCCTTATGTAATCAAAGCACAACCGAGCAAGATCGCAATCTTGTGCAAGAAAAATGCTGATTCCACCGCCAAATCCTGGGCCTGCCTCAATGTTTGCAGGCAGGGCTGCTTCTTTAGTGTTGAGCTGGAAACATAGGAAAGCAAATCCATTTTGCAGCATAGATTTTTAGTTATTCTAGTTTGTCGTGTCTTAAGTTGTATAAACAAAAGGAATGACATGTTGATTATTTGGAGCACCCTCAACTTAAGGCTTTTATGCGGTACGTTGGATTTCAAATGTTACTGTTGCCCCTCCCTTGCTCTTGGTTAGCATCCTGAGGCCATGTTTTGCTAAGGTTTTTATATTTTAAGTACTTATTTTCTGCTTTATGAGACATATTCTTTCACAATACATCACATTTAATTCAAATAATAAGGTTCCGTTTCGCTTTCTTTTTAAACTTTTTTTTTCAAAAAGAAGGTAATTTCAAGCTCAAATATAATGAAAATGAAAAATAATTTTTAAATTTTTTTGTACTGTTTAAAAGATCCCAATGAGATCTATCAAACAAGATTCATATTGGTAGGAAAATTATTCGCATAAACACATAATTTTTGAACTTGAAATTACCTTCATTTTTTAAAAGTTTTTTTTTAAAGAAACTGGAATAGGGCCTAATTACTTATCTCCCTTAGCATACATCTCACAATGTGGGAAATGTAGGATATCATCCGCAAAGCATAATCATCAATGATGCCAAGATGTTTCTACATCAGATTGAGTCCAAGCTCACTCATATCTATAGAGCAGCAAATCAATGCGCGGACCACCTCGCTAGAATGGGTGCCGAGCAGAATGATCCTTTTGTTGTCCTTGATCAAGCCCCTATTTCCATTAGGGAGTACCTACTTCGAGACTGCCTAAATATTAGGCAGATCCTTGACTAGGTGTTTTTTTTCTTTTTTCTTCTCTCTTTTTCTATTTAGGTCGTGTTGTATAACTTATCAGCACCTCTGATGCTTGTTTCCGTTCTGGTTTAATATATTTGATGTTCCGTTTGACCAAAAAAAAAAAATTACATCTCACAATGTGGGTGGGCCCAACACACAGCATGGCAAAGTTGTTGAATATAAATGGCATATTCATATTACATTATATATATTTTTTATAACTGAATGTATGGGCTAGTTTTTGCGCACCTCGAGGCCCTAAAGTTAATGACCGGACAAAACTTCTGCAATGGCCAAAGTTCTGGAATGTTCTTGCTTCTATTTCTTGATTAATAAAGGTTTTTTTTTTTGCTGTTAAAAAGAAAAGGAACTGAGTCAAAATTGCCCTTCGCAATATTGCCAAAATTCCCATGAGCTACGTGAATGCTGAGGGCAATCAACATAGGTGAACTGGTGAAGAAATGGAAGCAAGAAGGAATGGGGATGACGTGAATCCTTATTTTAAACAAGGTATTCAAAACTGATTGAGATATTTTCAGAACTTTTTTTCTGGTTATTCAAAGTGTCGATGCTAACATAAACGCATCTTGACTAATCCTTAAAGGGATGGATCACACCATCTATTACCGAGGTCCCGATTAAACCTAGGGCAGCCGCTCGTTAAGTATTGTTTCGGCTGTCCAAAATATCTTCCACGGTTCATGACCCTGCATGTCTTGCTTATACTTATATACTTTTTGATTGAATAAAGTTTACGGAATAATAGTTATCGACATCACATACCTACGCGTAAGTATTCCGTTCCAACCGTAAATCGAAATTCACTCTCATAATGTAATGGACGCTATCTATGCTACTTCAGATACTGGTATTCAATCAAAAACTTCAGAAACTACCGGGCTTCTTTGAGAGAAAGATTATCCAGTTATATTTATATGAAAACAATGTACGACAAAAAACAACAAAGCAGTAACAAATAAACAACAGAACGAAACAAAAAACAAAGAAAAGCCACGTGAAGAGATGTAAACGCCAGAGTTGTAACCATTAATTACACTCATGAAAGTGGATAGAGTGACCCAGATATGCAACCAACTGAAGCTCGTTCCCAGCACAGACTGAAGAATCATCCCTGGATCCGCTGCAGATGCCGCCACCATCGCCGTCGAGCCTCTCAAATATGCATCGACAAGGCTGATCGAGTTCAAGAGCCAAAATCCAGATCTGGTTCCTCAGATCTCGGTACCAAGCTGAACAACCATGTAAAGAAAAAACAACCACGTAAAGAGATACAAGTCCACTTGACAGCACAAGTCACAACCTTCGATGGATGCAAGGAGCTGCATTTTACACATCAATGGGTTTTCAGCATTCGGAAGACGTTTCTAAGTGCAACCCAATGGGAATTTACACATCTTTAAACACCATCTATATAGGTACAAAACGAGAAAGTACAAGCTGATCATAAAAAGAGATTCACTTTGGATATTAATGGGTTGTTGAACGTATTATGGCTTCTTTGACTTCTTCTTTATGCCCAATGTGATGAGAACTACATCAAGATAATCGTAATGGTACATGGATCTAAAGAGCTCCAATTTGTGATCGTTCCATGGAGGCAATCTAAACCAAAAGTCTGTGAGAAAAGTCCTTTTGAGCACTGCCTTCTCATGCGTGAACGCGTCGAAAGAGAATTTTCCATGGTACCTTCCAAAACCACTTTCTCCTACTCCTCCAAATGGAAGACTATCAGCTGCATACTGCACATAAAGCGAAGATATAAGACATTTAAAGAAGGGAAAAACTTCACACACACGAAAAAAGAAGGGAAAAACTATGGACAACTGGACTATATACTGAAGCTACTATATGGCGACTAAAGCATTGTTGCCTAGCAAATATATTCATCATTGTCGCCGTGTCGGTCGCTTGCAGACACTGACTTCCTTCTCATGGTCCTCTGCTTTTTTTTCGTTTTCATTTTTTGGCTTTTTTTTTTTTACTGATTCTTCTAAGTTCTAACAGTTAAAAGTCTTCCTTTTCCTATATATGATTAAAAAAAAAAGAAGTGGGCAAATGTTGCCTAGGCATTTTAAACTAAGGTTTCCCTCGCGCATATAAACTTGCAAGGTGTTACGATAAATAAAACACATAACAAGTAGAAATTCATTGTATTGATCGTTTAATCCTTTGTCTATTTCTTTCTAGTTCACATAACGTTGGTTAATAGCTGAGCAAAAAAAATAACATTGGTTAATCAGTTTTTGGATCACAGAGTGCAAATTGAATCATTTCAGTGGAGATGACGAATGGAAGAAACTAAGAAAAGTGTAGCAGTTGGTGAAAACTGCAGTTACGATTTTTTTTGATAAGACCGTTGGAGAGATGTTGGCAAATTGAATCAGTTTTCCAGAAAAAATTTGGTATAACAAACACTACGTCACACTTCCCTTCTGAGTTTTCTAGTATTTATAGCATATGTAATACATTAACTACTTCTAGTTCTTACCTTATTATGTTAACCAAATTTGGAGAGATGTTGGCTCGTAATCAAGAACGTTTTGGAAACATAACTGAACACCAATGCCTTCTTATGTTACCCACATTCTGAAAACTTGACGCACCTGAATAATCGCGTCGTTGAATGTCAAGCTTCCTGACGATGTCTCTGATATCAGCCTCCTCTTGAGCTTCTCATTTTTGGTGAAGGCATAAATAGTTAGTGGCTTGGGCCTTGACTTGATAAATTCGATACAATCTTCAATTTTCTCTAACTGCGTGCCAAAATCAAGAAAAATCTTTCGTAAGCATTGTTCATTAACCTCGAAATACAAAGCAAAATATCTTATGGTTACTAGTATGTTTCTTGAGCTATAGTTTTTTCTTTTCTTTTTTTGAATCTCTCCACATATACATGCGTATAGCTATGTGCATTTGTTAAAGGAATACGTAAATATTGCTTACAGTAATTATTGGAAGCAATGGGCCAAAAATTTCTTCGTTCATGATTGCAGCCTTGAGTGGGGGATCAACCAAGATTGTTGGCTCAATGAACCTACATTGAGGCACATGATATGTGCAAAAATAAATCATACAGAAATAAATCAAATTACAAAAAACTTCACCATTTTTCAATAAAACACGCTTCATTTGAACAAGGGGTCAACCAAAATAACTATTCCGGCGACAATTTAAACTGCATAAAATTTTAATACTTACAGGTGATCTTCATCTATTGAGCCACCATACACAATGGAAGCTTTTACCAGAGGCTCATCTAAAAGATTTTTCAATCTCATCAAGTGATTTTTGTTGATTATCCTTGCAATACTGTTGGTCTCTTTGGGGTCTTCTCCAAACACTTTCTTGATGAACACCTTCATTTGTTGAACCTGAAAAGTTTGAGATCAAAAAGTAGAATCAGCTTCAAAATATTGATGTTCTGTATAGGACAAGGAAAATCTGCAACACTTGAAACAAGTGCATGCCATAGTGTGGTATTATTCGTACCAAAGTGGACTTGAATTTCTTCTCTACAAGGATATAATCGATTCCTATGCATGCCTGACCAGCACAAGTCCCGAATTTACCAGCAAGAATCCGTCTCATTGTCATCTAGGAACAGAAAAAAAAGTTAGATCATGACATGATTTTGATCATTTCCTACTTTATACTCATCAGAAATAAGGCCAAGTGCTTGCACAAATTTAACAGTCGTTACATGACATTCCAAGGCCGTGTCTGGATCGAGGCATTCAAGGTGGCCGGATGGATAGGGAAAGGAAAAGGTAAACCAAAAAGATCAGAATACTACAAAATGGAGAAGCTACTTCCTAGGTTGCTGTTTTCAAAACCGATTTTGCACAACACACCAGAAACCACTTAAAAAAACAAAATACTCTCATTCTTTCGATATCTTAGTTCTTATCCCTTTTCGAGAATTTGGCAGCGTCTTTTTAATATTTCTGAAAAATGGCTGCGCAGAAAACAAATTTTGGAAACTGTCAAGCAACCAAGTTTCTGAAAAGTATTCTACAAACATAATTCTGAAAACAGCAACTAAACAAGAATTTTCTGTTATTTCTTTCTTTGTCTTGGTATTTCCTCTATATATCCGTTGTCCAAACAAATGTAAAAAATACTTGTGAAATTACCTCTATATCCCAAGAACTTGAGAGTTCATCAACAACTGCAGGGCACTTCCCCCCTAACTCCAATATGACAGGTGTCAAATGCTTAGCAGCTTCAGTCATAACAATTTTACCCACGCTTGCGCTGCCTATGTGTATGCCATTTCAAAGTTCAAACAAAAAAGTAATCAAGTCAAAAAAGAGAGAAAAAAAGAAGAAGAAGTGCCACCATGCCTATTGCCTACCAAGTACACAAGGCTCCCACTATTGCTAGGTTTGGGAAAGGGTTCGATGTACGCAGCCTTACCCTGCAAGCAGAAAGACTTTTTCGCGACTCGAACCCATGACCACCCGGTAGTATTGGGGCAACTTTACCCCTGGGCTTGGGACTGCCCTTCCAAGCATATGCACAGAATGAAATTTTTTGAAGTGCACAAATTCTGGGGCAAAACAAAAAGACCTGTAAATAAAATCTTGTCCCATTTCTGTTGCAAGAGTTGGTGAACAACAGAGGGGCCACCTTGGATGACCTTCACAGCTTTGTTGTCTAAGTAAGAGTGGACAGTGTTAGCCAGAACTGAAGCAGATGCTGGAGCTAGCTCTGATGGTTTTATAACCACTACGTTTCCGGCACCTATCGCTCCGATCAACGGTTCCAATGACAACCCTACGTACATGTAACACAGGGAAAAAAAAACTTATTACTCATCTCTGCCCAATAAACCTTGCCCAATTCTTTTTCTTGCTCCACATTTTCTTTTCCAATCAATTCCTTTTCTGTTCTTGATCCTCAAACCCTCCACAAATCCAAGATCCAAATACGGCCCCAAAAGTGATATGTACAAGCGTAATATCTAGAACAGTGTGGTGGGAAAAAAATTAGTTCAACCATTTAGAGGGAGAGGGAGCTAGAGATTGGAATTATTGTCTTACCAAAAGGGAAATTCCAAGATGAGATAATGAGGACAAGACCAAGGGGCTCAGGAACCAGTTCTGCTGTGGCAGGGAATGCAACAATAGGCAACTTAGCCTGTCAATCAATAACAAACACGTAGTTCATAAATCAGAAAAGAATTAACAGAAAAAATGATCCAAAAATATTTAGTGCTATGGTTTTTCAATGTTTGCATTATTTTTTATTGTTTCTGTTTCCTTTGATTCCTTTTCAGCAAATACAAATCTTATTGCTTTATGTAAGGTTTTTATGTTAGGTTTAATCATTGGCCAAAAATGCAGTTTCATAGTCTTGATAATATGTACAACTGCTTCGTGAGAACCAAATGCAGTGAGTGACTTCCCCTTTTCTTAGGATATTAGGTTACAACTTAGAAGTAAGCTAAAGAAATCCAAACCCAAGGGGTTTGGCCGAGTGGGATGAGACAGCAACCCTTAGGCTTGCCGTAAGGGGTCGCAAGGTTGAACTCCAGGGCCAAACATTCCAAACCTTGGGGCCACTAAAGATTTACCCAGTAGTTAACTTACGGGCCTCAGGTATTAGTAGGTGTGCGCGTAAACTGGCTCAAACACCCTTTTGGCTGGTTATCAAGAAATCTACAGAATTCCAGCTTGAAGTGGAGGGAAATTATCCTACTGGAAATCCAGAATCTCATGTTAATTCTGGTATGGAAGTTTAGTACTCCATCTAGGAATCCTGAGGGATGGTTCACTGATGTTTACAAGGATCAGTGTCTCAAGAAATGTATATACTAAGGGGGACAATTTGGGAAAAGAATAAAAAAGATTTAAAAAGCAACAATTACCTTTTTGCTTGACATCCATTGCTTTAAGCCTCCCAATGCATAATTTACAGATTTTACCACTGTCCCAATCTGCAGAGATCCACATTCATAAATTGAGAAAGCTACCGGTAGTTGGTTTTGAGCTTTAAACTGTAGCAAATGAAGTGTTTTGTAACCTAAAAAAAAGCATGCGCAATTTAGTCCCATTAATGGGACTGGATTAGTCTTCCTCCCCTCCAGTCCGGTCCAGTTTGAGCCATTTGTTGGCCCTTTCCGGACCCGCAATAATGATTTGAATCGTCCACTTTTTAGAGCTCGCCGAGAACATCAACCATGTAAAAAATCACGTTGATCGGATACCGTTTGATATGATTTCGAAATGCATTAAGCTTGTAAAAAAAAAATGGTGTGCAACACTAGATTGCAACTCATTTGACAAAATTATCTGAAGCTTAATGCCTTTCGAAATCATATCAAACGGGATCCGATTGATGTGAAACATCTATTTTCTATGGCTATGTTCCCGATGGGATCTATAAAGGGAACAGTTCTGATTATTGTTGTGGGCTCGAAAAAGGCCCATATATGAGGAGGAAGTCCACCTGCTAGGTTCAAATTGGGGTACTAAATCACAGGTAGAGGAAACTCGACGAAAACATCAATGAACTTTTTTTTTTGTGTGTTTTCAAAAACATTTTGGTATAAAACTAAAGAAAGTTATAAAAATAATCAAAAAAGACAAACAGCCAAGAGAACTTTGGCCCAACGGCATCACAAGTGCCTAGGAGCAAAGACGTCAGGATCTAAGGTGCTAATCTAACTATTGTCACAATACAAAGTTTCGCCGAGAAAAAAAAAGTTTCGCAGAGAAAATAAAAAAGACAAACTAAAACACACTGAACTTAATTTAGGGCAAACAATCTCTTTCACATAAACCCTGCAACTGAAAGCCCTGCCTTCTTTCATGCAGAAAAGCTTATTTATGCAAACCAAAAACAAAAATCACACTCATGCTAAAAGAAACAACCAACCCTATCTCTTCGTTGTTCATATTCGAATTCCACGGAAGCCAAACATTCTGAACCTCGGGGGTCAGTCAATCGAGGGTTTACCCGATAGTTAACTTTAGGGCCCGAAATTAGTCGAAGCGTGCAAGTTGACCCAGACCTCCGGTTATGAAAACAAAAACTAACATCTATGATTTCTTATACATACTATTTTATCGGTATAAATATGCGTATAGAATACCTCATCCCTGTAGGACTCAACAGGGTGTTTGCCAATATCCTGTTTGAGAGCCTCCAGTATCTCACCTTCTCTCTCCCTGAGGAGAGAGAGTAAAGCTTGCAGCTGTGACCTCCTCCAAGTTGCTTCCTTCGTCTTGCCGGACCTAAAAGTCTCCCTAAGTTCCTCCAATTCTCCCTCTAGTCCACTCACAGCCTCCATTCTTCTTCTTCTTCCTTCTTTCTTAAAACCCAATGTCTTCGGTCTATTTATGCTGCATACCGTAGAATTTTGCTTTAATGTTCGACAACAACCTCTTTTTCTGCCACAGTTGAGGTTCATAAATAGAGCTGTGCTACGTGCACAACAAGCTATGCACATATCCCTTTTCTCCCGCCTCGGGTCGCACAAAGATGATCGGAGCCGTTCATTTTGTTCAAATATGTCGTTTAAGGTCTCTGTAAAAGGCCTAAATTCTGAAGTGATTTTGGGTGTTTTGTTAACGCCTCTTACGATATCGAACGAAGCTCATTTTTTACAGAGATCTTAAACATTTTTTACAGAGACCTTAAATTATGTCATTTTTTACATATTTTAAACAAAATGAGCGGCTCCGATCATCTTTGTGCGACCCGAGGCAGGAGAAAAAGGGGTATGTGCACAGCTTGCTGTGCGTGTAGCTTTATTGTCATAGATATTAGATGGTGGTCATCACCAATTAAGAACTGTGCTATTGGTACAGCACTTGCTGTACGGACAACGCGCATCAAATTTTTGGGCCTGTATCGGGTCCAACAAAGATAATCGAAGTCGCTTATTTTGTTCAAAATATTTTATTTTAGGTCCCCGTAAAAAATCAGCTCCAACCAATTTTGTTAAGGGCGTTTACGAAATGTCCAATTTTACAAGCTTAAATTCCGAAGCAAAATTGGACGTTTCGTAAACGCCATTAACGATATCGGTTGGAACTAATTGTTTACAGGGACCTAAAACAAAATATTTTGAACAAAATGAGCGGTTCCGATTATCTTTGTTGGACCCGAGACGGGTCCAAAAGCACGCTATCTGTACAGCAAGTGCTGTACCAGTAGCATTTCTGACCAATTAAGCATTAGTATTTACTCCAACCGTCCCCATTCTTTAGTCATTTTTAAAGTCTGTGCCATTTTTTAATTAATTACTCCGTATATTATATAATTTTTAATTTTTAAGCGATTTTGAAAACATGTTTAAAAGAGTTTATTGAGATTTATCAAACAAGATCCATATTACGTATAAATAATATTACCAATTAAAAGTTATAACTAGTTTTTTATTCGGTCGAATAGGACGAGGGACAAAAGAATAGAGACGGAAGGAGGAGTATCCATGAATTTTAAAAGGCGTACTACTACTACTAGCACTCTCTATTTAATGAGTATTTTATTCCATCGTCCGATGGCATCCAGTCCGTAGCGGTGTTTCCTCACTCTTCTCCACCACCGTGGAGGTCCACACATTCAGTCCGTGACTTATGGGTTCGTGGGTGGAGAGGGGTTGGGGCGACCCCGTGGCGGTACCCGAGAACCGTAGTCACATAATCCTCCAAAATGACATTCGCTCCTATTCTTAATTCTCGCACTCACGAACCTTAATTGTTTGGGAGGTTTTCGAAAGACGATTTCACGCTTGCGCTCCCGCACCCGTTAGGTGACTTGACCCGAGAACCTTAGTCACATAATCCTTCAAAATGACATTCGCTCCCGCTCTCGATCTTCGCTCTGCCCTCACGCTCTCAATTCTCGCACTCACGAATCTTAGTTGCTTGGGAGGTTTTCGAAAGACGATTTCACGTTCGCGCTCCCGCACCCCGCCCATGCGTTAGGTGACTTGGCCCTGGACGACCTAACAGTTGTTGCAGTTAAAGACTGAGGTTTGATTGTATACTGCGTTGTAGGAGTAGTAAGTTGTAACTACCTTATTCAATGAGAATTTAAAACCCAGCCATTTGGATGATCCCCACTGGCCATGAACTCATAAATGCTGTGACCAACCACCCCTGGGATATAGGACCGTGTTCGGAAGGGCATTTTGAAAGTTGTTTCAAAAAGTTATTTTTGAAAGGCAAAAGATGTGGGGCCGAACCAAGGCCGGCAAAACTACTTGTTTTGACTTTAAATCTGACAAGCCACTGTGTGGTGTACGAGAAATTTTTCAGTGCCGGGTGGGCACGGTGCCAGCTGGTGCCGAGCAGATCTCGGCCGTCCGAACGTGTTTTGGACGGCCCAGATCTGTTTGGGCTTGGGGGGGCGTTTTGGTAATTTCACACTTAAAAATTACCCAAACAAATCTGGGCCGTCCAAAACAAGTTTGGACGGCTGAGATCGTGCTCGGCACCAGCTGGCACCGTGCCCACCCAGCACTGAAAAATTTCTCGTGGTGT
Source organism: Rhododendron henanense subsp. lingbaoense (assembly GCA_020567845.1). Taxonomy (NCBI): domain Eukaryota; kingdom Viridiplantae; phylum Streptophyta; class Magnoliopsida; order Ericales; family Ericaceae; genus Rhododendron; species Rhododendron henanense. The sequence goes on along the minus strand of CM036323.1, from coordinate 34,306,861 downwards.
ACAGTACAAGGCCCCCCACCAAACAGATTTGAGGAGAGAGAGTCTGGAACGATGTGAGTATATGTGTAAAATAACTACTTCCTTCCATAGTTCCATATATAGAAACTGTAGAGGGAAGCAGGAAATCTATTTTTTGTCCTTCATTTGTACACCACAATGATGGGCATCTCATGTAAATATTGCAAAAGTTCAATCTAATTGTCCAATTCATTCAAAGTTTTGGCCATATATCCCAACACCACGCTATTTCTAATTGTAATTACCCTTTCATAACCAAAATTTGAGAATAGAAAATAGAAAATTAGAAGCCGGTCCTGATTTTTAGGTTCAATTTGATCCCAATCCTAAATATTATTTCCAAACCTCATAGGCTCGGATATATTATCTTATGACGTTTTTGCCCATTTTATTTCGCATTATCATCGCCATTCCTCCTCTCTCTCTTTCTGAAGACAACCGACCTAAACCCATCTTAAGAAACACACTCTCTCTCTGGAAATCAAGGGGATTTCTTTTCTCGGCCAATGGAGAATGAATCGGATGACGTTGAATCAGGGGAGCAAATTTCAGAATCTTTCATCTGTTGCCTTTGCTTGTAATTTCTCCTCCCAATCTGTAGCTAGCACAATTGTCATCCGATAGATAGATTGACAGCCTGGGGTGGTGGCAATGGGCAGTGGAGTGCTCAAGATGATGGACTCCGGCCAATCGACGGCGGTGGTGATCGATTGACACAGCGGTGGTGATCGATGTCATACACCAGTCCGACGATGAAGCAAAAGTCCGATTCCGGCGATTCGAACACAACGAGATGTGTTTTCGTTTTCAAACACAGCGTCAACATCTCACTGGTTTGAACAAAGATCTATTCACCAGTCCGGCGACGAAAAAAAGTCTGATTCCGGCGATTCAAACACAAAGAGATGTGTTTTCATTTTCAAACAGTGTCAAGATCTCACTGGTTTGAACCGAGCAAAACAAAGATCTCCCTTGTTTGATCAAATATTGAGCGCTTAATCTGTGTTATCTGTTTTTGGAGGAATTTTTTTTGTGTGTAATCCGGTTGGTTTGATCCTGGTAGACGATAGACATGTGAGTCATTGATTGCAAAGTGAAACAAAGTGGCAGAATTAATTAGGCTATTCTCTGTGTTGCGGCTATGTGAAGTGTGTATTGGGTCTATGTGAACTGTGTGTTATCATAACCTAGTTCACATAGCCAATTCTCTACAAGAATAGTCAGTTCTCATATAACTGGTTATGAGAATTGACAGTTTGAACATGTTATGAGAATTGACAGTTTTCATAGAACTGATTATGAGAATTGACAGCATGTCTACGAGAACTGTGTATTTTTCATGAGAACTGTGTATTTTCTATGAGAACTGTGTATTTAGTGGATGTTTAGGCTATGTGAACTGTGTTTTTTCTATGAGAACTGTGTATTTTTCATGAGACATTAAGAATTATTTTTGTTCGTGTGTATATTTTTTTTGAGAATTGTATATTTTTCTACTAGAACTGTGTATTTTCTATGAGAATTGTCTATGAGAACTAGTTCACATAGTCTAGTTCTCATAAAACTGACTATGAGAATTGGCAGTTCACATAGCCAGTTCTCATAGCTCAATTCATATAGCCAGTTAGTTCTCATAGAAATTGACTATGAGACTTGGCAGTTAAAAATTCAATTATAAATCAATTTTTTTTCCTATGTGAACTATTACTTTTTTACTTTGATTACTTTTTAAAGATACGGCGGTGAGAAATTTATAACTATATTTGATTTTGATTACCTTTTTATTTTTGTTCAATTTTTGTTCGTGTGTGTATTTTCTATGATAACTGTGTGTTGTTCATTAGAACTATCTATGAGAACTGTGTATTTTTTTTATGAGAATTGCGTATTGTCCATGAGAACTGTTTATTAGAACAGTGTATTTTCTATGAGAACTATATACTTTTTATGAGAACTGTATATTTTAGTGTGTGGTAAAACTATGTGAACTGTGTATTTTTCAGTTCACATAGCCAGTTCATGTAATTTAGTTCTCATAACCAGTTCACAAAGTTAGTTTTCTATGAGAACAGTCACTTCTCATAGAACTGACTATGAGATTTGACAGTTCTCATAGACATTTCATATAGCCAAGGATATTTTTGTCCCAAATAATATTATTCAGGAATTAATTCTAAAAATATAGCTTTCATAGCCTCAGTTCTCATAGCCATAGTTCAGGAGTATTTTTGTCCAAAATAATATGTTAACTCAAGCTATATGAACTGGCGGGTATATTTTTGTCCGAAATATTATATTAACTAACTATGAGAATTGACAGTTCTCATAGCCAGTTCACATAAGGGTATTTTTGTCCGAAATAATTGGGGTCAGGAGTTGATTCTAAAAATATAAATTTTATTAAAAATAGACATGTACACAAAAAGTTAAGAAAAATGGGCAAAATAGTAAAAATGCATGAAAAATCGAGAAAAATGACTGAAATAAAAAAGAAATATTTTTGTCAGGACTAAATTAAGTCCAAACCTACTTTTTAGGGTTGGCCTCTAAATTCCCCATTAGAAAACCAATTTATACTGTTCTTTTTTGTTTTTTGTTTTATAACCGGATGTCCGAACCAGCTTGCGCGTACCTCGATAATTTATACTGTTCTTCTTACACACTCATAAGTAAAAAACTGGACATTTTACAAAAAGAACTTTACGAGCTCCACAATTCCACTAATAGTAACACTATGAGAAACTATTAAGTGGTCTTGAGATACCGTCACGTAATGCCCCTATATTCATTTTTATCGCACATTTATGTGGGACGCGATGCAAGGCGTATGCATCGGCAATGCCTACTAAAACATGCATCTTGTTCACTTTTGCCCCTACCATGCGTTGCTTCTGGTTACTCCGCAAGGTGTCGCAAAGCAACTGGTCATGTGAAGGTAAACTAAACTGGCGGATTTGCCAAGTCAGCATTAATTTGTGATCCTTTCCTTTCTTGATGGGCCCAGACAACTTTGGACATTAAACCTAAATAAGCTAAGTGGTTTATTTTTTATTTTTATTTAAATTTTTTTAGCATGTGTTAGTTTTTCATCTATTTTTTGGGGATTATTACTTCGTCATGACGAGAAGAATCTAAAAAGTAAAAAATTACGATTGAAACATAATTTTTTTTGAATAAAGACAAAAATAAGTCAATTTTTTCGTCTTTATTCAAAAAAATTTGGATTTCAATGGTAAATTTTTTACTTTTTAGGTTCTTCTCGTCATAACGAAGTAATAATCTCCGAAAAATTAACAAAAACTAACAAATGCGAAAAAAATTGAATAAGGACAAAAAAAATAAGCCACTTGACTTATTTAGCCTAACAATAATAAAGCCACCGTCCTAGTGTTCAATATCTCTGAGTTGCTGACATGGCAAACTATGGAGGGAGGTGCTGCACAGCGTGCTGTGCACGGTAAATCGCTGATTCGCTGACGCTCTGGTCTAGCCTCAATGATCGGAATTGTTCACTTTGTAGAGTTCGTCGAGTAGAACTATGGTACCAAAAATCAGCTCAATTGGATATCATTAAGTGCCTCATCCAAACATATTATCTTGAAACGAATGGATCCGAAACACTAGAAAAAATCCACTATTTTTTGGTACACTTAATAATTCAAGATAATAATGTTTGGATGAGACACTTAATGATATCCAATCGAGCTGATTTTTGGTACACTTGTTCTACTCGACGAGCTCTACAAAGTAAACGATTTCGATCATCAAAGCACGCGAGACCAAATTGGTGGTGATTTGTCGTGCACAGCACGGGGCTGCGCAGTGCGCACCTCCCTCCGGTGGGGAAAGTCTATTCACTCCCATTTTTACAACCAAACCTACAATTAATCGAGTTGTCGCATTAGCATGTAGGCTCTATCATTTTGATGATCGGAAACGTTCACCTCGTAAGGCTCGTTGAAATATACGTCACGCTAGATCGAATTTATGTTTATTTGATTTCGATAAATACATGATTACAACATATTTATTTGATGTGTGAGTTAGTTAGTTTTATGTTCTGGTTATGCATTTATCGACATTCTATAAATATGATCCCTTGTATTCTTATTATTTTCAACATGCTCTATAATGTGAACGTACTTATCATCAAAATGATGGAGCCTATATGCTAATGTGATAAATCGGTTGTAAGTTTGGTTGTAAAAACGAGAGTGTCACTAGACTTCACCATATCATTTTTTTGAACAACGGCAATTTCATTTCAAAGTCCGGAGGCAATACAAACATTTCATCACAAAATATAGGAATGAACCAAAACAACCAAAATTCGAGCACATGCACTAGCAGACTCTACGACACATATTGCGAGAGCAGACCAACAAAATTTTGGGCATAGAGCCAGTCAAAGATTTGGAAATAAAGTATCCAAAGGGAATCCAACTCAAACCATAAGAATAGGCACATATGCAAACAACCACCAATTCCAAGGATCTGCTATCCAAAAGCCAATCGCCGGCCACCTCATGATGCGAGAAAAAGCGTCCGTGCGCCTTCGCTGCCATGAGCTAGTAATGGACGCCACTTCGGTGCAAGCTTCCGCTGTCATGGCGAGCTCATGATGATAAAACCTATGTGGGAGAATCAAAATAAATACGTAGTAGAAAAATACTTACCTTCTGCCATAGTGTTTAAGTCTTGAGAAATCCGGAAACCGTTTCGATCAAGAACCAATATGTTTCACAAACACAAACTCTCACTAATTGTTTTGGAAAATTTCAAAATGACACCTGAACTTTGCACCAAATGTCACAGAGACACCTGAACTTAAGTTTATTTCAATTAAACACCTGTACTAACAAAATTCCCAAATTTAGACACCTGAACTTAAGTTTATTTCAATTAAACACCTGTACTAACAAAATCTCCAAATTTAGACCCCTGCCGTTATTCTCTGTCCCAAAAATTGCTAACATGGCATCTCCAACCCGTTTAAGTTGCCCTATTACACATATTTCCAACAAGGGACGATGCACCCACTACGTATAAGTACTTTACATTCGCTTGGGTGCATCGTCCCTTGTTGGAAATATGTGTAATAGGGCAACTTAAACGGGTTGAAGATGCTATGTTAGCAATTTTTGGGATAGAGAATAACGGCAGGGATCTAAATTTGGGGATTTTGTTAGTACAAGTGTTTAATTGAAATAAACTTAAGTTCATGTGTCTAAATTTGGAGATTTTGTTAGTACATGTGTTTAATTGAAATAAACTTAAGTTCAGGTGTCTCTGTGACATTTGGTGCAAAGTTCAGGTGTCATTTTGAAATTCTCCCTTGTTTTGGAGAGCAATGGGTAGGATTTCCAATCTAATCTATATAAATGTTCTTCACACTTGTAACTTGATGGCAATCACAGACATTTATATAAATAGATCGGGACCCTTTTCCAATGGACACAACTCTTCATACTTCCTTCCGTCAGAGAAGTAATAAAGCACCTATTCATTAATAGTTGCAACCTTATACATGAATGAGTCACTAAACTCATTCATGGATAGTCACCATATCTATTCATGAATAGTCACCAAACATTTTCATGAATAGTTACCAATTATTTAGGCAATGTTTTATTTAAATATAACACCCATATTTTAGTTATAAACATAAATACTATAAAATACAAATAAGATTGATGTGACATGCGAACCACATAAATAAATTCCAACACATGACGCAGGAAAGCAAACGTCGGCGAACCCTACAAACCCATGCCCACGGCGGGCACTGATTACCACTCCGATAAATCACGCAGCCGAACCAACTACAGCCTTTTCCATTCTCTCTGACACAACCGAGTAGAACTGAAAACTAGAACTAAAAACTGACAAAAAACAAGAAAACACCAATTAGTCAACTACAAAATAACAACTGCATGGTCCAAAACCCATACCCAAAATCACCCGAGTAACCCATCAATGAGTCACGCCGAGTCCACTGAGTTACACCGAGATGATGACGAGTTGCACCATCACAGCCCATCATGAGGCCAAGGCTCTGCCTCGATCTGTCAAGACCCTGAACTCACCCTGTTTGATTGCGGGTTAATTCCAGTTATAGTAAACTAGTTGAGCATTTCGAGAGTGTAAAAAAAATGAATTCTACAATTGTGTGTGTGTGTGTGGGGGAGGGGGGAGATTAGCACTAATGTCACTCAAAACGTTAACAAAACTGTTGAGGCGATATAAGAGAATTCCGCCGATTTTGCCTGCCAGTGGTGCAATTGTTAAGGATTTTTTCTTTGTAAGAGTTAGGTATTAGGTCAGTTTACGCGTGTCTTGACTAATTTTGGAGACTAAATCTTACCGCGAACTTGCCATGAGCCCAATTAAAACCGGAACAAAGCACAATATAGACTGAATCCAAAAGAGTTTATAGCACCTGAAAAGTTTCAAACTTTCGACCTTACGAGAAAGCAAACCCCAAAATTCAAACTTTCAACCTTACGAGAAAGCAAACCCCAAAATTTCCGACCTTGACCACCAGACCACCTCTTGGATTGCAATTGCTATGCAATTCTTGATATTTGTCGTGTTTTAGTTTTGAGTGTTAGCCGGTCATAGTTCTTCATTACTTGTACCTAACCTATTCTTCATTACTTGTACTAAGAGCAAGTACACCAGATGAACTTAAATGCATTTTGTTATTTTTGACATAAAGATATTTTTGGGTGCTGGGTGGGTACCACGTGGTGCTCGCTCAGCGCATTGTGACCGTTCATTTTGATTTTGGATGGGTTTAATTTGGAGAGAGAGAGGACAGAGAGTAATGGGGTGAGAGGAGAGTGAGAGTTTTAATTTAGGTCATCCAACACACTTTTGAACAACTTGAATGGGCTGCTTAGGCACCACGTGAAAACTGTCACGTGTTACCCACCCGGTACCCAAAAATTTCAAGACAGACGTAGAGAAAAACGTGGAGTGTCGGCATGCAATTTGTAAGGGTTAAGAGTAGGGTAGTCCTTTATATTGCCTTCATATTTTTATGTAAGAAGAGAACCCCACAAAATAATTTTTCATCTTTCTAGGACAAAATGCATTTATGAATAGTTGTAGTACCCTATTTTTATCTATGCACTATTCATACTTCTTTCTTTTTTTATTATTTCTTTCTCTCTCTCCTCCCTCCTTTCTCCTCTCTTTAAACAATAAAGATAATAGAAAATGAGTGAAAAATATATATTTTAATTGGTGTTAGGTAAAATAGATAGTATTAGTGTAGTGTTGAGAGAGATGTAAGTAGGTAAAATAAAAAAAGTGCACTGTTGATCAACATTTTTACATTTTCATTGGTGTACATGCTCTAACCTAGTTCTTCATTACTTGTACCTAACCTTCTGTTATTCACGGCTTCGCGCTATCTCGATCATCCGTTTCGGCTTTGGATAGTCTGGATTTAAATAAAAAAAATTCAGAGAAGAGTTAAACTTTTTCCTGGAAATTTTTTATTAACATCTGGACCGTCCCAAACATTTTTGAACGGTCGCGATTGGCTCCGTAAACAACTAAAAATATATACTCTTAAATGTTTTTGTCCTAGAAAGATGAAAAATTATTTTGTGGGGTTCTCTTCTTACATAAAAATATGAAGGCAATATAAGGGACTACCCTACTCTTAACCCTTACAAATTGCATGCCGACACTCCACGTTTTTCTCTACGTCTGTCTTGAAATTTTTGGGTACCGGGTGGGTAACACGTGACAGTTTCCACGTGGTGCCTGAGCAGCCTATTCAAGTTGTTCAAAAGTGTGTTGGATGACCCAAATTAAAACTCTCACTCTCCTCTCACCCCATTACTCTCTGTCCTCTCTCTCTCCAAATTAAACCCATCCAAAATCAAAATGAACGGTCACAATGCGCTGAGCGAGCACCACGTGGTACCCACCCAGCACCCAAAAATATCTTTATGTCAAAAACAACAAAAAAGTTAGCCCCGTACACTGCGGGTCCCGCAACTATTTAAGGGCTAAACCAATGGTAAGTAGTAACAAAAATTAAACGTTATTCTAGTAGGACCTACAATTGACTTAAAGAAGTGTGACTATTCAATTTAAAAAAGGAAAATAATTTTGGCACTCCACTTTTTTATGATGACACTCTAAAACTTGTCTTTTAGTGTACAAATTATACATATCAAAGCACCCTAAAAGATAAATTTTGGAGTGCCATCATAAAAAATTGGAATGCCAAAATCATTTTCCTTCGTTAAAATGAATTGATTGATTTGATCAGTGAAAATTGATACAATAGACTAAAGTGGACTCGCTAATTTGTTTAACCAATTGATTGCTACCAGAGGTGGCAATTTCAATCCATATTTTTTTAACCCACCAAATCCGTCCACTTATAATCCAATCCAATCCGTCCATATTATATAATGGGTTTATATGAGTTCAACCCATATAAACCCATATTTATATGGATTTAGATGGGTTAAAAATGAGTTTAATATGGGTTGGGACTAAAACAGCCACAGTCCGCTAAAACAAGGAAGGAAACACAAAACACGGAAGTAAAGGTCAAGCTAATTACAAAATTGCCATCAATACTAAGGACGGACAGTCGGCCAGAGGAAACAAAATACAAATCACAAAACACATGCTCCTCTTCTCTCTCACACACACACTCACACACACACTCTCTCTCTCTCTCCAACTTTTATGAGGATTAGTCTAGCAGCCAGGGGAAATGCCACGTACAGTTACGATCTGGATCCACTTACTTATAAAGTCGATCAAATCTTGCAAAAAATGGTCCAGTTTTTTTTTTTTCCATCTTTTGAATGATAAACTAGATGATTTGTTTGTTTAGTAAAATAGCTAAACGCAAGCAAATTTTTTGACTTGTTTAATAAACGAGTCGATGTCAAAGTAGACTAAGTAGTCATAGCTCTGCTCCAATTTATGTAGCCCGGTGAACAAGTCGAGCTCAAACATTTTCAAATTCCGGTCTTTGGAGCACTATCAATAGAGACAAAATTAAGTTAAAATTTCTGTATTTTTGGCTTATTTTCGTTTTTATTCAAAAAAAATTTGAGTTTTAATTATAATTTTTTACTTTTCTGATTCCTCTTATTGAGACAAATTAGAAGAAAGGGGAAGGGGGAGAAGAGAGGGAAAAAAAAGAAAGGAAATTTAAAATTTAAAAAAAAAAAGGGAAAAAGGGTCGGGTCAGACGGGTTTGGGTTTGATTTGACCCATATTCGACCCGACCCGTTTCAACTCGTTTACTATTTGACCCATATTCGACCAGTCCATATTTGACCCGCGACCCGTTTCAACCCGCTCAAACCCACCTAGACCCGCCCATTTGCCACCTCTAATTCCTACATTTGAATAAATCAAGATGAAAAAATTAGCAAATTTGAAAATTAATGTGGTGGTTGACTAACTAGTTGGCTAATGTAGGTACAAAAATCCTACAATCTCACGCCCAATTCACATAAGCGTGTGGACGATCTACACATTCAGTGCGTGTGGAGCACACACACTTTTGTATGAGTGTGTAAATGGGTGAGTGTTTAAATGTGGTTGTTGACTTTTTGATGTAGGAATAACCACTAACAATTGATCGACTAAATTGTAATGTTCAGTTCAACTAATCGTTTAATTTCATCAATCATTAAATGCAGTAATAGACTCTAAACCAGAAAACAACACACACACACATGTAGAGAGAGAGAGAGAGAGCCGGATCAGCTTCCGCCTCTCTCTCTCTCTCTCTTAACGGCAAAAAGAAGATTTTACTAATTAATTGTAATAATACATGCAAAAGATTAAAAGGACTAGATGCAACGGCATCACAACGAGATAATAACATTCCAACAATGTTGACACTCTACCTCACAACAATCATATGCCATACTAGCCCGAAAGGAAGGCATGGTCAGCAAGTAGTGAACCAAACTTCCAAACTACATAAGTTCGTTTGCTGGGCCTCGAATTAATCTAGAAATTATAATAAACTCAAATAGATTATGATAATTACGCCAAATATGATCATTAGCGGCACTTAACAAATGCTGGAAAAAGTGGTCAAAATGCTGGTAATAGTTTCCCCGGCATTAGTGCGACCGTTACCTGCATTTTTTGAAATGCCGTCTACGAAAGTGTTGGTAATGCCAAAAACCACCGGTAAAGAATAAAAAAATATCATTCTACCTCCACCACACACCCAAACACACACTCTCACTCACAATAGTGGTGGAGCCCGCACACACTACTCACCCAGTGTGTGTGGGCCCCTCCTCTACTGTGAATGGGGGTGTATAAATGGGTGTGTAAGTGGGTGTAGATCGAGTTAGAATTTTCGGAGAGAGAAAAGCCATGCTTGAGAGCGAAGAAGACATTTCTGATAAGGTAACGGGCCTGTTGATTGCTGGACATCAAACTGCATCCGTTGTGCTCATCTTCACTATCAAGTTCCTCACGGAGCTTCCCCTTGTCTATCAAGAGGTCAACAAAGGTAAAATAAAGAATCAAAATGTTGTTTTCTTCACTTGTTTGACGTAAAACAAGTAAGAAATTCCAAAACTTGATGAATATTTAGACGAACAAGGGACGGCTCGGATGGTGCACAACACCATGTTGTGGACCATCTGAGCAGCACCATCCCCCGTTCGTAGACATAGTTAATCACGGGGACATGGGGATCTTGCAGGGCGGATCCCTGTCGGGAAAATCACAGCTATTCGTGAGTGCTTTCAACGGTTTGGATTCAAATGAAACTTTTCCGGAAAAAAATTAAACTCTTCCCCGGAAAAGTTTCATTCGAATCCGGACCGTTGAAAATACTCACGGACGGTTGTGATATGCCCTACATGCCCAGTAGTGCACCTTGCACTACGGATCCATCGAGTTTAAAAAAAAAAAATCACGGATACAGAAGTAATGAAGATTGCAAAAGCCGAAGGGGCAGGAGAGTCACTAAATTTGGATGACATTCAAAGAATGAGGTGTACTTGGAATGTAGCATGTGAGGTTATGAGGCTAGCACCGCCTTCTCAAATAGGTTTCAAAGAGGCTTTAAGAGCAAGTTTATCAGGTGAGTTAAAAAGGAGAAAAAACTATTTTGACTAACGAAAGGATAAAAGTTTTCCTGCACCAGATGAGGTAAACACGTTGCTATTGTTCCTCCAGCTACAGTTCTTCGGCATAACAAGCGAAGAACTGTTCAAAAGCCACCCAATTTTTTATTGCTTCCTCTCTCTCTCTCTCTCTCTCCCCAAAAAAGAAAAAAGGTAATAAAAGTAATAATATTTTAGTAGAGAATAGGTTAAATAGATAGTATTGGTGCAGTGTTGAAAGAGATATGAGTAGGTAAAATGAAAAAAGTGCACTGTTTACTATCAATTTTATCTCACGGTTGGTAAACTTGCTCTAACCGACTTTACTTTTGCTGGTTTTACAATCCCCAAGGGCTGGAAGGTAAAAGTTTTTTAGTTTGTTTAGATCTACATATCTTGCTTAAAAAGCAACTAGCAAGTCTAAAGACAAATGAATAAGCAATGAGTAGGATTTCCAATCTAATCTATATAAATGTTCTTCATACTTGTAACTTGATGGTAATCACAGGCATTTATATAAATGGATCGGGACCCTTTCCTAATGGACACAACTCTTTATACTTTCTTCCATCAAAGAAGTAATAAGACACCTATTTCATTAATAGTTACAACCTTATACATGAATGAGTCACTAAACCCATTCATGGATAGTCATCATATCTATTCATGAATAGTCACCAAAACCTTTTCATGAATAGTTACCAATTATTTAGGCAATGCTTTATTTAAATATAATACCCATATTTTAGTTATAAACATAAATACTATAAAATACAAATAAGATTGATGTGACATGTGAACCATATAAATAAATTCCAACACATGATGCAGGAAAGCAAACGGCGGCGAACCCTACAAACCCATGCCCACGGCGGGCACTGATTACCACTCCGATAACCAAATCACGCAGCCGAACCAACTACAGCCTTTTCCATTCTCTCGACACAACCGAGTAGAACTGAAAACCCAAAATCACCCGAGTAACCCATCAATGAGTCGCGCCGAGTCCACTGAGTTACACCGAGATGATGACGAGTTGAGGCGCTATAAGAGAATTCCGCTGATATTGCCTGCCAGTGGTGCAATTGTTATGGATTTTTTCTCTGTAAGAGTTAGGTATTAGGTCAATTTACTCGTGTCTTGACTAATTTTGGAGACTAAATCTTACCGCGAACTTGCCATGAGCCCAATTAAAGCCGGAACAAAGCACAATATAGACTGAATCCAAAAGAGTTTATAGCACCTGGAAAGCTTCAAACTTTCGACCTTACGAAAAAGCAAACCTCAAAATTTCCGGCCTTAACCGCCAGACCACCTCTTGGATTGCAATTGCTATGCACTTCTTGATATTTGTCGTGTTTTAGTTTTGAGTGTTAGCCGGTCATAATTCTTCATTACTTGTAACTAACCTAGCCGGTCATAATTCTTCATTACTTGTACCTAACCAAGTTCTTCTTTACTTGTACCTAAGTCCTAACCTAGTTCTTCATTACTTGTACCTAACCTAGCCGGTCATAGTTCTTCATTACTTGTACCTAACCTTCTGTTATTCACCGCACCGCGCTATCTCGACCGTCCGTTTCGGTTTTGGACAGTCTGGATTTAAATAAAACTTTTCTAGAGAAGAGTTAAACTTTTTCCTGAAAAAGTTCTATTAACATCTGGACCGTCCCAAATATTTTTGGACAGTCGCGATTGGCTCCGTAAACAACTAAAAATATATACTCTTAAATGTTTTTGTCCTAGAAAGATGAAAAATTATTTTGTGGGGTTCTCTTCTTACATAATATGAAGGTGATATAAGGGACTACCCTACTCTTAACCCTTACAAATTGCATGCCGACACCCCACGTTTTTCTCTACGTCTATCTTACATTTGAGAAATTTTTGGGTTACCATGTGACCGTGTCCACGTGGTGCCCGAGCAGCCCATTCGGGATGTTCAAAAGTATGTTGGATGACCCAAATTAAAACTCTCACTCTCCTCTCACCCCATTACTCTCTGTCCTCTTTCTCTCTCCAAATCCAACCCATCCAAAATCAAAATGAACGGTCACGATGCGCTGAATGAGCACCACGTGGTATCCACCCGGCATCCAAAAATATCTTTATGTCAAAAAACAACAAAAAAAGCTAGCCCCGTACACTGCGGGTCCCGCAACAATTTAAGGGCTAAACCAATGGTAAGTAACAAAAATTAAACGTTATTCTAGTAGGACCTACAATTGACTTAAAGAAGTGTGACTATTCAATTTAAAAAAGGAAAATGATTTTGGAGTGCCAAATCACAATCCATTCTGATAATCGTTAGTGATTATTGTGACAAAAACTAGTCAATCAGTTTCACAATCCATTCTGATAATCGTTAGTGATTATTGTGACAAAAACTATTCAATCAGTTTCACAATCCATTCTGATAATCGTTAGTGATTATTGTGACAAAAACTAGTCAATCAGTTTCACAATCCATTCTGATAATCGTTAGTGATTATTGTGACAAAAACTATTCAATCAGTTTCACAATCCATTCTGATAATCGTTAGTGATTATTGTGACAAAAACTAGTCAGTGATTATTGTGACAAAAACTAGTCAATCAGTTTCACAATCCATTCTGATAATCGTTAGTGATTATTGTGACAAAAACTATTCAATCAATTAGTGTCAGAGTGATGATTAATGATTGATTGGTCTAATTGACTACTATAATTTACGGATCGGTCGACTGCTTTTATTAAGGGCTTAATTGTCGATCAAATCATTTTGAAATTGATCACTATGACATAGTTTGTAAAGGTAATAACAGTGTTGGTAATTCACAATGATCATTAAGCATATCGATACAATTCGTTAAAATGAATTGATTGATTCGATCAGTGAAAATTGATACAATAGACTAAAGTGGACTCGCTAATTTGTTTAACCAATTGATTGCTACATTTGAATAAATCAAGATGAAAAAATTAGCAAATTTGAAAATTAATGTGGTGGTTGACTAACTAGTTGGCTAACGTAGGTACAAAAATCTTACAATCTCACGCCCAATTCACATAAGTGTGTGGGCGATCTACACACACTACACATTCATTGCGTGTGGAGCACACACACTTTTGTGTGAGTGTGTAAATGGGTGAGTGTTTGAATGTGGTTGTTGACTTTTTGATATAGGAAATTAGGAATAACCACTAACAATTGATCGACTAAGGGGGTGTTTCAGTTTCTAAAAAAAAGAACTTTTAAAAAATGAAGGTAATTTCAAGCTCAAAAATTATGTTACGCAAATAATTTTTCTACCAATATGGATATTGTTTGATAGATCTCATTGAGATCTTTTAAACGGTGTAAAAAAAATTAAAAAATTATTTTTTATTTTCATTATATTTGAATTTGAAATTACCTTCTTTTTGAAAAAGAAGATTTAAAAAGAAAGCGAAACGACACCTAAATTGTAATGTTCAGTTCAACTAAGCGTTTAATTTCATCAATCATTAAATGCAGTAATAGACTCTAAACCAGAAAACGACACACACACATGTAGAGAGAGAGAGAGAACCACATCAGCTTCCGGCTCTCTCTCTCTCTCTCTCTTTTAATGGCAAAAAGAAGATTTTACTAATCAATTGTAATAATACATGCAAAAGATTAAAAGGACTGGATGCAACGGCATCACAACGAGATAATAACATTCTAACAATGTTAACACTCTACCTCACAACAATCATATGCCATACTAGCCCGAAAGGAAGGCATGGTCAGCAAGTAGTGAAACCAAACTTCCAAACTACATAAGTTCGTTTGCTGGGCCTCGAATTAATCTAGAAATTATAATAAACTCAAATAGATTATGATAATTACGCCAAATATGATCATTAGCGGCACTTAACAAATGCCGGAAAAAGTGGTCAAAATGCCGGTAATAGTTTTCCCGGCATTAGTGCGACCTTTACCTGCATTTTTCGAAATGCCGTCTACGAAAGTGTTGGTAATGCCAAAAACCGCCGGTAAAGATTAAAAAAATATCATTCTACCTCCACCACACGCCCAAACACACACTCATTTACGTACCCCCACTCACAATAGGGGTGGAGCCCGCACACACTACACACACCTAGTGTGTGGGCCCCACCTCTATTGTGAGTGGGGGTGCGCAAGTGAGTGTGGAGTTAGAATTTTCGGAGAGAGAAAAGCCATGCTTGAGAGCGAAGAAAATCCTGCTGTGGGGGACCTATTGTCCTACTTTCTCACCAGTACTCCAGATGAGAATGGAAAACTACTCATTAGTGAAGACGACATTTCTGATAAGGTAACGGGCCTGTTGATTGCTGGCCATCAAACTGCATCCGTTGTGCTCATCTTCACTAGCAAGTTCCTCACGGAGCTTCCCCTTGTTTTCTTCACTTGTTTGACGTAAAACAAGTAAGAAATTCCAAAACTTGATGAATATTTAGACGAACAAGGGACGGCTCGGATGGTGCACAATACCATGTTGTGCACCATCTGAGCAGCACCATCCCCCGTTCGTAGACATAGTTAATCACGGGGACCTGGGGATCTTGTAGGGCGGATCCCTGCCGGGAAAATCACAGCTGTTCGTGAGTGTTTTCAACGGTTCGGATTCAAATGAAACTTTTCCGGGAAAAAATTAAACTTTTTCCCGGAAAAATTTCATTCGAATTCGGACCGTTGAAAACACTCACAGACGGCTGTGATACGTCCCTACACGCCCGGTAGTGTACCTTGCACTACGGATCCATCGAGTTTAAAAAAAAAATCACGGATACAGAAGTAATGGAGATTGCAAAAGCCAAAGGGGCAGGAGAGTCACTAAATTTGGATGACATTCAAAGAATGAGGTATACTTAATGTAGCATGTGAGGTTATGAGGCTAGCACCGCCTTCTCAAATAGGTTTCAAAGAGGCTTTAACCGACTTGGTTTTACAATCCCCAAGGGCTGGAAGGTAAAAGGATTTTTGTTTGTTTAGATCTACATATCTTGCTTAAATAGCAACTAGCAAATCTAAAGAAAAATGAATAAAGCAAGGTGTTGGAAATTGTCCCATACCGGTTAATTATCTCCTTCAAAAATTAGAATATGACACTGGGCAGTCTCTCCACTCATTGCCAATTAATTTTGAGTTGAATGCTTTAACATGATATCAGAGCTAAGTTTTCAGAAGCTTTTTCCTTTTGTTTGTCCATAGTTGCACTTTGTTACGTTGTGATCTATGTGTTCCGGATCTTTTGTTGACCTCTCCACATGTGAGTCGGGAGTCGCACGTGAGGGGCCGGGAGTGTTGGAAATTGTCCCACAAGGGTTTATTATCTCCTCAAAAAACTAGTATATGAGCCTGAGCAGTCTCTCTACTCATTGCCAATTGATTTTCAGTTGGATGCTCTAACACTAGGAACAAACTTTAAATGCGAACATAATTCGTATATTTTGTGTAGGGTTAAGCTCAGTTAAGGTTACTCTATATAATTCTCTCAATACCAGATTTTGTAATTTACTGTGGGATGAGTAGTTTACTGTAATTAGAATTTCTTACAATTTGCTGGCCTTGTTCGTTTCCATACTTTACTTTGTTTTAACTTTGTTTTGCAATCATTATCCTATATCTCTCTTCAATCATTACCCTATTTCTCCAATTATTAATTTCATTTCTCTCTCTATCTCTCTCCACTCATTACTCCTCTCTCCAATCATTACCCTATTTCTCTCTCCACCCATTACCAAAACTAAAATACCCAAATAACCCAAACGAACATGGCCGCTATTTCTGTAGGCCTGTTGGAGTCCTTACTCAACTCACAGAGATCTCGCGTACTTCTCGAATCCCGAGAAGTTTGATCCGTCTAGGTTTGAAGGAAACAAACTTGTGCCCTACACGGCTACACATATGTGCCATCCCGAGAAGTTTGTGCCTTTCAAAAAAAAAAACATACGTGCCTTTTGGCGGAGGGGCTCGAATATGTCCGGGGATAAAATTAGGCCACTGATTTTTGCGCTCCAAGATTTACTGTAGGCGCTCCACCTTTTTATTTTTTCACTGTGATGTTGTTGGCAATATCACAGTGTAAAAACAAAATACACTGTGATGTTGCCAACAATACCACAGTATAAAAACAAAAAGGTGGAGCGCCTGCAGTAAATCTTAGAACGCGAAAATCAGTATCCTACAATTATTGGTTGATACTGTTTGTAAGTGGAAATTATTGTATGGTACTGTTCATTTATGGTTATGTGTAAAGTAGCTAAGTTTGTAGTACGTGTGTGAAAGCTATTGTAAGTAATAAGTACTTGTGTGAATAGTAAGTACCTGTGAATAAAGTTAAAGATGTACTATTAGAGCATCCGCACAGTGTAATAATTAAAAGTGAATAATCAAAATTTGTCATGTCAGCTTTTGATTATTCATTTAGAAGGTTGCTAAAGTTAGCAATGTGAAGTCCCACATTGTTACTTTTGATTATTCAAATGCCCAAATTTGATTATTGGTTAAGAGGTTGCTAACTTTGATTATTACAATGTGAGCATTTTTTAAGCACACGTTGCTAACTTTAGCAATTTTTTGATTTTGATTATTACATTGTGGATGCTCTTACTGATAGAAGTTTGTACGTAAGCCATGATGTAAATACCAGTGTCTGTATTCCCCTCCTTAGAGCAAGTTTATCAGTAATTAGGTAAAAAAAACTTGTAAACAATACATAATTTTTATTTTACCTACTCATATTTCTTTTAACACTATACCATTACTATCTATTTAACCTATCCTCTATTAAAATGTATTTTCTTTCTTTCTCCAAAATATAGAGCTTTCGGATTACTATCTATTTAACCTATTCTCTATCAGAAATACTTGTTCACCGGAATTGAAATCCTATTTGATCTTAAGGGCAATGGGCTGTGGATTGGTGGATAGAGAGAGTTCTCAATACTTGACATTCCGTTCATGAGATTATGTGTCCACTATATAGAGCTTTCTTTTCGTGTCAACTTGTGCGGGATACTTTGTTTTCATTTACATAACTTCTGCCAACACATATTGAGAGTATCTAATATGCACCTTGTTTCGAGTGATTTCGTTTGTTGAGTGCATGATGAGATTTGAAGTCAAAACTCGGTCCAGAGAGAACTTGTAGTTATTTTTCACAAGTGATCGACGCCCTTGTTCACACATGCTAAGTATAGGTGCCATGCCTTATTTTTATGACTTGATAGTATCTAGAACTACTTATGCCGTTATCTCTTTGCGATGGCTTCATATTATTTACTTGAGATATTATTGAGCTGTCTTATAGGTTTTTCGGGTTTCATGTGAAAAGGATTCACAGTGTTTTGTGGGTGATCACTGCTGAAAACTCTCACGAGACTTCACTCGTCCTACCGGGGCCGCTTGGGGGTTTAAAAGAACTATCGATTTTAATTAATTTTCTTTAGTTGCATTTTGTTTTTCTTTGCTCGGGACTAGCAAAGTGTAAGTTAGGGGGTGTGATAGGCGCGTAAATGTTCACATACGCGCCTCCTAATTTATCTTTGTTAAGTCCATTTATATTATTACTCAGAGCTTAATGCTTGAATTTTGTATTGTAGGTGTTTGGAAGTTTAATACGTTAAAGCCGATTAAATATAATAAATTGGTCTTGAAGTGATATTGCAATACTCTTGGCCTCGATGAAGGCTATGCACGTGGGAGCCAAAGCCATATTGTTACTTGTGGGCCAGACTAAGTATAATAATTTTGGAGTTTTTTTGGGCCGACAATACAAAGAAGGGCCGACTTACTTACAAACAGAGGATATAAGGTTTTGTAAGAGGCTTGGATGGATGGCTACTGAAACTTATATAAAGAGCAGTACAAACACATTACAGGGGGACGGGGAAAAAGAGAACAGTTCGGCTGGAACAGAATAGAAGTTGGTCACAGACTCCGACTCCAATGGCCGGCTAAACTCTCTTTCAGGGTGTAAATGAAACTCGAACTCTGAGTAACACTTTTTATGTTTTGATTTAGGTTTTATTATTCGGATCATGGTTGTATGAATAAGGATTTATTTATAAGATTATTCTTTCCATCAAATCTTGTGTATGAAGTCATAGGTTTTATGCACACGTTCATACAACAGTTTTAATTATTTTGTGATAACCGATTGGATGGATTATACTACGTAAGACGCGTCGTACCGATGAGACGATCCGTACTTTAATTTGAGACGGGTCGTGCTAGTAAGACAATTCGTGCTAGGCGGAGATAGTCCATGTCGATTGGTGATTCATAAATTATTTTTAGGAGATATCGCTAGGGCTTGCAATCCTTCGGTATCCGGATTGATTCGAATAGTTGACCTGTAATCGAAACATATTTAGGTTATGAGGGGAAAGAGTGGATTCGAAACCCTAGAGCTTTTTCCCATCAATTATTTTCTGTTTTTCTATCGTCTTTAATTTCAGTTCAATAGTTTTAAGAAACCAACAATCAATCAATCTTTTTCTCGGATTAATATATAAATTAATTTGAATAACTGTAACTCAGCCTTATAATCCCTGTGGAGCGATACTCGGAATACTTACCACTGTTCATTTGAGTAGTAGTAATTGTTTCGTTTTATTAATTATTTTTGGTACGGAAACGACCCGATCACTGTACAGACACAATCATTAACAAAAACTAACAAAAGCAACAATCAAATGGTAAAACCAATCCCCAAGACCTGTTGTGATCAGTTGAAAACCATCAGTAGAACCAAAGCTAACCTTTAATCACTTCTGAAAATTAGAGAGTTTTTCTGCACTGGCAGTAAGAAAAGCCATCTTCATTCTTCAAGCTTGAATCCCAAATCGATTTATGTTCCCAAAGCTTAGTAGACCTTCCATCAACCTTCATCTGAAACCTTGATAGTATTCATCAAAAGTTAAGAGGTAGTATTCATCAAAAGATCCCTATGGGAGAAGGTTGGGAGTCCACAGACTGGACACTCCAACAGAAAGAGCATATAAACGCATAGATACGCCGCCCTACAGAATAAGAAGAAATCCTCCAAAGGAGGACAAAACCCCCCAAAGAGAGGACATTATTAAAACAAAAAACAAAATAAAAGAAGCACCGTTAAGACATCCGTCGCCACTCTTTCGCAACCACCTTGATCTGGCTGAAAAGTTCCCAATGGACGCCTGAACTTCAGGCGCGTGATTGAGAGAGAAAACGGTTCGATGGTGAGAGTAAAAGAGCAGAGGGAGAGAGATCGGAGGGGAAGGATCCCTCCCCTCCCGCCACCTTAGAAGGGGGGGAGGGGAAGGACCGTTGACGACTAAGGTTTGGAGATTTTGAGAGAGAGTCAAGAATGAGTTGTCATTTGTTGTCGCTTTGAATTATATTTTTGTTTTTGAATCTCGGCTTTGGTGCGCTTCCGCCAATATCCCAGCAGTTTACGTGATTATTCATTGCTTCTGGATCGAGCATTGTCACATGATCCACACTAATGGGTGTAATTAATGTAGATTTTCATTGCTTTACCATATATGAATTATCCAGATAGATTCGCATTAAGCATAGAGAGATTTGCTCGTTAATTTAACCTGAAAGAAAAATACTAGAAATCTTCTTTTTTTTGGTAATTAGTAATACTATAGAAATCTTTGATAGCATTTGGACGAGCAGGCACCGGCCACGTGGTGCCGAGCACGCATCTCGGCCGTCCAAACATGTTTTGGACGGTCCAGATCGGTTTGGGCTTGAGGGGGTGTTTTGGTAATTTTACACTCAAAATTTACCCAAACAGATCTGGACCGTCCAAAACACGTTTGGACGGCCGAGATGGTACTCGGCACCACGTGGCCGGTGCCCACCTGGCACTGAAAAACTTCTCTGTGTGCAGACTTACCAAAAAAAAAAAAAAGTGGCGTATTGTTTTGCTTGATTAATGTGCCCAAATTACCATAATTTGTTCCAATTAAATGATAATTAATCTATAATCGATTCCAATGAGCCATATCTACTCTATAAATACTTAAGGAAGTCCGATTCTTTCTTAACAAAGTCTAAAAGTTGAGAGATGGCTAAGTTTTCTTACTTCGATTTCAGACTTAATTTTGTCTTACTCTTGACAGGTTCGTGATCCTGTTCTTTTTCCCCTTCTTTTTTATAACTCTTTGAAGGAGACTCCAAAGTTTATATGTGTCGCATTTTATTTTATTTCTTTACATGTTATGTATTTTTTGGTTAATTACGTAGAGCGTATACGTATATCTTGAAAGTGTATGATACACACAGTTTTAATTTGGTGGATGCATGATACTCGTATTTCTTGGGCATCATGATACATTTTTTTGGTGTATGGTACGGATATTTTCAGCTCATTATATACATATTCTTATGGTATCAATTACACCTTTTCTTTTTGGTGAAGTTACGAATTGTGTACGGTAAATCATGAAATAGTTGCTCATTTTTTTTTATTATAATAAATTCACATTTCTTTGGCATTAGTTAGACATTTTTTAGTTATCAAAACTTTTTTGGGCATTGTACCAGAGGCTTTTTGAAGCAATGAACTTGAACCTAAAAGATAGCTCGAGCCAACAAGGATGATCTGCAATGGTTTGATTATTTTCAAAGTTAAACAGTACTACTATTTCGGTAAAATCTCTCCATCACAAACGTATTGAATTACTTATTACTTAAACAACGATTAGTATTACTTTGTTACGCTATTTTGTGATCTAATAACGTTTAGATAAAATCTCTCCATCACATTGTCTAATAACGTTTGATTAGTATTACTTTGTTACGCGATTTTGTGATCTTTGTTAATTATGCTATTCGTATTTTTTGTTGTGTCTTTTTACGGTTAGTGATATATATATGTCTTCTTATGCTGAAAGTCAGAAGGGAATACGCTATCGATCCCAGACAAGGGGTAGAATCTCACTTTTGGTTGTGTGGCCTTTCTATACCCAACTGATTAATTGGTTCTATTTCGAATACGATCGAGTTGATATCCATAAATATTCGATTAACATGATTTTTTTCTTACGAAAATATTATTGTTACAGTTGTTCTAGTGGTGGTTCAAGTGAAAGGTGCAGAAAGATGCCAAGTTGTGTTGGATCCAAATGGTTGCCAACTTTCAGCTTGTCGTCAACAATGTCTTCAGACTCACAATGGAAACGGAATTTGTGTCGATAAAAGTGGTTCTGGCTCTTACCAGTGTGTTTGTTTCTACAATTGTCCTTTGAATAAACCTTAGCTGATGTACCCCAACATCTAAATAAAATAAATAAATTGAATCTTCATTTTTTGTTCGTTTTTCCATGTTTCCTATAGCTATGAAACCAAAATTTTCAACAAGGTTTAATTTGGGTAAAAATACAGTTTTGAAAACTAAAACGTGTCACGTGAGCGGCCGGTGCATTTCCCGTGCGTGTCTATTGCGCGTGTCCAGTGCATGTTCAAGCATGTCCAAAACGTGTCCTACTACTTGGTTCCTATTTTCAAGTGTTTGACACGTGTTTGTGTTCCTGACGTGCCAAACACAAAGAGGTGTTCGCGCTTGTTAGCATACACCAGGTTCACAAGTGTCTATCGTCGTCTATGCAGAATGGTGGCCTATCCAATAATCCAAATGACAATTGTAAAAATGAACACACTGGTAAAAGAAAACACCCCATTGAACTTGAAGTAGAGAGAAGATTGATGATCCCTTGATGAGATGGAAATCCCAAACACAATTACGTGTTTATTCCTATAAAACATGCAATATTTAAGTAATACGTCTAACTA
Source organism: Rhododendron henanense subsp. lingbaoense (assembly GCA_020567845.1). Lineage (NCBI taxonomy): Eukaryota > Viridiplantae > Streptophyta > Magnoliopsida > Ericales > Ericaceae > Rhododendron > Rhododendron henanense. Next base: position 34,283,940 of record CM036323.1, on the reverse strand, counting down.
AATAACATATGATACCAAATTGAATTTTCATTAACACAAGTTCAGCTACTGATCGTGAGTGTTTCGGACTTGGGATCTAGCCTTCATTAATTTTTAATTTTTATTTCTAGCGTTTGACACTTCACTATAAGTTTACATTTTATCATAATTCATTAACCACTCACACCCAATCCTGCAAAAAAATATGTAATATGAATTTTATTTGATAGATGTCGATGAGAATAAGCAAATCCTGCAAAAAATTAAAAAATTATTTTTATAAGCTCATTATTTTTAAATTTAAAAATAGATCCTTACTTTTTAAGTAAAGTAGAAAGCAAAGCGGAACGGGAACAAACTTCTACTCTATTTTGTCAAAATTAACTGCTGACATAATCATTTTTTGTAGTGGGACCTACTGCTGACATTGCAATTTACCCTTGTTTTGTACCAGGTGGCGCCATTTGTTTTTCACATCAGCCAACGTTATCCACATGGTCAATTCCGTCGCCAAGTTGACGGAAGGATAACATTGAAGTTCATTAAACAATATAAGGACGAAATTGACACTTAAAAATTGACATTCTGGATCCAAAATCTGAATGAAAAAAAAAGAATATTGGATAGAGCACCTACATATATCAGATTGGGTTGATTTTTCGCGGGCTCATTCGGATTTTTTTTTAAATTATTGAATGCTCGAATCATCTGTGTGGGACCCAAAGTGGGACTCGCATGCCCGTCGGTTCCCGGTCAGTGCTAGTTGGTCGGTGGCCGCAGTGTGTAAACGGGAGTCTAGCCCTTCATTGTAAGGTTTGACAATGGGACTCACAAATCATTGTAATTAGAAATTTATGAGAATAGAAGAGAATTCTTATTTGTGTAGATCATTGGAATTATGGTGTTTGTATTTATTTTTTGAATTAAATGTGATGAATTGTGAGAGAGTGACATGTCTCGTAAAGTAAAAAATAAGTATTTAAAAATAAGAATCTTAACGGAACGAAGCATTAGACAGGCTTAAAGGGACCGTACGTATTTCTTCTGAGCTAGATAGAGTCATGAGTACATTGAACTCGAGTTCATAGGAGACTTGACGACGTTGAGATGCGAGGGAGGACAAAATGTCATTCTCAACCTGTCCTACCTCCCTCCCTCATACCTGGGAACTATATATTTCCTTCTTCTCTTCCATTTTGAAGTAAAATTTGCAATGATATAGTTTTGAACTACTACTTTGATGGAACGAATTATACGAATTTTTACAACTTATATTGGGAGAATATATTAAAACCTTCTTTATTGGTTAGAATATATTTTTTAATGTTCGCCTGACCAAATTAACTTTGAATTCTACGTACGTCCTCTTCTCGCTCCTCGTCTTCCAAATTTTCTCTCTTTTACTCTCCTCTCTCCTAGTTTTCTCTATCCAACAAATTCGAAAACAAAATACAAGATGCGTGACCCCTGCCGTGACAAGAAAATGACCAAGTACCTAGCTAATATTCTTGTAGATGGAATATTTGAAGGGGAGATATATATATTATGAAATGTTTAATGCTTAATTTGTATGATCTAGCTGGCCGGGCTTGCCGTTGCATGCACTGGCATTCTACTTTGGTCCCGACATGAGAAAACTGATGAAATAAAACCTCATGCATGTCAACTTTGGTATATATCGTTAAACAAGAGTACTTGAATTGAGTTTGAGAAGAAAATTACAGTAGGAGTTATTAATTCCACATCATGGGGGGGGGGGGGAGAATAATGGAAGGAACAAAAGGAAAAGCTTATCCCTCGTAAGTACGTCCCCAAATGGCATGGTGCATGATATAGATAGCACAACAGCAACCAAAACGAGTCGTACGTACGTCTTGTTAACGTAATTTTATATGATTTATATCAGTAGCAGCATCACACACAAAACTGCTACTCCGAGACGGCATTTCTTAGTAGCCTCATTAATAAACCACCATTAGTCGATCTGCATAACTTGAAGCACTTAACTTGTAGAACCTTGCAGGATTAAGACTGACTTCCAACGGTTAGTAGCATACATGCAGCATCAACAACAGAAAGCAGTAGACATCAGGTACACTTCTAAGTTTTTTTTGTTTTGGTTCTCGGACATGGGCGGAACCAGTATAGGGCAAGCGGGGTCAAGTCACTTGACCCCGCTGAGTTCCAAAATACCTTTAGAGCATTTATATCAATTACCAGACCCAAACTTAACCCAGCCACCAACGCCACTTACATGATTCCATTAATGTCTCCACCTGAGCTTGAGTATAATCGAAGCTATACGAACATCAAATGTTTGATAAGCGTAATCTGCTCCGAGGTGGGTTTGATGAATTTGAGATTTTTTAGTCAACTTATGATTTGCTTAATTTCGATGCCACTATGGTCTGATCTGTAGACTTAATTCTCCAATGACTCTTGTCTTGTTCCTACTGAGATGTAGTATTGCGATTGTTGTTGTTTCCTCTATTATATACTACTCCCTCCGTCCCAAATTGCTCGCCCGTTTTAAAGAATCGTGCATTATTTTTTTTAAACCCGAATTGAAGAATTGTATTTCAAGAAAGCCTTCCAGCACTTACGACGATTTTCAATCCGAAAACAATGAAGAAGTATATTTCAAGAATCGTGCATTTTGCGCGCACAATAATGTATTTATAAGAATTTTTTGAAAAGATTTACACCAGTTTTTTCTTCTCCATGACATCTTTAAACATCACGTGACAAGCACACGACAAGGTCACAAATTTTAAGTACAAAGGTACCCTTGATTTGTGAGTCTCAGTGTCAAACCTTCCATACTTCTTCCCCTTTGTTAACCCACTGCCCTCCCCCCCTTTACAAATTTATAAGAGAAATCAATCTGGAAGAAGCTAGTTTAGAATGAGAGGTAGAAGTAATTGATGAACGAGGATGGAGATAGAATTAGAGACTGGTAGCCTGGTAGGTAATGGAGGTGGAGGCTGATAGAATTAGAAGTAATTGACTGAACTGAACTGAACTGAACTGAAGTAGCCAGATAGAACTAGAGGCTAGTTTACTGATCCAATTCTGAGACGCTTAACTGAACTGCCTCCTTGCAATCAGATAAATCCACATTAACATTAAAAAAACACTTCTCTCTAGCCATGACACAGGCCAACCGAATGGCTGCTAGCTCCCCTTGCAAAACAGATTTGGCTACTGCCTTCTTGACTCCACCATCTAGAATTTCCCCACGATGATCTCTGAAAATTACTGCTGCCATGGCTACCCTGTCCTTCAAATTTACCGCTGCATCACAGTTTGCTTTAATAGTGCCTTGCCCAGGTGGACACCAGACTTGCTCCATCGATTCAGACTCTGGAGATCCTTGAATCTGAACCTCTGCTGGGAAATCCTCTACAAACTCTGACTTAGAGAACCTGATTTTTGAGACAGTGGCCACTGGATTCAAAGCACAATTGTTGAAAACAAAGGCATTTCTATCTTTCCATTTATGCCAACATATTCTAGCCACTTTTGAAATGGCCAAGATGACCTCTCTCCTAGAGCTGCTATTTCACACACAGCTTCCATCCACTTCAGGATGTTTGGAGGTGGATTATCCTGGAGATACGCTAAGTCACACGCAAACCATACAACTCTAGTCCATTCACACCCCAAAAAGCAAGTGCTCAATTGATTCTGGGCACTTTGAACAGACCGGACACAAAAGGATTTGATGCACAATTACAAGCAACATGGTTTTCCCTGGTGGCAACCCGATTCTTGCTCACCCTCTACCAAAAAATTCCTAACCTTGGGAACAGTCTCCATTTTCCATACAATCTGCCACACTGATATTGAAGGTTTAAAGGAGGTCTCTGCCTTATCTTTCCACCCTTCCCTTATAAGGTCAAGGGCAACTTGGTATCCAGACGTTACACTGTAACTTGAAATTGGGCAGCAAAGGAATCCACTTATCCTTGTCCCTTGAACCTGCCATCTAAGGCCTTTCGCCAATAAGTCTCTTCCTTGAATTAAACTTGACCAAGCCCAGGATGCTTTGTTACCTCTTGAAGCATTAAGAAAGGAAGTATTTGGGAAGCAAATCCCTTTGATGAATCTGGCCCAAAACACTATTAGAAAACTGTCATTTACTCCACCTCACTCTCTGCTTAGTCAAATAGCCCACGCATAAATCTCAAGAGACATGACACAAAGCTTTTCCAGTTTGATATTTCATACACTAAAGTGAGTTTGATTTGGACTAAATTAATCAGTGTTCAGTTTTTTATCAAAATATTTGACTGATTTGTGTTTTTAGTTTAATTTGAGTTGGAGATCAAACCGTATGTAAGGAAGTCTGTGATTTTATTCTATGAACTTTATTAATCTCTAGTTGTAAGAGAATTTTCTTTTTTCTGTCGTTCTTGCAGAAGCTTACGATCCACTTGATCCATATGGAAACATTACCATCAAATGGGATGTTCTGAGCTGGAATCCAGATGGCTACGAAGTAAGTATGTCAAATACCATGTTCATTTTATTAAACATAGTAATATCTTCTTCTTTTTGGACTGCAACATCGTAATATCTTGGTAAACCACTCCCCGAGGCATCACAGTCTGTTGAGCTGAAAGGACCATTTTGAGACACATCCCTTTGTCATGATTGAGGTCGTATTCCTAGTCGTATAACCACCTGCAGACTGATCTATGTGGTTAATAGGGTATATTTTCATTTGATCGAAGCTGGTAATACCTAATAATGTAGAACAGATGTGTCACCCCTGCAAATCTGCACCTAGGGGAGAATTAAAATCCACATTAATTTAAGGAACCCAGAAAGTCCATGTTACACTCTCCATTCATCCATCTATTTGTTCTTGCTCTGAATTCGTATAACGTTATTGGCTATTTCAAAAGCTACTTCTAAAAAATTCTGCATAACCAAACAATCCAACTAGCTAGTCAACCCTCCACAGTAAACCAAATGGAGCTTTCGTATGGTGCGCAGGATACAAAATCTTGTTTTGAACATGGAATCTACTGACTTGATAAGCTCGGATGCATAAATCCCATAGTGGACTCCGGATCACTCCGTTTGTAATGCTCTGCATGTGAAATTGTTTCTTGTCTAATTTTCTTTTTTGATCTGCTGTTTCCTGTCTAATTAGAAATATATTTCTGATACCTTTTTAATCAAATGGCAGGCCGTCGTCACTATCTATAACTTCCAGCAATATCGCCACATCGACGCACCGGGATGGAACCTTGGATGGACATGGGCGAAAAAGGAAGTAATATGGAGCATGATGGGAGCTCAAGCCACGGAACAGGGGGACTGTTCGAGATTCGGAGAGCACCTCCCACATTGCTGTAAGAAGGATCCCACGGTTGTGGATTTGTTGCCGGGAATTCCTTACCGTCAACCGGTTCCAAACTGCTGCAAAGGGGGAGTCATCAGCTCATTGGTCCAGGACACAGCTAATGCGGCAAGCTCATTCCAGCTTAGTGTTGGTGCAGCTGGAACAAGTCGTAGAACCATCAGAATGCCAAAGAACTACACTCTGAAAGCACCGGGTTCCGGATATACTTGTGGACCCGCCAAACTTGTGAAGCCAAGTAAATTTCCGACGGTGGATAAAAGGAGAGTCACTCAAGCTTTGAGTAAGTCAGCTACAAACTTCTTCTAGGCACAATTAGACAATGAGAACATATTGAAGCTAGTCCTTAACAACCAAGTCCTCTCCTTTATAGGCCTGTTATACATATTGAAGCTAGTCGTCAAAATTCAATCCAATACCGACGTAACTTGTTCATTTTCCTAGACATTTTTGCAACAAAAGTTTTCTGCACAATGGAAATATGTAGCTAGTTGTTTTACTATTGTGACCAAATTTTGAAACGGAAATGCTGCTATGTCTGGAATGCTGCAAATGTCCTCCATTTGAGATTGTTTAACTCTTTACATATTTCTCTTGTGGCAGTGACATGGAACGTTACTTGCACGTACTCCCAATTTTTGTCTCAGAAAGCACCCACTTGCTGCGTCTCACTCTCCGCCTTCTACAACAGCACCGTTGTAGATTGCCCAAAGTGCACATGCCACTGTCGAAACAACATGACTCAACCAGGATCCTGTGTAGAGTAAGCTGCCATGCATCTCTTGGGTATTTTCAGAGTTTTTGTTATTGCTATTTAATTACTGATCTGTTTTTTTCCCCTCTTTTCTGTTTTCCCCTACAGCTCGGGCTCCCCTTATTCGGCTAGCACTCATGCTCCAGAAAAAAATAGTGACATGCCTCTGGTCCGGTGCACTAGCCATATGTGCCCTCTTCGTGTCCACTGGCATGTCAAGCTTAACTACAAGGAGTACTGGCGGGTGAAGATTACAGTGTCGAATTTCAATTATGGGATGAACTACTCACAGTGGAATCTTGTTGTACAACATCCCAACTTTGAGAATGTCGCCCAGATTTTCAGCTCCAATTACAAGTCATTGACTCCTTATGGAAACATAAGTAAGTACTCTCTGAAAATTGTAACAAACCAGTGAAATCACAGTTATGTTAGGTTCTTCTATTTTATTCCTCATTTTTTTCTAAATAAATGCAGATGACACTGGGATGCTATGGGGAATTAAGTTATATAATGATTTGCTCATGACAGCTGGTCCATCTGGGAATGTTCAATTAGAGCTGCTATTTCAAAAGGACCCATCCACATTCACGTTTGCCAACGGATGGGCTTTACCACGGAGGATTTACTTCAATGGCGATAACTGTGTGATGCCGCCTCCAGATGAATACCCATTTCTGCCAAATGCTTGTTCCCAGTCCCAGATGGTAATCTCTCTACTTCCGGTGTTGACAATTTCAGCTTCTTTCCTATTCTTGTTGGCTTATGTCTAGTTGTTGGAACTTGTAATCCATAATTTTCCTAGAAATTTGGGGTGCATGTATCTTTCGTAAGATACATGATAATATTTAGTTTTATCACATTGGGATATGTAAATTCCTTTTGGGACTAGTGATTCATTCTCTAGATTCATCTTTGTAGTCCTATAAAAGGACATTCCATGTTACTGTTTAACAATGAGAAATTCTATCAAATATTTAGAATTATCATATTATTTACTATCAAGCTTATTTGGTAAAGTTCTAGTTCAGCAGGAGCTCTGCCCTACATCTCCAACTCTTTGTTTCTTTCTTTCATTATTTGCTTCCGCTGCCCCCAAAAATTCCAACACTAGTGAGTTACATGGGAAAATTAATCCAGTTCTCAGATGCTACGGAGGTCTGCTCTTTGCTGCGAATAAATGTATTATGGTCAGGATTCAGTGGGGTTTTACGTTTAGCTGCTGTAATTTATTTGGGTACTGGACCATTAATCGTGTACTCTTTGGAATGTCATAAACATCTGTGCGTTTGGCTTTGTGCTGTTCTAACGTACAAATCAAGGTTTAATTTAGAGGATTGAATCTCTGTTCCTTACTTTGCTATTCCCCCCAACTTGGTTGTTTTGAGTTTCGAGAACAAAGTACTAACTGATATAACAGGAAAATTAGTAGACATGGTATGAAAAACAGTTCACTTTATAAATGGACATGATAACATGAGCTTTTACTATAGACACACCATTGTGGAATTTAGATTCGGTGTTTGATAGGCAACTTTGTATACAGTTTACTGATTCATGGGTCCACGTTTCCTCATTCTTCTTGTCTCTCTTACTAAATCTCAGAAAAGCTTGTTGCCCCTAAGAGCTATTCTCTGGTCTGGCCCAGAGCTCAAAACCACTAGAGCTAAGGTTCAATGGAGCAACATATGCAAGCCTGCGAGGAGGGAGGGCTACTGGGATTTAGGTCCTTAAGCAATGGATAAAGCCTCTATTGCTAGGCACCTATGGGCAGTATGTTTTACACTTTGGGTGAAATGAATACATAGTTACATACAGACGTGATCAAGAGAAAATGCATGTGGCCCATGAGCATTCCTAGTTTTTAAAATGCATCGTGGACAGTTAGCTAGGAAGATTGTCAAGCTTAGAACTGCTGTTCAGCCATGGATTCAATATGTCATTGGGGATGGGCAATATGCATTTTTTATGGCTAGACAATTGGCATCTATTAGGACCTCTGTTACTGAGCTATAGGGATAGCTTAAAGCTACAATTTAGGAAGGTGGGAAAGTACTATCATAGAGACTGGAAGGTGGAAATGGCCTAGTGGAAGATGCTCTGTAACTTAGGATATCATAGCTCAACTCTCTGCAACTTTTCTCCCAACTCCAGCAAGCCTTGACTGTGTAATGTGGACTTTTTATTTCACTGGTCCGTTTTGTACTAAATCAGATTGGCTCACCTTAAGGGCTAAAGGTCCTTTGGACTTTGGCTTTGGAGCAAGTTACTCACCATGTGCCCAGTGGGCTATACTAGAATGGATGGTTATCCAAGGCAGACAACAGACCAAGGATAGGCTCATTAGTTGAGGGATTCCTACCAATGGTGTTCCTACCCTTTTGTTGCTTGGATCAGGAGAATCACAATCATCTGTTTTTAGGGTGGCCATACTTTACTGCACCACTGTATGGAACCATTTCCTACAAAAGAATGAGGTACACAGGCCTGCTCTAAACTTTCAAATGAAATTGAATGGGCCTTGTAGAAATAGGAGAGGGATGAATTTCAAACATTCCATGGCAGCATTTCTCTGCAACATTTTGGGGGAAAGAAATAGGAGAGTAATCCAGAAACTTAGCCTCAGTCCTAGAGAAGTCATTATCAGAGTAGTTGGAGAGTTGAGAGCATGCCTTAACGCATGGAGGCATGTAAGGAAATCTAATGAAAATAGGCTCATCTATCTTGCTTGGAATGTTTCTTTAATCGAAGAAATTGTCAGGAGTGTAAAACCGATATATCCAAATACTGGAAGGCCAATTGGTAGAATTCGAAAGAAACAAAAGATAAACTACACATGACCTAGATTTGAAAGCCGGTTAGAGCCAGGCATGACTCTAGCTACTCCCCTAATTTGTTTTGTTACCTGCTACCGCTAGTTTTCAGTATTTTTAGAGGTGCCATGTAGAAATATGATAGACCTTACTAGTGAAAAGTAACCAAGAATTGGGACAATCGGACTCTTATTATTGATTTGGGAAAGAATTACAGAGGAAGAATGGAGAGAGGTTAAGAGAGAAAGAGAGAAAGAGAAACAACAACTCGCATACCCCGCTCTTCTACACCAGTCCTCCTTATATCTTCCTAACAGAATAACCGACTGACACGACTACAATTACAATATTACACAATAAGCCCTGAATACATGCTATGATTACAATTAAGCCCCTACGCTAAAATATGCAGCCCCATGCAATTCATCCAATAACTCATCAATAATTGGAATTGGAAACTTATCCTTGATTGTATTCTTGTTCAAAGCTCTATAGTCCACACACATTCGCCATGTATTGTCCTTCTTTTTGACCAATAAAACTGGTGAAGAGAATGGGGAAACACTGTGCCTTATAACTCCTGTGGCTATCATTTCTTTAACTATCTTCTCTATTTCATTTTTCTGTATGTAAGGGTAACGATAAGGTCTGATGCTGGGAGGTTGAGAACCAACCTTAAGAGGAATCTGATGGTCATGAGCTCGAAAGGGAGGCAACCCCTTGGGTTCCTTAAAAATATCCTCATATTCATGCAAAATGGTAAGTAAATCGGAAGGTACCTCAGTAGTTTGGACAGCTTGTATACTACACATTTGAGCCAACACACCTGGGGTCTTTCTGTTGATCAACTGCTGCATCTTCTTTGCATCCACCAGCTGAACCTCTGTAGTGTTGTCCCCTTCTAACAACAACTTCTGCCCTGAAACAGAAAACTGCATTTGAAGGTTCTGAAAATCCCATAATACTGGTCCAAGAGTTGATAACCACTGAACCCCCAATACCATATCACAACCTCCTAAAGGCAACAATCTTACTTCAGAGATGAAATCAATTCCCTGTACATTCCACTGCAAGTCTTTTACCATAGCCTTACTACTGATTTTAGTTCCATCTGCCACCACAACTGTCAAAGGGTTGGTTGGTAAGACCCTAACACCTGTCTTTTTAGCCACTCCAGGGTCCAAGAAGTTATGTGTGCTGCCAGAATCTACAAGTATGCTCACCTCAACCTTCTTTATGAACCCTTTGACTCTCATAGTTCTGTAAGACTGCACCCCTGATAAAGCATGTACGGAAATTTGGAATTCCTCGTGGCTGTCATCCTGGACTAACTCCTTCGGAGCTTCCAGAAATTCATCCTCTTCATCCTCAGCTGCTATCATAAAAAGTTGCCTCTTTTTGCATACATGCCCCTTGTAATACTTCTCATCACATCCAAAACATAACCCTTTGGCTCGCTTTTCATCAAAATCTTTTGGAGTCATTCTCTTAATCACTCCAACTGCCTCAGTAGTCTTGGTTAAAGGGTTCTGTATTTTCTGTGACAATGGAGTAGGGTTTGTGGGAATTCTTAGAAAACCCTTGTTTTTCTTATTCATAGCGTCCACAGTTTCTTCCTGAAGTTGGGCTAACCCCATTGCTTGGGAAATGGTTACTGGTTGAAACATTTTGACACCCCCTTGTATTTCGTCCTTTAAACCACTAACAAAGCAGCTTATGAAAAATCTTCTGTAAGGCCCGTAGTTTTGTTTGCCAATTCTTCAAATCTCTCTTGGTATTCCTTAACAGTCCCCCATTGTTTAAGCTTAGTCAATTGCCCAACAGCATCGTGAAAAACATTATCCCCAAACCTAAGGAGTAAAACCCTAGAAAACTCCTTCCAAGTACGCATATTATGAGATTTCTCAAACCACCTATACCAATGCATGGCCTTATCCTCCATGTGAAGAGAAGCTAAGCGTAACTTCTGATTTTCGTCAATAACATTCAAATCAAAATACTTTTCACATTTATAAATCCATGCCTCTAGATCTTGCCCAAAAAATTTAGGAAAATCCAATTTGGGTTGGAAGATTCTCAAATGTCCTGGACTCAGATGAGGGTTTGGTAGTAATGGAGATGAAGAAGACGAGGATACCTTGTTGTGAATATGCTCATACTTCGAATTCAGAGTGGTGATAAGATTCTTGATCCCATCCATCGTATCTTTGAACCCATCCATAGCTGCCGCTTGACGATCCGTAACATCGGTCAGCCATTGAACGGAGTCGTTGGTTGCATCTGCCAATTTCCGAATAGATTCTTCCAAACGTTTGATCTCTTGCGCACGAGTTTCGGCCATGATTTTGATCGCCCACAGTCAGAGGATTAGGGCTTTGATACCACTGATAGACCTTACTAGTGAAAAGTAACCAAGAATTGGGACAATCGGACTCTTATTATTGATTTGGGAAAGAATTACAGAGGAAGAATGGAGAGAGGTTACAAGAGAGAGAAAGAGAGAAAGAGAAACAACAACTCGCATACCCCGCTCTTCTACACCAGTCCTCCTTATATCTTCCTAACAGAATAACCGACTGACACGACTACAATTACAATATTGCACAATAAGCCCTGAATACATGCTATGATTACAATTAAGCCCCTACGCTTATCAAAATACAAGATAGTGCATGCCCGTGCCTGAAGGCACGGCTCGCCAGTTTTGTCCCTCTAGCCTTTTGAAGGCCAACGCCCCTGATAAGTATAAAATAACCTCCCAAGGTCAGCCCAGGCCAGGAAACCCAGCATAACACGAAGGGCCATGTAGGGGACCTAGTGACGCGGAGCTTAGCTTGAAGAGTTGAGCTCAGTGGACCAGCCTAGGGGCAAAGGTCATCCCAAACCAAAGAGCTCACGAGCATAGCCCTAAGGGCTCAAGCTAGAGTCCCAAGAACATGGAATCTAGCCTATAAGAGCTAGCCTCTATTAAACCAGTCCAAGGACGGAGGCCAACTCACAAGCACAACTCATAGAAGAATACCGAGCTCAGCTCACCAGGTGAGCTCGGACCTACAGCTAGAGACTTATAAAACATTCCACGACAGAAGTTCGTACAGTCTATGAGACTCATAGAACACCCAGGACCTTATCTCGTCCGAAGAGATTAGGCCGCGAGTCTTAGTGGATAACCACAGAGATTCGTCCACCATGAGGACTCCTAACCTTGATGACAATCACAGAGTCCAAATGAGAGGAGAACTCCTAAACCTGATAAGGATCAGGGGAGTCCTAAGGTAAGGAGGACACTCCAACACCTATCTATACCCGCCACGAGCGGATGAGACTTAAGAGTCCCGATCCCAAGGGATTCCTCCCAAGATGCCTATATAAAGATTACACCTCCATATCACAAAGGTACGCAATGCAAACAATACGGAACTCATACTCAGTCCAATATCTCCCATATCTCGACTGACTTAGGCATCAGAGGGGCGATGGCGACAGCCACGCCGGTGCCCATAGTTTACCGTGTCTGTTTTGCAGGTCGTTAATCGAGCACGCAGGAAGCCGCTTCATCCGCTGGAGGATTAGGTGGACGGTTGAGGAACCCCTCCTCTGGAGGTGACCAAAAACCGCTTCATCAACCCCATTCGCAAAATTCAAATTACAAAAAAACAATAGCTCATATCTACCAGTTAATTTGAATCAGCACAAAACAAACTAACAGTTGTAGTGTCCGTGCTTGTGGGGTACTTATAGCTAGCCATTTTGAATTCACAGTATGTTGATCACGCTACCAACTACTGATCGCAATTGGCAAAATATCACTGTTATCACAAAAAACACTCTATGGGCAAAAAAATAACTTCAGAATGTAAAAATACCTAGGCAATATCAACATCTAAAAATATAATCACTTATAAAAATTGTAGATTTTCTAAGCTTCAAACTCTAACCAACTCAGTATCTGACTCACTGGTTAGCCAATGCAACATATAAAAAAATGGATGGCGCTTTAGTTCTCATCTAGTAAAAATACGTAAGTAATAATGTAAAAAAATATAATAAAAATTGAATATAATAGCCTAATTAGAAGTGTTTGGGTTGTGGATTCAAAATCTTATGGTTCAAAAAGTAAACTTTGTTGAACATGAAGAAAAGAGGGAAACTTATTTCGTCTATGGTAGATGGTCACGATCAAGAAAGGTGAGAAAAACTGGTGAATCTTGTGAGCCCGAGCCTAAGCAATTGAAAAACAGAAAATATATTAAGTCGAAGTATAGAGGCTGTGATAATAAAATAAATAAATAAAGTCTGTCAAAAAAGAATAATGATACCAATATTACAGCAACCTTTGTTGCTGCTGAGAAATCAATGAGAGATAAGAGAGGAGAAGAAAAGGAGAGGAGAGAGGGAGACAAATGAAATGTCAAACATGGAAAGTAAGAGAAAAAATAAATTTCCATATTTTTGCCACAAAAAAAATGAAAGAATCGGAAATTAAGGGAGAAAAATAATGGGTTGTCAAATTTCGAACCCAGACAAATGATAACCCTTGGATGGATTGAATTTTAGTTTAGCCCTCAAACCCTTTATTTAATCAGAGCCCTTCAATGTGCCACGTAGGACAGTTGTGAAAGAGACATTTTGCAAAACCGTTGTGTATTGTAATATAGATATTGATTTACCATATAAGGATAGATATATAATTATCAATCAATATCCATATTAAATATGGAGAGAATTGAATACATTGCTTTACCATATAAGGATAGATAGCGATATAATAATCAATAGATATTCATAATAAATATAGAGAGAATTGAACTCTTCAAGTGGACCTAATAAGGGATAAAGACCATAAATCTTTGGAAGCAACTATGAAGAGTTACCATAATATGTAAGTGTTGCTTTTTTTTTAATTATCAAAAGTGAGAAGATTATATTCATAAACGCCTAGCGGTTCTTACAAAATAGAGATAGCCAAACTAATCGTCTAACAAATATAAAACAAGCAAATCTCAAGGCAATCTATGTCTTTCATCCTAACCGCCTGACGCAACACACTTTTAAACTGCCTAACAACTAATTAGGAGTCTTAAACGAGAAAAACTGCAAAGTTAAAGGACAAAAGACTCTCCCCAACGCAGGCCCAGGTTCGAGGCCCCGGAGGCACTTTGTGCAAATTTCCGGTGGTGCCCCATGGCTTAATTTCGAACCCGCTATGTGGACCAGGGAGGGGGCTTCTTTGCCAACTGTGCACTAAGGTGGTGCCGTGGTGACGGCCCGTCCTTCCGGACGGTAGCTATGGCTCGAACCGGACATTCCACAGGCGGGTTTGGAGCCCCTATGGTCACGCCCAAGGGGAGTTGCTACACTAGTTGCCCCCTCCAGCCCTTTTCGATTATCAAAAAAAAAAAAAGGACAAAAGACTCCAAATACCCAGACGATCAGATGCACTCCACCCAAGTATGAACGCACCAATGAACTCCCAAGAACTACAGATCTACCAAGCCGCTATGGGTTGCCTCGCCAAAGACATCGTGTAGGGATAGAACGCTGAAACACAAATATCGTTGTGAAGCAATCTCGATTGAGAGAATCCAATTTGTAGACAAAATCCGTCCAAAGACGAAACTAATAACTCTCATTGAACGAGAGACAAAACTCTTGTAGAACGAGAGAGAAAACTCTCACAGATCAGACGACAAGTCGTTGATCTGGAGAGACAGAAGGAAAAAAAACAAAGAAAGGGAGTCGGTATTACCATGGCCTAGGGTTGGGAGAGAGGGAGAGAGAGATCGCTATGTAAGTGTTGCTTGATAGCACCCAAATTACCATAACTTTTATTCCATTTAAAAAAAACTACTCACGTTTATTACATCCACATTGTGGCTATAATTAAAATTGATTCCCTATCATATATATATATATATATATATACACACACGTCTGGATCCAGTCAGGGATCCCGGATTTGGGCTTAAATCCGGACCAACATCTCAGCCGTTGGATTGTGTTGTCAATGGTCCGGATCTGCTGATGGTTTATGACCAGTCAATTAATTTTTCCCCGGAAAAGTTTCATTAAGATCTAGACCATTAAAAACACAATCCAACGGCTGTGGGAGAAGTCCGGATTTTAATCAAAATCCGGGATACCGGACCTGAGAATTAGTGTGTGTGTGTGTGTGTGTGTGTGTGTGTGTGTGTATATGGTAGTGAAATGAACCCTATTGTGTTAGTTCTACTCTATAAATACTAGTCTGATTCTTTTTTCTAAAATGCAAACAAAACTAGAAGACTTCAAATTAATTGAGTCCCTTTTCCAGTAAGATGGCTAAGTTTTCTTATTTTGATTTCAGGCTATTTGTCTTTTTTTTGACAGGTATGTGTTCTTGTTCTTTTTATACTTCTTCAAATCTCATATGATAGATCTTCTCATGTGACCCTTATGCGATGTAAATTCATCCAAGTTCTTAATCATCCAACTTGTTCACTTTATCGTCCTCAATGTTCATCGTCTATGCAAACTGATTAGTTTAGCATCTTGCCCGTTCGATGCATGGGGACCAAAAAAAAAAAAAACAATGAGAACTTTTTTCTTGTTGTCATGTACATTAGTGGATCGGCTCGTATGACTCTTGGAATTTACTTCTTTTTCTGGCAAAATAATTAAGAAAATTCCACAATAAAAAACAAAGAAATGAAGAAAATAGATAGGTTTCAAGGAGTATTTGTTATGTTATTGATTGAACTTAGTTTCCTTTTTTTCAAGCAAAATAAAGTACATGTTTTACATTTTGCAAAAAGCGTAGAATATAATGTATAAAAAGATGAAGAAAAAAAATGACATGAAGGGCTTGAATCGTCAAGTGGGATCATGGTAGATCTTATTTTATGTCACTTACAGATTGATTCTTATTTCGAATATAAATAACTAGTTATACATAAACAGGTATCATTTGATTGATTTTTGTCATGAATTTTTTAATATGCAGTTGTACTGACAGTGGCTCATGTGAATGGTGAAGTATGTCAGTATATATTGTATGAAGATGGTTGCCAACCTTTGACTTGTCGTCAACGTTGTCATGACTCTGTCTCTCATTATGGGGCAAAAGGACTGTGTCTACTTGAAGGCCATAGAGCTGACGGCAGTGACATAATATTTTGTAGATGCTTCTTCCAATGTGGTCTGAAGAAACCTTATAATTGATGTAGCCCAACATCTATCTAAGAAATTAAATAAAGGATTTGGGCCTTCAGTATTTGTTAATTTATTCTTGTTTCGTATAACTATGATTTTGATATTTTGTTAGCTTCAGTGTGAGCTTGGCCATGGTAAGAACTAGATCACCATTCTATTTATTCTGTTTCGAGTCTTTGACACTTATCAAAACAAAAAAGAGGTTAAGTTCCTTCCGGCGGCAGCGGAAACTATGAGTTTTCCACTACCAACATTTTGGGCCCTACAGGACGTTAATTGCCAATTTGAAACGTTCATCTTCAAGGGCCCATAGATTGCTTAGCAAAAAAAAAGGGGGCCCGCAGATTAGTATTGTTATAAGTGTTTTTTTTTTTTTTTTGGGTAAGTTAAAGTTTTATAGCCAAAACCAATTACAAAGGCACAGGGGCATCCCCAGATGTACAACCAACTAGCTCCTAGGAGCAACACATGTTCAGAAAACCACCTAACTACCAGGCAAAACAATTGCCTAAAACCAGACAAAACCAAAAAACAAAGGGTTCAAAAGATAAAAGTACATAGAGTCAGACTTCAAAGATCAAGCTCTAACTAAGATCTTCTCAGGAAAATTCCAATAGCCACATTCTTGCATTTCCTTTTAACACCTCTCCAAGAACTAACACAAGCACGTATATCAGTAGTTATGCTAATCCCCACTTGTTGCACAGTACTGGAAAATTGCTGGAAAATCTTCTTGTTTCTTTCACCCCATATGTGGTAGATGACTGCAGCTAATGAGAGTTTAACCAGATTCATGCTAGATTAACCAATCAATAATGTGGACCATATCATTCGACAAGCAGCGAGTATTATTTTTGTATTGGATAGATTGCCAAACTTGAGAGGAGAATGGACAGTTGAAAAATAGATGGCTATGGTTTTTGACAACAGCTGAGCAAAGAGTGCATTGAGAGTCCATAACAATCCCCCATTGATGAAGCCTATCTAGAGTGGATAACCTGCCTAATACAGCCAACCATTGAATGATAGACCATCTAGGGACTGCATATTTGAACCATACCACTTTGGCCCATCTGACTTGAGGAGCCTGTCTCCTAATAGAAGACCAAGCAGATTTGATAGAGAACTGTCCTGTGGCAGTCAGGTTCCACCTTATGTAAACCTCCTGAGCTATGTTCGGTTTAAGAGAAGCAGGAGTATTACGAATAATATCCCTGGTTACAAATTTACAGCATTCCTGCATCTAGGCCAATTCCATTCTTGATTGACAATTATTGATTCCACTTTAGCATGCAAATTCCTTCCCAAGTTGTACACCACCCCTACGCCATATTTTGCAAACAAAGGCCCTAGAGAATGAAAATTATCAAGCCACAGAAAAGTCTGTTTACCATTGCCAACAATATAGGAGATCCATGGTTGGATTAAAGGTCTAAGGTTAAACAACTTCCTCACTGTCCAAGAGGCAGAATTAGGGATATTCATATACCATAAGCTTTGATTTTTTAATGATATACGTGTGGATCCATTTAACCCACAAGGTGTCAGCCTTCAAAGCTATTGCCCACAGATGTTTAGCCATGGCTGCCCTGTTCCAATCCTTTAGAACTCTAAATCCAAGCCCTCCTTCTTTTGGAGCACACACATCTGCCCAAGCAACTTTAGCTCCAGTAGATCTCATCTCAGTTCCAGACCAAAAGAAGATCTCAACATACTTTCAATCCCCTTCAAAATTTTCTGAGGCAAAATAAGAATGGAACTCAAGAAAATTTGGGTGCTAAACAAGACAAAGGTAATGAGTTGGGCTCTACCCCCATAAGACAGCAATTTATTAGTCCAAGACTGAACTCTATTCAGAATTTTATCCAAAAGACTTTGGCAATCCAAGGCATGAAATCTAGTTGTGAAAAGTGGAACACCTAAATACCTGAGAGGTAGCACACCCTCTGGTATGGCAAGGATCTGTTGTAGAGCCCTTTTAGTGTCCTCAGATACCCCAGCAAAATAAACACAACTTTTTCTGAAGATTAGGCGCCTAAGCCCAGTCATTGCATGAAAGTCATCCAACATATCACTGATAATTTGAAAGGAGGTAGGATCTGCACCACTCATGATGAAGAGATCATCTGCAAATATGAGATGAGAAAGCTGAAGAGCCCTGCATTTGGAATGATAGGAGAAACCACCTTGATCAATTCTGTGCTGCAACAGAGAAGAGAATACTTCCATAACTAGAAGGAATAGGTAAGGGGAGAGAGAATCCCCTTGCCTCAATCCCCTTTTGCCAGGAAAGTAATCCACAAGCTCACCATTGATTACTATAGAAAACATAGCAGAGGAAACACATTGCCTCACCCATCTGATGCAAAGAGAAACCCCCAATCAACTGAGTCATAGGCTTTCATTAGGTCAATTTTCAGAGCACACTTTGGAGACCCTTGATTCTCTGACCAATTCTTGCATAAGCAGAAGGTTGTCCATAATAGATCTTCCTTGATGAATGCTGATTGGTTAGGCCTGATGAGAGATGATAATAAAGGTTGAAGCCTTGCAACAAGGATATTGGTGATGCACTTATACGTGACATTACAACAGGATATCGGCTGATAATCCTTGACTGAACTAGGAGCAGAAGTCTTTGGAACAAGAGAAATTGCAGTGGAGTTCCATTCCCGCAGCAAAAAACCAGTCTCAAAAAATTGATTAACAGCCTTGACAACATCTGGACCTACAATATCCCAGTTTTTGTGATAAAATGAAGAGCTAAACCCATCTGGCCCTGGGGCCTTATCCCCATGAATAGAAAAAATAGCATTCTTCACTTCCAACTCAGAGACATATTGAACTAGAGTAGCCCCCATAGCAGTAGGAATTTGAGCCTTAACAACTTGCCTTAATTCAGCATGAAAATTTACAGCAGGAACAAAAGATAACCAGTAATTTCTTGTTTAATTTCAAGAGAGTCATCCAAACGCACCCCATCATCAATAGTAAGAGTAAGAATTTTACTCCTACTTCTGTGAGCAGATAACTTTTGGTGAAAGAATTTAGTGTTACGATCTCCAAGGGACAACCATTTGACTCTCGATTACTGTTTCTTAAAACTTTCTTCAGCCAAACTAAGCTCCATGTACTTACAAAGGGCATCCTTTTCCTTATCACACAAAATAGGATCATGAGGATGTGTAAAATAGTCCACATGAGCCTGATGAAGCTGATCCCTAGCCTGCTCAACCCTTAGATTAATGTGAGAGTAGTGTTCTTCATTCAGCTCCCTCAACACAGGTTTGAGTCTTCTGAGTTTAAGCATACGAGACTGACCCTCAACAGGAGTAAACCAGGAAGTAGACAACAAATCTCTAAACTTATCATGTAACATCCAAAGAGAGAAGAATTTAAAAGGCCTTTTTAGAGTAGCAGCAGGATACACCCACCCAACCACCCCCCCGACCCCGAGCAGGCATATCATCCATCTCCGGAGCATGAAAACAATCATTAAAATCTGTGGCAGCAGAATCATCAAACCCTACCATTCTTTCATTAACCCTTCTAACCACATTGTAGTCCCCCATTTGCAACCAGGCATCATCTCCAATTTTGACTTTGAAACTCCTGAGCTCAGACCAAAGTCTTCTTCTCTCATTAGCATTATTGGAACCATAGATAACAGAAACATAGAAACTCCTATGACAAGCAATGCCTTCCACTTTGCCCAAAATCATCTGTGAAGAATCAGAAAGGACAGTAACAGATAGCACTCCAGGATCCCAACCCAAAATTATCCTAGCAGTGCTTCCAGAATTGTCAACATTAGTAGCATGAAGCCAATGAAGAGGAAAACACTGGCCCATAATAGAACCAAATGCTCTCGCCTAACCTTAGTTTCTACAATACCCATAAAACAAAGTCTATGAGACTGAATGAAAGAGAAGATTTCCTTCTGTTTAAGAGAGTTATTCAACCCTCTAATATTCCAAGTAGCAAGTTTAAGCATAAAACTGTAGAAAATTTATCTACCCCCTCTAGGTTTTTGACCACAGGGTCCTTGAAAGAGGAATTAGAACACTCCTCTTTTGGAGAGGAAACATCATCCACAATCACACATTCCACAGAATTGATAGTAGAATCCAAACAGCAAATGAATTAGACAGGCTAGCAAGAGCTTTGGAATTATGAGAAGCAGACTTACCAAGAACGGGATCCTTAGAACCAGACTTCATACCTCCCACACCTCCAACCAAGGTTCCAGAGACCAGGCCATCAGTCATCACCACTGTGGACCATGAAGGAGACAAAGCCTCTTCTTTGCACCACTAGAATTGATATGCCTAGGTAAAGTATACCCACCAACCCCAGCCTCAACTACTCCCACTGGACACAACAGCAGTCTTAGCACGAGTAGGAGAATCAACTTTTCCAGGCTTCATAGAAACAACGACACCCAAGTCCCCAGTTGAAGCAAGAGTCTCTGCAACAGAAATCACCTTCATAGGGGTAGAAACCATCACAGGTGCAACAGGTTGGGCCACACTACTGTCAGGAACAACACCTACCTCTGTTGTGGTAACAGGCTTATGACTGGCCTCAGCATGACCAAAGATATGACACTTAGAACACCTAGAAGGTTTCCAAGGATATTTCACAATGACAGTAGCAATATTGCCATTTGCATATTCCACATCAACGGAGTCTAATAAAGGAGCATCAACATCAATCTCCACACAAATTTTAGCAAAATTCAATCGTTGGCCCTTCTCTGTCTGAGCATCTGCATACAAAGGCTGCCCTATAGCACTGGCAACATAGCTTAATCCCTCAGCACTCCAAAATTCTAAGGGTTTATTAGAAAAATGTATAAGTGTTTTAATCTATCCATTAATTTCGTAAGAAAATTCCATGATTGAAAATCAAAAGCGTTAGGGATTTTGTACTTGCAAAAAAGCAAAATATTTTCGGGGTTCTTACGTGTAGGTCCAAGAAAAAATAGAAATGCACCGTTAAGTATTTCTGGAATATTTTTTCAAAATTGCCCCTATAAAAGTGTCTAAACCACTAAAACGTGCCTAAACCCAAACCCTATGATACCCTATGAAAGTGCCTAAAACCCTAAACCCTATGAAAGTGCCTAAACCTAAACCCTAGGGTACTCTATGAAAGTGCATAAAATCCTAACCCTATGAAAGTGCCTAAACCACTACAACCTTGTAATAGGAAAGTGCACCCTAAAACCCTATGAAAGTGCCTAAACCCTAGGGTACCCTAGCCCTATAATAGGAAAAAATAATAAAGTATGAAATTGTATTTATTGAAGGGTAAAAAGATAATTTTCATAATGTGATCGTCCTTAGAGGTAAATAAAAACTGAGTTCATCCTTAATGGGAATTAACATGCACTTTTCTAGAGGTAATTTTCTCAATATTTTTCCCAAAGTTGTGTGTGTGTGTGTGTGTGTGTGAGAGAGAGAGAGAGAGAGAGAGTGTGTAAATTGGCACGCGCGCGCGTGTGTGACATGAACTAAGGTAAAAAATAGAATTAATAGATTGTTTCCCAATCAAAATCAAAACCCAATAAGAACCATATCCCTCTGCCAACACCCCAAGACACACCCAGTGAGATAAGGGGACTACATTTACTCTCTGTCCTATTCCAAACAGTAACGTCGCACCTAAAACATGCCAATCACCATTAAACCTCCTGTATACATGTCAATTTCGACACAAGGTGGGCATGTCTTTCAAGGTATCCGGAAATATCAAAACTCAAAAGTTCTTTGCAAGAAGCACATATCATTCCGTTTACCAAAAAAAAAGTACATATCATTCCTAACCGTAGTCATGGTATAGTTACCAGTGCAATAATACCTTCCAATTATTAGTTCAATCGTGATAAAACTAAAGCGCGGACAGATAATTGTAAGTTCTAACACTCCATAAGGCATTAACAAAAGAAAGCAACTTTGAACTTCACAAATAATATTGAAGTCAGTGACACAGTTTTTTTTTTTTTTTTGATAAGTCGGTGACACAGTATATTAGCTCAAGCCAAGTAAAGAAATTTAACTTCGTACCCAGCATTGATGAGATTTTTAGCCATTGGATGAACCCATAATTCTGAGACCCAAAAAGCCAACACGTGCTGGCATTTCATCCGCTGCAATGAAAAACAACATCTTCAATGTAAGGGAAAAACCAGTTCAAAAAGATGTAAGGGAAAAACCTATATGCGCATACAAAAAGAATACCCAATGAAAAATAGAGAAATGGATTTCTTGGAGATTGAAATCTTGTATTGAAATTCCAACAAATGACTATACCCAACTGGGAAATTCAACAAAACTAAAACCTGGAACATGCAATTAAGAACAAAATTCAGAAAAAGAGAAAGAGAGATTTGCATTTGGCTGCAGAAATAGATATCTGAGAAGAGAGCCATAAAAGAAAAGGGTTTTGAAATTCACGCGAAAATTGAGAGGCAAAGAACAAGGAGAGATTTACATTTGGCAGGGGTAGAAGAGATGGGTCGGGCTCTGAAGTGATTGGGTATATGCGCGGAGAAGGTTGAAATGGAGAATTAAGAATCGAAGTGGATGATGGTAGGCGGTGAGTGCAGTGGGGCTTGAGGAAAGCTCATTGCCATGGATTTCCCCTTCGCCAGATAGTGTGTGGCGTTGAAACTTGAGGGTTTACCCGCCGAAGTAAAATCGCGTCTGGTGGGAACGAGTTCTGGTCGATTCAGACTTTGCATGTTCAAGATGCGAAGTATATTTAACACAGTCATGCTACATTGCTAATCAAATATGAACTTGTATAATGTTTATTTCATAGATCGAAATCATTCATATTATGGAAATCAGCAAGATAAATAATTGTAGTGAAATTCATTTTAATCGGATCGGAATCGATATCTCATCGAGAAGTAAAATGAAGCTTTTGTGTTTATAATGATTGGTTCGTTTTCATTGAACCGAATCCAAGAAAACTCGTGTCCGTCCCATTGAGGGTAAACTTCACACTGGCACCCCTAGATTTCACTACTCGAATCATATTACAGGCTCCATTACCAGGGCTGGCTCAAGGGTTTTTAGCGCCCAAGGCCAATTAAAAAAAAAAGTGTGCTCTTAAAGAGTTAATACTTAACAATTTTTACAGCAACAATCACAATACGAGAAAGCCAAACCAATATAAAGTTCTACTAATCATTACATACGAAAACAAAATACAAGATCGTCAAGATTTTGGGGTGAGTTTGGGGGGAAACGATTTTGGGAAGGTGTTATTCGGTGGTTTGGGGGAAATGATTTTGGGGATTCAGTGGGTTGGGCACTTGGGCTTATGAGATGGTAGGTTGGGCTAACTCATTACCTCTAATTGAGCATTTTTTTCATTCTATTGGGCTTAAAAAGAGTCATACTCAAACTCAAACAGTGAAAATATTAGAGTGCCTCTGAAAATTGGAATTTTGGAATGCCCAAGGCCCAGGCCTCTTGGGCCTTGGGGTTGGGCCGGCACTGCTAAATTCACATTTCACGTATTCGACCCACATTTTCAGGGAAACAATTTTCAAAATACCAACTTTACCCTCATTTTCTTTTCCTATTTTTTTTCTATCACCGAACTCATTTTATCAACCTATAGATATTTCCAAACGTCACAAAAACAAACCCAAAGCCAAATCCTACCCCCTCTCTCTCTCTCTCTCTCTCTCTCTCTATATATATATATATATATATACATACATACATACATATATTGAACTTTTTTTCATCATACTTTTGTATTGCTCGATGATATAAATACTTTAAAGAAAAGAATAAAAAATTCGCTAATCACCAAGAAATACCCGCCTTTTTAAATAATTATATTATTTAGTCCATACCACTTTTATCTTTAAGAATTTATGTAGTCGATCGCATTTTGCCTTTAAAAATTTACGTTAACCGATTGCATTTTGATTATACAGGTCATCACCTTATTTCTCTTCAAAAAAAAAAAATTCACCTTATTTTCGAACAAGTCCAAACAACAATTTTTTAGGTTTTTTTTTCCTTGAGAAATGGACAATGCATATATAATTAAACAAATCCAGTTGCAGGAGAGATTAGAGATCTCTTATATCCTACCCTATTACATGAGCTTGTTGCACTACAACACGATTAATCTTACGAAAGAAATAGCATCAAACAAACAACATAATTCATGAATCACCGATTGCTCTTGTCATTCCATAGCCTCCTTTCCATCCACCAGCGAACTACAATCTGTAGCAACTGTGATATGACAAAAATTGTGATCGAAACACCATATCATCGCATCCAATTAGCAAGCCAGACATTCAGAGTGAAAGGCCGAAGAAGTGAGGGTACTTCTGCCTTGTTGCTCCAGTAATTCCCCCTCCTCCTCCGTTAACTTAGAACCCATCCAATACCAGAATGCATATCTATATAATATGGGAGGGTGGTTTTTTAATCCTTATATTTTCGACCAGAGGATCGGTACACATTTTTTCGACGGCTAAAGGCACGGCTCTGAATCGATAGTTGAATGCCCGTGCCTGAAGGCACGGCACAACACGTTTTAGCAAATGCCCGTGCCTGATTATCTATATAATATGGGAGCGTGGTTTTCAAATCTATATAGTATGGGAGAGTGGTTTTCAAATCCCCTATATTTTGGACCCTTGGATCGGTACATATTTTTTCTACGGCTGAGATTCACGGGTAGTAGAGCTAGCGATAAATTTGGAAATTAAGAAAAGAATGAAGGATGAAAGGAAACCTTCCTTAATTTCGAACAAATTAATGAGGGTACAAATCTTCGGTTGACTTTTATCTAAAGGTACCTTTAATACAACAACATATTGCAACCTTATTGGCTGAGATTGATTATCTAAAGGTAATAATGATAAAATACACACACAACAACAACAACAACAACAACCTACCCAAAAAACAACAACCTACCTATTTACGTGTAAGTAGGTATATTGAGTTTATTTGATTTGTTATTGGTAAATTGGATGAAGCTTTCCCTATTTCTAAGCAAAAACATATCTTCTTCTGTGATTGGAGCTCAAAAAGGTAATAAAATATTTTTCTATTTTGCCATTCTTCTATACTTTCTCTACCGAAATCACCTACCGCAAATTTTACCATTCTTTCTTTACTTTCCCTACCTCTCTCACCACACCACCGAAATCACCTAAATCCATTGTTTTTGCCAAAATCTGCTTCATGGATAGTCTCCACACTCTCAATCTGTATATAGCTAGGTGAAGAATAATATCCTATTGTTCCCGTTGTTATTAGATTCGAGACATGCCTTGCTATACCATACTATCAGGCTCCACATTCCATAACATTTCAACGAGAACTTAACATTTTCAAAATCAAAATTCTGGAACGACGCTATCGTAATCTCTAAATGTCCCGGATTTTTCTCAAATCCCATAGCTCAAGGAAATTTCTTACCAGCCTGAGAAAATAAATTAAAAACACACAAACCATTCGCAAGTAGCTCGAGGCTCGTTAAGGGCTCAATTAGTAAACGAGCCAAACTCTGGTTAACTGTAGCTCAACTCGTAGGAATGCACTCACCTTATTTATAGAGCCTTGTTTAGTACTCGAACCGAGCTCAAGCTCTTAAATACCAATAAAGCTCGAATATTTGGCCTCGACTAACTCATTAAATTTAAACTAACCGAGCTCTAAGGGCATCCGCATTAGTGTCGCCACTTCCCATCTGGCGCTATAGTAACCAGCCAAAGGAGGAAAATGGTCTTGCATCAGGCTCGCCTCTGCTTGGCATCAAACTAATATTGCTACAGTCCCTCGTGGAAGATAAAGAGGAACTGTTCACAGGTTAAACATTAATTTAATGTTTTCTGTTTTGGGATAGCTGCTGTTTTGGTGAATACTCCGTTGCTTTTTTTTTTTAAGAATAAAGAAATTAATATTTTTAATAGGATAGTTTTAATATAGAGAGTCTGATGCAGTAGACATTTTAGAAGTGAGTAGCTAAAGTAATAAAGTGATTTTTTCCTCTCTAATTTGGTCCAAAATTTGGAGAGACTGGTGCGGATGCTCTAACACCTTAAAGCTCATCCTAACTAACTACTCAAAGGCATTAAAGTCACAAATGAAACTAAATTCACGAAATCGCACCAACTTAAAATTCAATCAATCAATGAATCCACGGGAATTTTCTTTTATCCGCGAATGCACAGGAATTGTACCAAAGCCCCAAACAAACAACAGTTAACAATAAGGAAAAAATGTTAAGAAATAGACTCAGAAGATGTCAAGAATCATGCCTGTTCGATCCAACGGTGCACAGGGCTACCATTCGAAGTGAGATTCGACGTCTCTCTGTAAGTATTCCGGAACAACGTCAGCAGATCGTACGTGAACTTCTTCGGCATCTCGTAAACGTAAACCCTAAGAGGAGGAAGAAACGGATAGCCGTAGAGCCTTTCGGTCTCTGTTTTCCAAATCATATCGTCCAGCTTCTTCACGTCTTGTTCGTCGCTGAAGCCACGGCGTCATCCAATAGAGCGCGAGGTTTTTGGGCGAGGAATATCGAGGGAGGCGACGAAGGAGTAGTCGGCGCTGGGGTTAGGGTTTGGGGGAGTGATTGGCCGAAATGGCCA
This sequence comes from Rhododendron henanense subsp. lingbaoense, assembly GCA_020567845.1. Classification (NCBI taxonomy): domain Eukaryota; kingdom Viridiplantae; phylum Streptophyta; class Magnoliopsida; order Ericales; family Ericaceae; genus Rhododendron; species Rhododendron henanense. The sequence goes on along the minus strand of CM036323.1, from coordinate 34,257,187 downwards.
AATTTTGTAATCAAATGGGAAGAATACCCATCTTTCCAAAAGTATTGTAAAAATATGCCATGCTACCTTTCAAAAAGGCGTTATAAAAAGGCGTTATAACTGTTTAGAGGTATAATTGTAACCCTAATAGCTTCTTTTGAAAAGGAGTTACATTTCTAATTCTAATAGTGCCTTTTAAAAAGGAACTATAATTCTAAATCCATACACAAAAATCAAACCCACGCCTACGATAATCAAACTCATACCTGGGTTAAAATTATAACTGCCCTAAAATTAACAATAATGCTACACAAACAGAAAAAAAAAACAGATTTTGTGTGGGGCCCACTACGGGTCCCACAAAAATGATCCGAGCCGTTCATTAAATGTAAAACAGTTTTTCAAGGGCCTCCGCGAAAAATCAGTTCAATCCGATACTTATAGATGCTCAATCCAATCATCTAACTTTTGATTTTGATTCCCGGATAATGAAACATTCTATAATTGGATTGAGCATCTATAAGTATCGGATTGAACTGATTTTTCGTGGGGGCCCTTGAAAAACTGTTTTACATTTAATGAACGGCTCGGATCATTTGTGTGGGACCCGTAGTGGGCCCCACACAAAATCTGTATGCAAAATCTGTTTTTTTTTTCTGTTTGTGTAGCATTTTCCTAAAATTAACAAACCCTCAGTGAAATTGCCTTCCCACATAATCTTATTATTATACCAAAACCTCAAGTCCGATTATGTTATATATGTTCAACCACAAATATGATTCATCTATTCTATCTATCAATGACTTAAATAAATTATATAAATCATGAATGTAGCATAAGATTCGCCCACTGACAAACATATAATCTCTCTCTCTACTGTGAAGATTGGCAAAAGCAGACAAAAGAAAACAAAGTAGCGCCTCTCTCTCTCTCTCTACTGTGAAGATTGGCAAAAGCAGACAAAAGAAAACAAAGGTGCGCGTAAGTGAAACAAATCAACCCAAACCAAGCAAGGAGACGGCAAGACAGAGGAAAACAACTCACAAATTGAACCTTACAACTTTCAGATTCATTTGCCCAAAGAGCCATTGCCTACACTTCTCATATCTAGGGTTTTTTTCGGAGAAACCTCAAAACTAGCATCCCGTTACACGCTAAAACACATTCTTCAAATATGTTATGTTATCGCTTCTTTTTTTTTAACATAAAAGACTTGTTGAGTACAAACTTTTCATATAAAAACATCATTTCACATGACATGTAATTTGAAATTCATTTTCCGCATCTTCTCTTGTTATGACCTTGTTGACCACACTTTGAGCACGTCTGTGGCAGTTGATGCTCAATCAAATCATCCATTTCATTTCAGATTCGATTCACTTTCGGGCGGCCTCGGCCTCGGAGACGTTCTTTGTCTGGAAGAATTCTTGGCCCATCGTACGGCAGCCAGTACACTTGGTCAGGCAATGGCTTGAATGAGAGAGATCCATACATAGCAATTGTTGTGTCGACCGTCCAATATTTGCCGAAGTAATCAAGAGGGTCAATATGCATTTTGTTGCAAACCGCAATAACGTGCGAACATGGTATTTTCCACAATTGAATCTTATTGCAAGTGCACGTCTTGTTGGTCAAGTCAACTGTGTGTTTGTTATTTCCTTTGTATGGACTTGTTCGATTGATTGGCGTATGTACCTCGAACAAGCCCGCGGCCCGGTTGAACACAATGACATCATTTCCCACTGCGTTTTCCCTCCAATGATCGTACTTTTTCTTTGCATATAAGCTGAAATGATTCCCTTTGGCTTTCGTATCCATTGACTTCACCAGCCTATCGTCAAAGTACTCCACACACTTGTAGAAGGTAAACATTACAGTTGCCATGATCGGGAGGTGTCTGGCTTCCTTTACAACCCCATTGAAGCTCTCAGAGCAATTGGTAGTTTCGCTGCCATACCGCCTACCTCCATCGTATGCAAACGTCCATTGTTTTTTGTTGAGCAGGTTAAGTTCTTCATAGATACGTTCGTTGGCGAACCTTTTCAATCGGGTTAGTTTGGCTTTGAACTTCTTCTTTTGACATTCCATTGCGCAGACTTTGACTTCTTTTCCCACTAATTTTCCAAATCGACGATGATAGTTTGATCCCAAGTGACAGAGACAATAACGATGGTAAGCATGTGGGGGCCTCCAATCATATGCTGAATCATCCTCCAGCCATGACATAAGACCGGAGTGCCTGTCTGAAATGAGACACAAGCCTTGTCATTTGGTTACGAAGTGTCTTATGCAAGTGAGGAACCATCCCCAATTGTCCCTATCCTCCTGTTGGACTATGGCAAATGCAATCGGCATTATTTGGTTCTCAACGTCTTGAGTGACTACAACAAGTAACGTCCCTTTGTACCTTCCCGTAAGGAAGGTTCCATCAACAGAAATTACTGGCCGAGAATGCTTGAACCCTTCGATTGCCGGTGCGAATGCCCAGAATAGTCTGTCAAATGTGGCACATCCTGGTAACCCTGAATCCTTGTATAACAACAGTGTGCGCGTACCCGGATTGGTTTGTTCGAGGACTTGTAGGAATACTGGGAGTGTTGCGTGAGACTGGTCCCAATCCCCGTGCAGACGCGATATAACCAACTGCTTAGCTGCCCACGTCTTTGAATACGATGGCATGTATCCCTCTGTTAACTTTTTAATGAATAACTGCAGCGTTTTGATCTTCGTACTGAAGTTTGATCCGATAATTTCGCTCATCTCATTTGCCATGTAACGAGCATCAAGCATTGAGTGATCTTAGGTAACATTCACAGCCAAGCATGAGTGAGGCCCTGTATATTTCGTGACTTTCCACATGTCTGAATTGGGCTTGATAGATGCTCGAAGTCGCCACCCGTAGGACGTCTTGTTATTGCATTTGTAAGACAATAGATTGGGTGAAGATTTATCTGTTTTGACGACGTAGTTCTTTGTCATGCAGAATTTCTTCATAGCACATTGCAACTCATCCTTTGAAGAGAATAACTGCAGGAAAAAACATATCAAAATGAATGTGCACGGCTTTTACAATTTGATTATGACTGAAACAGAATGAGTTGTGAAATAATCACCTGTCCCTCAAAAAATTCTGATCTCCCGTCCCATCCTAGATGACTTCGAGTCGGCATTGGTGTACTGGGGTCGATAATGTTTGACCATGTGTCTTGCGTGTACATGGGACATGGCGGCTTGAGTGCTGGAATTACGTTTCCTTGTCCATCGATGTAGTCGTCCTCAAAGCCGTCGGCCTCCAAGGCCGCATCGACATCCTCCAATGAACTCTCTGATCCCTCGTCCGTTTCCTCGTCCAAATCCTCATGCTCTTCTTCAATGAGTTCGTTATGTACTTGTGAAGCGCTTCCACGAAAAGTTGTTTCATGAAAAGGAAATTCTTCAAAATTTTGGCCCTGCAAGGATGTTGTGTCGTAATTGTAGCGATATTGAGAACATTGCCCTGCAAAATCTCCTGCACAGTAATTTAAACCATTAGCACCCATTTCGTACAGTATATATAGTTGGGTATATTAATGAAAAATGTAAACCTTACCAAATGTTGTTTCGTTATCATAATGTTGCGGTTGAGAACTTTCACCGGGGAATTGTTCTTGTACGATACCGGGGTATGCTGGAACGTTCGTAAATTCAACGAACAAAATGGGAATGTAACCGGGAATTTCAGCATGAACATGAAATATTAAATCTACTCCGGTATTGTCAAGGATTTCTAGTGGAACGTGTTGATATGTGGGGTTTGGAAACCTAAAACTCGGAAAGCGATATGTTATTTTCATGGAAGTGTATGGCAATCCTGCAGCATTTGATATCATCTCTTGCAGCTCTAAAAGTGTTATACCACGCTGCATTGATAAGTGGAGGGTCGTACCGCCACTGTACCATGGACCGCCGTCTATATGTTGGACAATTTGTCCGCCAACATATACTATTACAGGAATAGCCATACTAGATAATCGCTGTGTGAGTTAATTAGTCGTGTGTGTATATATGGACCACATAGCTCCTTTTGGTTTGTTCCAAAAATAGTTCACATAATTTCTTTTTTTCATATAGTTTTACTTATTTAAGATGGTTTGTTCCCAACAATCAAACCGCAATCTTAGTTTTTGAGTGATTATGGAGCTGGTTTATAGAGATGAAATTTAGGTTCCACATGCGATTTCTCAAAATCTGATTTAAAACCGAAAAACAAAAACCTGATTCACAGTTCCAAATTGGCAAATTCTCAAAATCTAGGGTTTCGGTCGACTGAAACATCACAACTGTAAAAATATCTCTGATTTTGCTTTCTTGATCAAAATCTAGGGCTTTTACAGTCCCTTTATCCTAGCAGCTGTGAATTAACCTGTATCAGTCTTCTAAGAACAATGTCGCACCGTATACCCTCCGAACTTGTACCCTACGATCTAGTAATTGAAATCCTTGCAAGACTACCAGTAGTTTCTCTATTTCGATTCAAATCAGTATGCAAATCATGGTATTCACACATCACAAACCCTAGTACACATACATGAGACAAGGAAGATGGAGAGAGAGACTTACTCAGCGAGTGGAGGGCAAGTCGGAGATGAGAGAGACGGTTGGAGCCTGGAGGAGATCGGAGATGAGAGAGACGGCTGGAGGAGATCACGCAGGTTCGAAGGTCGCGATCGACGTGGAAATAAAATCAGACAGGAGGAGGAAAAGCCGAAAGGGGGTTTAATTTAGGTTGTCATCCTATAGCTCCTTTTGGAAAGGAGCTATAATACTTATGACTCCTTTTCGAAAGGCTTTATAATACAAAGAACACGCCTTTTGCAAAGGCGTTATAGTTTGACTTGGACTTTTACGCCACGTAGGATTTGAGCCACCGATATAACGCCTTTTGAAAAGGAGTGATGGCATATTTTTACAATACGTTTGAAGGAGTGGGTATTCTTCCAATTTGATTACAAATAAGGGTCATTTCGACCAAAAACTCGGGTTTGGGGAGGAGCGGAGCGGGAGGGAATCGGGGAGATGGTGTAGAAGAGGAGAGAGAGGAGGAAAAGGAGGAGTCGAGATCTGGCGCGGGGTGTTATGGAGGAGGAATGTTTTCCGGCCGTTTTTGGAGAGAGAGAGAGAGAGAAGAGTGATGGAGTTCTTCCGGTAAGGGTAGAAACAGACACGTGTGGCTTGTTACCGCGTCATTTGCAAAGCGTGAAACAGAACCACGCTTATATTTTGTAATTCGAGACCACCTGCAATTACATGCGGCCAAGTGCAATTATAAGCGTCCAAGTGTAATTAGTAGCGGCCAAGAGGCGTGTAAACACACGAGATTCGCAAATGGGAATCACGCTTTCAATAATTGGCGGTCAGTTGTAATTTCACGCGGCCAAGTGCAATTATAAGCGGCCAACTGTAATTAGTACCGGCCAAGAGGCATGTAAACACACGAGATTCGCGAATGGGAATCACGCTTTCAATAATTGGCGGCCAGTTGTAATTTCACGCGGCCAAGTGCAATTATAAGCAGCCAACTGTAATTAATAGCGGCCAAGAGGCATGTAAACACACAAGATTCGCGAATGTGAATCACGCTTTCAATAATTGGCGGCAAGTTGTAATTCCACGCGGCCAAGTGTAATTAGTCGCGGCCAAGAGGCATGTAAAACACACGAGATTCATGAATGGGAATCATGCTTTCAATAATTGGCGGTAAATTGTAATTAAACGCAGCCAAATGTAATTATTTGCGGCCAAGTGTACTTCGTCGCAGCCAAGAGGCTTGTAAATACACGAGATTCGCGAATGGTAATCACGCTTTCAATAATGGAGTTCTTCCTATAAGTGTAGAAACAGAAACACCTAAGGCTTGAAGGCACGGGCATGAGCTGGATGTGGATTTTCATCTCATTGTCTGATTATGCATAAGCAGCATAACAAACATTTGTTTTCTCTTCAAAAAAAAAAAAAAACATTTGTTTCACTTTTGTTTGTCTTACACATGCTATTTACACTGATCTAACAGGGAGAAAAAGATGAAGCAGAACCATCCATTATCTTGCAAAAAGAAAGGTACTTAAAGCTGCGTTCTCGTAAACTCGTAAGTCTGAAATTTATTTCGGTATTGTTTTATTTTTCTTACCTTTTTGTTTAGCTTTTCGTTGTTATTTTTGGAATGAATTTTTTTTAAATTTTCCTTTGACTGAGAGACGCCCTTAATAAAAGGAGTATTTTGGATACTCATTTAAGACAAGGCTTGTATAGAATAGGCTTGACAAGCGGCGTGTTTAGATGGGAACCCCCTGACAAAACGGGGCCGGCCAGTCAAAAACCCCATAAAATTTTCTCCAATTTTCTTGGGGTACTGAGATAAATCTATTTTGCTTCGGGGGCCCAAAATTGCAAAGTCATTCTAGAACTTGAGATTTCTGGTTGGTTGGTGATATATCATGTACACCGGATATCTTCTTCAGTTTCGTAGCAGTGATTGTGGCATTGAAAATTGAATTTCGTGAAGAAAATGTGCTATGAATTCTATGAACTCTTCTACCTCCAATCAATTGGAGCTAACTTAATTGACTGAGACTCTTGTATTTCAGTAGGAGGTTAGGAGCACGAAAGCCTCTACCTGCGTGTGGGTGTTCTTCGATCCTTTTACATTTGTTGAGATTATTTCACTCCCAAATGGAACTTGTAATTGTGTCGGGCTTATAGTGAATGTGAAATTCTTTGCGATTGTTTGTCTAACGGGTTAGTAGTTTGTTCGGTTTTTACTGTTGTGAAATTAATTTTAATTTCATGTAATTCTTATACTTGCATTCTCCTATCGCTTGACAAAAAAAAAATATCAGAACTCTATCTCCGTTGTAATATGTATTACATTTACTAGAAATTGCCCGTAATTACAGCACTCGCCCAAATATTACACGTACAATTATTCGAATTGTGATTACTATAACATCTTCATCTATCATAACATCGTTGCAACAACCACAGCATTAACACCTTAATTACTTTTGTTATTTAACGAAAGTTTAACCTTACCCGGTTCAATCTTGTCAACAGATAAACAAATCTACTACTCAAATCAACCGCTCCTAAAGAAAAAGGCATTCTCATAGAGTACTCAAACGACAAATGCTCAATAAGTAATCGGATAAAACACTAGTTATTTTTAGAGCTGATTTTCTACATGGTGTGTGGGGTCTGGCCCCACACTAATGATTTCCTTGTGATCACGTCTTACCTCCTCATTACCTCTCCCAACACGCCTATCACCGAAGACCTTGGCTCTCATCCCCGTCCTCCTCCCTCACCTACCCCACCACCCCTTTGCCACGACACTACCCCCTTCCACCACCTCCTAGATATAGCCATTTTGTCATGTGTCGGCAACATTGGTAGCAACACAACTGAAAGCTTTGATCGAGCTGTTTGCCAGAGATGACGGGGGAGCTCTGTGCTGTCTGTCAGAGACGACAAGGGAGGCTCTGAGCCGTTTGCTCGCCATCGCGACACTAACCAGAATCCAAACAACAGGAGAATCATTGAATTAATCACCATCGAGAACCCAAAAATATTTTGACGGGCATTATTTGGCAGAAACGGGTATGCTTCGGGTGGGGGAAACATGCACTCGTCGCCATTAAAGTATACTTTCAGAGGAAACGCCCATCCTTGCTCGAAGGAGAAAATGTTCTGGTGCTTCTAAAATACAGTAGCACCTCTAACTGGACATTTCCAAGTGGCCCAGCTTCCATTAGTAAGTCGTTGAAGGACTTCAAGCCATAGAACATTCTCGTGTCATCTGTATATCAAATTCCATTAGTTTAGGACAACTATATATTTTCGAACAAGCATCTTCCCTTCACATTAGTATGGGGATAGATCAGAACTGTTGGGGCATACAAACTGAGGAACCCATAGGAAAAGAGAGATTTGTAATCGATCGAAGCTGAAAATTTGAGTCATGTTGTTGAGATTAGGATGCTGAATAGCAAGGGTCCAACTAGTGTAGTTCATCTGCATGTAGTTGAAGTTTATTATGGTCATCTTCACACGCCAGTAGTTTTTTGTAGCTTTGCTTCAAGTGTCAGCATGCCAATGGACCCTAACGGGGGCACATATATATGCTGAGTGCATTTTAGGAGTGATGCATTATCTTTCTCTAGGAGTGTTTTCCCTGACGGAATCGCTCCTAGATCACAACTGATAGTTTAGACTCTGTAATTAACTGAACATATATATCACACTTCTTTAACAAAAAATGAGAGAGAGTGATCACCATTTCCAATTTCATTTTTTCCGTGTGGTACGTCATGGATACCAAAGCAATTTTTTCCGTGCATGCTAGCAATGGCCCCAGAGACTAATCTCTCTCTCTCTCTCCCTCCCCGTGTGTGTGTCTGTGCATGCTAGCAATGGCACCAAGTGGGATTGTTCTTGGAGTGCTTCTTGTTGTCTTAGTCATCCTCGTCAGTTGTCATCTTCTTAGTGTGGGTTTTTCTAGCATCCGCAGGTTGGCGTCCAGGAAATTGAAAAATCATTCTACAGAAATTTGATATCCAACTGCCGTCTGCCGACATTATCATCATCGTCGTCTCTCTCTAGCTTTTTTCAACCTCTGTTTTTTGTAATTTGTCCAAAAATCAAATTTGTATCTCTAGAAAAAAAATATTAATAAGAATCTCCAGTGTTTCCCTTTCATAATTTCCATGGCAAATTAATTTTGGTTTAGTTTGTGTTTGTGGTCACGTTGGACTTCACTGTTTCTAGAAGGAGAATGGTATGAAGGCCCAATCTTTTAAGAAAGAGGGTTGATAGGGTACATGAACATAGGCTAAGTTCGATTTCGGAGCAATTGGACTGGAAGTTTTGTCCATCATTTTGGAATATGGGTTTGAGCTTGAATATGATGTCTACTCTGTACCATGCAGTGCTTCCCACCTAGTATTATGCAAGACATTGAAACATATAATTCAGGCAATATTTCTCACCTAGAATTGGATGAGAATTAAAATGAACTTCACTGGAAAAAAAAAAAACCTTTGAAAACCTGATATGCTTGTGCTCATTAGAGTTAAGCAAGTTATAGCTATGTCATTCTCACCCAACAAGCCTGTCTTTTTATCAGGGCCATACAAGGCTACAAAGCACAGTCCTACCTATGCCATTGTGGTATTCTTGTTGGTTTCTTCCCTCAACGTTACGTCGACAGGTTTGGCTTTTTTATCCTTTGGGTGCAACTTGTGTCACTTAATGTTAGTCGAACTGTAGGACCCTAATAAAAAGACAGCCTTGTTGGACCAACATTCCACTGCCCACTATTTTGGGGCAAATATTTTGGTTTGGTTCGAGTATAAAATCCTCGAAGCAGACTTTTTTCTTTAAACACGGACTTTTCTTACAAAATTACCATTATAAAACTCGTAACTGTAATATTGTGGGCACCAGTGACCACATTGCTACAAAATATGGGCACTATTTGATAGGCCTGCATGTTACATGGAACAAACATGCCCAATGAACATAGAACATTGGAAAACTTATCCCTTTAAGATGTGGCCAAAGATTCAAAAAACAGAATCCAATGGAACGATAAGTCGTCGTTTTAATAAGTTAACAACAAAACTACTATACATATTACTGCATTCTCCTTCCAACCTATCCATACTATTGGCTTCTTTACGCCGCTCAAAACTTACCTGGCTATACTAAGGGAGATAACGGATTGGATTCTACAACAAGGAGTACGCTCGGATAATTAACACTTCAGGACTGAGAAACAGAATTTCAGTGGATTGATTTCAGTTACGTGAGGAAACTCGTGGAACTTGAAGCTTTGTGGACCAAATCCCCAGGTGATTATCAGGTGACAGAACGTTGTATCGATTCATAAGGCTTTTGCCAATCTTTTTCTGTCCTGTGGGGATGAATTTTCTTGCTTTCTTGCAGCCCTTCCTGAAAATAAAAAGCAACATGAGGAAAATTAATATAATGCACTAATGCGAGACAAGATATTGTGGAATGGGGTAGTCACCAAAACAGGGAAAAAAGAGAAGAATACAAGAAAGACAATAACACCATATAGTAGCAATCACACAATTTTGTAATTATAGTAAAAGATATAATACAGTGCTCAAGGCTCCCTTGGCACCATTTGATGTTCAAACTGAAACCATAAGCATATACATAGGTAGAATAAACCTACTTATGGTACTGGAAAGCCGATCCATAAGCATCTAGGTCACAAGATAGAAGAATGGTTGAACTTCGTGCATCTTTTTGGTGAACCTTATCACCATCTTCCCATGGGCAACGTTCTCACACAGGTGAGCCTCCAGATGTACCATTGCCTGAACTAAGAATAGCCTGAGCCACGTCATTGGAAGGTGGACAATGAAGAGGGGATATTGGGCCTTTCCATTTAGGGTTTCTGTCTATTTCTACCCCATACGCAGAAAGCAGGACGAGAGTGCGACGGGCTGGAGGGGATAAACAACTGACAAAATAGGGTAATTAAGTCTTTTTAAGCATCCCACTCCCGCCTCTCTTCTGTATAGGGTAGAAATTAACAGCAAACCACTAATATCCCCCATCCATTGTCCACCTTCCAATGGCAATATACAGCGGAGCTGGGTTCAAGTTGTTCTAATCCGGGGCAATAACTCACCCAGGCCTCGGAAGCTGACGTACTCCTCTTGTAAGAGCAAGGCCAAGGGTAAAGACTGGATATTGGAGCCTTTCTATTTAGGTTTTTCTCTGTCTGTTTCTACCCCATATACAGTGAGCAGGACAAGAGTGCGGATGGACTGGAGGGGATAAACAACTGACAAAATAGGGTAATTATTTTAAGCATCCCACTCCGGCCTCTCTTCGGCATAGGGAAGATATTAACAGAAAGCCACTCATATCCCCTATCCATTGTCCACCTTCCAATGGCACAATACTGAGGAGTTGGGTTCAAGTTGTTCTAATCCGGGGCAATAGCCCACCCGGAAGCTGATGTACTCCTCTTGTGAGAGCAATGCCAAGGCAAGATGGATATAAAGATTTACCAGCGGATAAGGTGAAGCTCAAGAAGGCCCTTCTGACACTGCTAAGGGACGTCAACCTCCAAAAATAATTGAAAAAGTTGGCATAGGCTTCTGCAAAGTAGATGCTAAGGAGAAAAGCCATGCTCTGGGACATGCATCGACCAAGTATGGCCCCAATTAAGAAGGCCGGCAAGGTACGGGATGCCACCAAGTACAAAGGTGACGAAGAAGAGGATGGGTCTTATCTCCTAAGTCAAAGGTTCTTTCCAATAAATGTAATGCATACAAAGATGTTTGAGAAAAAGGGATTTGTATTTACAAAACAAGGTATCAAGGGAATGCCACCTGAATTCAAGAGGCCAAACACAAAATGGCCCAACGTATATCCATGTAAGTAAACTATTAAGCCCAAAAATGATCAACAGAATGACTACTTTACTTTGAATCCCAACTATCTTAAAGACTAACTAAATCCTCCCATATCTCTCTTTACTCTTCTAACTTTAGCCCCTCTCCAAGTATTCCATGTTGAATCAAGACAACAATGAGCACCAAGGGCTTAAGAACCAAACCGCCAGGCAAGGAATAAACAGGTGATGCACCAACTCGCCATCTCTTTTGCAAATGGCAGCCTAAATTCAAAACTAGTTTCCTCCTTTGAATCACACCCACAACTATTAGGATCTTATTTCCACACAAATAAGGCAACCATTCATGGCACAAGTGCCCCAAATAGCCTTTTAATGAAAAGTTGAAGTTGGACTCACGTATGCCCAGCTGAAGGGACTTTAACTTGAAAAGATCAGGTAGCCAAGTTCCATTTCAATACGCCCTCCCCTGTCCCAAGGCTCGGTGAGCCTTAGTGCATCTCCACAAGCTCCACCATCTCGTTGATCTTCCACACGTCCAAATCCCTCCAATGAGAATGTCGTAGTACATTGAAGCCCCTTCCTATACAAATCATCTGAAGTGTTCCTATTCACCCCCAAGCGATAAATAGCTCGGAATACAACCTGAAGCTTCTCTATTCCACATTACAAATGAGACTACAACACATCCCTTCGTGCCTAACTGCTACCAAACTTGAGAAACCAAAATACGTACGATGTCCTCCTTGAACCTTTTCATAAAGCTACCCCTTGACAAATAGAGGACACCAAAGGGAACCAATCTCCCCAATCACTTCCATAGTACAAGTACAGACAGTTTCCTAATCAACCAAATGCTACTAAATTCCTCTCCAATTTTCACCACAAAAGATCCATTTGCAACTTCCTAACCAATTAGCCACTGAAATCGGGAATACAAACAAAGTCATAAATTAAGTAGCAAGGCTAGATGGCGTGATCTTTTCAAAAGTGATTCTTCCACCTTCAGAGGAGTATTGTCTCTTCTAACACCGCCAATCTCTACCGTAATCTATCAATAACTGCATCCCATAGTACCTTGGTTTTGAAAGAAGCTTCCAATGTTCGAGTAAGAAGAAGGAAAAGATTCAACCTTACACCCGAAATCAGTTGCTAGCGATTCATTATTGCTTACCTCCCCAAAATGGGTAGTTTATGAATTATGACTATCCAGATTTATCTTTAGACCAACACCTCAAAGCAAAGCAGCACACGCCTGAGATCTACCAATTAAGCCGTGTCTGCTCCACAAAACAAAATCGAATCATAGGCAAAAGTAATACTCCCTCCCATATAATTTGCTTATTCTTTCATTGCGGGATATCCCAATATGTTTGCTTTCTTTGAAAAGTCAAAGAAAAAAGTGTGTAGCTTTTCATGAACTAACCCCAATCAATTAATAGAAGTAGTTTTAAAAGTAGAGAATAAGGGACAATGTTTACCAAGGACAGACCACCAACAAGTTATCACAAAAATGAACCCTTCACACTTACTGTCATCTTTTGTCATCTTTTTTCTGCTGCGCCATAAGAGACGAATAGGTGTTCCAGCGAACCCCGCATCTGATCGTAGTTGCTTCTCCATGTAACGTCTGTATGTCTCTGAGAAAAGTTTTGCATCATTTACAAAGAACACAAACGTGGGTGGCCTAATAGCAGCCTGCAAAAGGAATGAGTCAAGTAAACATCATCATTCTAATAAAGAAAAATAATATTTGAGAGGAACACGAGGGAAATGTAGGCCCTCAAGTTTTGACTCATCAAGCCATGCTTCAATGAAATATCATATGAGGAGTTTCATTTTCTTTTTGGTGAGGAGAAATCTCTCTAAGGTAGGGTCCCTTTCGATAAGACCCACCCCTGCGGGGAAAACACCAGATACTTGCAACCACCCACAAGGCAATATAGACTCCTGGCCCCCAAGTGGTG